>OY293421.1:35043872-35456372 GCA_958502065.1 Chrysolina americana | reverse complement strand
AATACACATCATACTAGTTTATTGGATAGAAAAGTTGTTGTCTAGGTCCATAGTTAGACAAGGTCACTAACGGTCGAATGGGACAGAATTATTTAGAAATTGGGTAATTCTCTCTAATCTATCGGTTTGAAATATTATTTTTCTCTATATCTATTTCCACGGGTTTCTGAGAAATTGATCAATTTCAAAATTTTTTGTGCAAAACATACCTCCAAACAAATTTTATTTTATATTCTTAGAAAGCTGAAATTTTGCGTATAGTTTACCAATGTTCGCTATATTAGTTATGTTTAAGAGAATTATTTTTCCATTGTAGGGGGTCGTTCAGAATTTGTAATTTTTCTGATGAATGAAAAAAATTTAAAGCGATCATTTTTTAAATGAAAAATCCTGTATTATCGAGTATCTTGAAAGACAATTGAATCCTAATAGACAGGTTTCTGAAATAAAAATCAAAATTATTTAGCTATATTTTGTATGAAATATTATGGAACATGTCCATATAAAAATTAGACAATTAGAGCATCAATGTTAACAGATAACAAAATATTTTTCTGGAATATGAAAACAATACCAAAACGAAACATACAATGATAAACATGATCTATCATCGACCGTGACTATTCTTGTGTTCACCGATTCTGATGACTGATAGCCCTTTAATTTTCCCAGTAAATACAATCCCGCTTTCTTGTGAATGTCTGAGAAACTGAATGGCCATTAGATTTCAGGATCGGTGAATACGAGGAAAGTACTCAACGAGTAGAAGAAAGTCAGGAATAGCAGATCACATCTGAACGGAGCAGCACAATGTCGAATAGTCTGAAGCCGAATTCATTCATGAAGAAGGACGTTGGTATGGAAGAATCATTATACATTCTGGACAATGAAGTGTACAGTCAAGCAACACTATCGACCAACATGACGAGCCATCGATCAGCTGTCTACGCCAAAAACCAACTTCGCGTGCGTCAAGGTGCCATGCTAATTATTATTATGTTGTTGAGTTTTCTCTCTTGCTCTTCACTCTAGGTTCGTGGCAACTAGATTACACTGACGATAATGACTTTGTATTGACCGTAATAACCATACGTAGCTCAAAATACTCAAGTTTCCAAGAAACCTGAGACGAACAATCGAAACGTAGAGAATTAATGTGTCTCTCATTTGGGCATTGGACGTCCAAAACAATTTCACTCTTGAATGTCACTAAGCATGAGAGATCGAGAGGTAAAATTAGAAACATCAAAGCCTATTATGATACGTTCCAACTTCAATGTCTGCGAATTTTCAAACAATAATGATACCATAAGGCAAAATCGAGTTGATGGTGACTGGAAGACGTTGAATAACAAATCTGCGGACACCATTATGTAGTATGAAAAATATGGCAATGTAAAAGTATATTCGAAATGTTGAAACTATCTATTGTCAGTTAGGTAAATGCGCAACTTTGCTCCAATTTAACTATCTTCGTATATATTATGGTTTCCGAGATAACAGTGGTGAAGATCGAAGCACCGGGTATATAAATATTTTAAGACAAATCAGTATATACAATATATACGTGAAAACTGTAACTGATTAGTATATATTTCATACCTGTTGCTATTTTGAATTGCTGATAGAATTCAGTAAAGATCAAAAATTCACAAACGTGCTGTGTTTTTAATTGCCGGAATATATTATCGTTAAACGGTTTTTCCCAACATGACCTAAGAACTAGATGGGAAATCCCCAATAAATTTGCAGAATACTCCTCGGTTGGCAATGGCATTCTATTGTTTCAATAGATATTGAGAGATATGGAAATAAATAATACTGATGATAGAAAAACAAATCTTCATAATACTTGCGTAACTATGGGTGATAACACGGCCAATATCAGCAAAGACGTGACGAGGTTAGTGAATGATTATCAAAATGATGAGAGTTTGGCATAAAACAGACGAATATTTGTTTTCAGATTTGTGTTCAATTATGTGGTTCGATTTTTTTCCACAGTTATTGTTGTGTATTGTTGTTGGATACCTTTCCAGAATTTGAGAGGATGGTTCTCCTATCACGTGATACTCTGCACATTCGGGGTGAGTACAGTTCCACTTTGGTTAATTTTCTGTACCTATTTTATTGAACTGTTCTCTCATTTAGCTGTATAATATAGTCTAATATGATGGGTCTGGTATCCATTTTTAGGTCCACGAGGTAAGTTGATATTGTAATATTTATTTTGGGTCGCTGATTCGAAATGTTGTGGTTACCCAGTTTCGGTCCCATTTTGAACTATGGCCCACTTTAGGCCAAAAAACTCTAATTTCAGCCAATGAATATATCATTTCATTTATCTGTGTTTTGAGAAATAGTAGTACAGTTCCAGAGCATACCTACTTCAATTTTAACTCGTTTTTAACTCGGTATACATATCAACTTCGTGAGAAATTAATTCAGAACAAAGATTTTGTGAAAATAGTTTTTTATAAGTTCTCAGTTTCAGAAGAAAACAATGAAATTTACAGGTGAGTCAGAAATTCGCGTTTTTGTTCTAAAATGGGCCATAGTTCAAAATGGGACCAGAACTGGGCCTGGTAACCTCAAAATTTCAAATAAGTGACCCAAAATACGTTACCTTGTTAACCGCAAAATGGATACTCGACCCCTTCCTAGCGCTCGAACTAATAAGACTGAAGTTACTTTTCAGCAACGGAAATATTTTTTTTAGATCTACAAAACAAGTGTATACCGTCATGCACATCAATTAACAAAAATTTTTTTCTCGAAACCAATCTTGAAAGTGTTTATTCAGAAGGTATATTGAAGTGGGTATATTGTTTTGAAATAATTGACTCTATTGGCTGGGTACAACAGTTTTTCTACAACAACTTACCGAAGTAATTATTGACGCTCTCTATCATCTCAAGATGATGTTTTCCGAGAAATGTCATTTTGTGATAATTGAAAATAACCTTTTGAAAGTGAATATTGTAAACAAACCTATTCTTGCATGATGGCAAATAATGACTGTGAATTCATAACATTCCATGCAACCACAATAGTGTTGAAGTTCATAAAATAGTCGACCTGGGATCGATCTAGGCCCGCGGTATTATATTCTTACCCCAGGCAAGAGTTATTGATGTGAATCATTAGATACTTGGATACTTTATACATATAGGATAGCTACTGAGTGATAATTTTCTCATAATCAATAATGTACGCATATGTTTAATGAAGTAGGTATCTAGGTATATTTTTAAGCGCTGCGTTTTAAAAAAATGGTCAAAGCCTGTCTCCAAAGATTATCGCGCGGCAATCTATCACTTCGCGCTCTAAATATAAAAATAGCTATTAAAATAGAAGAACAGTTGTGTAAAAGGTATGAGAAAATTTCAGTACTTACTGGTGAATTATTTGTGGCATACGTTTGGAACGATGAAACTTATGAGACTAAGAAATCTAAAATCATTCATCTAATTGTTGACAATTTCACCAGTTATAATTTTTCAAATGGAAATGGAAAATCCTTAAACGGGATGCAAGGAGAGGTCTCGGATCGGATACCGCAGGACTGGTAGCTCCTTCTACAAGCACTAATACACTACACACACTTTAAGGCGCTAAATTTTGAGGGAGATCAAGTGAGCACCATGAAATGGCAACTAGGAAGTTTTGAAAGAGCGTGCTATGGATGAGGATACCAGGGGATGGCAAAAATAGCCCATGGAGGCCTACTTGCCTGTCAGCATTAGCAGCCTCTCCATCAACTACTACTTCTACTACAATTATATATCTGATTTTCATAATTTTTCAACTAATTGTATAATCCATCACTATGCAGACGATACGCAGATATATCTTTCATTCACTACTTCTGAACTACCACAGTCTCAAGACGACATAAATAAGGATTTGAACTCTTTGTTTGATATATCTTGTGCTCACAATCTGAAACTCAATACAAGAAAATCGAAGTTTGTGTTATTTGGACCCAAGAAAGCTAAGGAGTCTGCAATAAATCTGTTGGATATCAACATAGATAAAGATGTTCTTCCGATCATGAACGTTTGCAAAAACCTTAAACTTTGGTTGGATTCAGATCTACGATTCACAAAACATTCAAGTTATTTATGCCAATCATCGTACAGCGTTCTGAGGCAATTGTATCCAAATAGAGATATCCTGTCTACTAAACTGAAACTGAAATTATGCGAGTCCCTAATTTTCTCAAAATTATCTTACTGTGATAATATATATGGCCCTGCTTTAGTAAAAACAGACTCCCATCGCTTGCAACGAATTCAAAACTCATGCTTGAGGTTTTCATTTGGAGTAAGGAAATATGACCACATGTCCGCAAAGATGCGTGCTTCTGGTTGGTTGAGCTTAGAACAATATTTGAGATATGTGCATTTACTAACTCAAGTGCACACAGTTCTGAAAACTGGTTTACCAGAATATCTCCACAAAAGATTGAAAACTTTCTCACATATCAACCAATTTTCAAATCGCAACAAGTCTACTTTAGTCATTCCAAAACACAATACATCGATTTTCAAGCGTTGCTTTTCATATAATGCATGCAATCATCATAATTCACTTCCTAGGGAGTTTAGTGGACTTTATAAAAGGTGTTGAAGAGATAAGTAATAGTCAGCAAAGTTCCACGAACCAGCTTCATTCACCAAAGCAAAATGGTGGAAAATAACAACTTAAAGAAACTATTGTAAATGTACCAAATATGTAGAATATGAAAATGTTTAAAGAAAACCAACCACAAGACTTTATACACTCCGTATATGCAAATAAGCGAAAATAATATCAAGTAAGAAAAATAAAATGGTCACCCTCTCATGAACATTGAAGATCGCTCTACTGTTGAAAATGCATGTTTCTAAATGCCAACAACTTCAATTATCTTGTCCACCAGATCTCTCTCCAAATTGGAACCATCATATAAGCAGGTATATCATTCTTATTAGCCCTAATTTCATGCACCTGGTAATAAAACAACAGCCATATTTAAAATGAAATTACTACTATTATTATCACAATAAAAAAATATGGCCGAGTTCGTATTTGAACTATTTTTATTATTCAATCTTAATTGAGTTCATAACACCCTTAAGATTATGATGAAAATACCCTGACTTCAAAATGAAAAAACACCTACTTCTAGGTTTACAATTATTATAATTTTCATGGACCTTCATTAAATGCCTGATGTTAATAGATTTCTCAGTACTTGGTTTAACACCCCCATGGTATTATGAACAAATGATTATTTATTCCTGGTTCTACAGATTTTTTTTACTGTTGAATTACTTTGCGAACAAAAATTATTATTATAGTCTGTGATTTTTTAAATCACAAAAAAAAATTTTTCTACGAGAGTGCGGAAAAGTAACTTTTCCGCACGATTTTACGTTTTGAAAGTTGTACTTTTCAGTGCATAAAAAAATCGCGCGTAAAAGTTACTTTTTCGCACTAGTGCTGCTGGAAAGTTACTTTTCCGCACGATTTTTGTATTGTTGACAATAAGGACAATTTAGGACTAACGAAATGATCTATGTAACTACTATTCTGTCTTATGTTTCATTTTGTAACATTATTATAAAATCTTGTTTATAAAAAACCTTTTTTTATAAATAAGAAGAACAAAAACATTGTTCCTAACTCTTGCGAAAAATGTCATTTCCACCCTTGTGCGGAATAGTACTACTTTCCGCATTTGTTAGATAAATGATCATTTCATCGCTCGGAAATATTTCACAAAAGTAGTGATCTCAGTTCACTTCCGCACGAAATAAAGAGAGGTTTTAACTCTATTGCATTTAAATGTTTCTAATACTGAATTGTCCTACGAATATTAATGACAGATAACGACATTACACTTTTTAAATTGGAATGAATATATCAATTATGCCTCATAAAGTCATCAAATTTTTGTTATTAACTTGGTAATGGATCTAAATATCATTGAAATATATGGCTAAAAGACAATATAGGCTTCAGGTTTGAATTGCAGTAGAAGTAGTAGTTGGTGGAGAGGCTGCTATTGCATTACACTTTTTGAATTGGAATGAATACATCAAATATGCCACATAAAGTCAGCAAATTTTTATGATTAACTTGGTAATGGATCTAAATATCACTGAAATATATGGCTGAAAGACAATAGGCTTCAGGGTCGAATTAATAATAATAATAATAACTCGTCTTTATTAATCAGATGCAGGAACAAATGAAAATATATTTATATGTTACAACACATAAATAATATAAAGTGATAATATGAATATGATAATACGAAATTACCTTGATACCTAATCTGCAAATATGAAAAGGTGGAGTATCAGCAGAATGCTGTTTTTCAACTCAACCCGAAAAGTACCTAAATAATGGTGGATCAGTGATCGTACATAAAAAAGAAAAAGAAAACAACAAAAAAATTAAATAGTTTCAATAATAAGTATAGCATGAAAATATGAAAATAGTGTTTGGAGCAGTGGTCAGGTGGTAGTGCTAGTTTCAGAAATAAAAGATTATAAAGATCTACCTGGAAAGAATGATAATTTTCAATCTCTTCTTAAAATTAATGAGAGTGTAAGATCTTGCATTTGTGAAGCCTTGGCTGAACCTATTTCTACATCTTTGCCTTAGAGATGATGGTGAAATTACGGATACAAGTAGAGCTGTGAAGTATAAGGTTGAGCATTTTGGCTTTAGGGGAGGCTATCCCCTGAGCTTAAATCCGGTTGACTCAGAGCTGATTCAAAACCATACTCTGGATCTGGCGGCAGCAATAATATAAATAACATTAATTGAATCTTAATATAAAAAATACTTCCTAGGGTGGACGATTGAGGAGTGGTTGTTTGATTCAGTGTAAGTTTGTAATTGAACCAAATATATCGTCGCCTAACACCCTAGTGACTTGTTACAACATTGATAAGAGCTGTTTACATTTTTTACCGTCTGATTTTTTATGTTTCAGTACATACCTCTTATGGCTGAGGCCATAATGCTTTTTGTTGGTGACGATATATGGAGCAAATATCTGAGTAGGAAAGCTAAATATACAGTCCATGGAATTTTGATAACAATAGGTACCGTGTTTGCGATTGTTGGTAATGCGCTTGTTTTCCATTACATTGAAACCGGATATCATCTTTATACAGCTCATGGTATCACTGGTAAGTTATTGAAATTATTAACGAAATTTTATGCTGGATAACCTGTTCGTTTTTTCAAACAAACTTATGGTCCTCTTGGTGTAGCCTTTTCAAAGTGATGAACCTCGAGATAATATAACAAAATAAGAAAAATTACCGAATTTTTCGTTTAACCCACACATTTCAAATACATATTCCTATGTGTGTATTTCGAACATCAAGTTATGTTCATCTCTATAGCATGTACTTCTGCTTGAAAGATTGTGTCAATGTTTGGTATGGCTTGTTCAAAGGGCGGATCATTGGACCCTATTTTTTAGAACCAACATTAACAGGAGGAAGGTATCTGCACTTCCTAGAACACGTGGGCCGCAGTGGTCATCATGGTAGAGCGCTAGTCTATCAATCCAAGGGACGTGGGTTCGATTCCTAGCATTGTCACTGGTCTCGTGCTAGGAATCGCACGTTAAAAGGTAAGAACTCGTTAATCCTTTGCTAGCACAAGTTTCGACTTCTGAGGGCTGTCGTTCGTAGGAGGATGACAGCTGGTTACCGGAAAAAACAATTTTAAACAATTTTTGTTAAACAATTTTTTAAACGTTTTACACGAATTTTCAGAAATACCATTGCATGAAATGTGATGGCAGCAGGATGGACCACCTGCTCACAACGCACAATTGGTTACTAACTTCCCCCAAATCAGGTTTGGTAATAATTTCGTAGCCAATGATTCTCCTCTGATAAGGTGGGCTGCACATACGCCTGATCTTTCCCCCTTAGATTTGTTCTCGTGGGGAACCTTTAGAATAATATTCAAAATGCTCGTCGCAGAATAACGCCCCACTTATTAAACTTACTAATATAAGATAATTTGTGAAACCAAAAGTTTTTCTTTATTTATATAATCCCAACTTTATTCTCGGGATCCCGACTTCAAATCTCGGAATCCCGACTTCAATCCCGGAATCCCGACTTTAATCTCGGAATCCCAGCTTTATTTTTGGTATCCCGATTTTATTCTCAGGATCCCGACTTTATCCCGGAATTCTGTGCCTTCAAAGTCGGGATTTTGACCTAATTCTCGGTATTACTCCAATAAATTAGGAGAAAGCAGTTTGAAAGACGCTTATGTATAGCTATATTATTCCACGCCATAAAAAAAGTTCCAAAAAAGATATTGTAAATAACCAAAAAAGACATCAACAAAGCCCGTTTCACTACCAAACAAATGAAAAATTGTTTGAATACCTACCGCAGCTTTTCTAAACGTCTCTTATAGGCCTATGGCGCAATACCGAGAATAATAATTATTACCTGACCGTTGAGAAGTCGAATATCTATTCTTCATGTTGAGTTGGACAATATGATATTTGCAAAAATTCTTGGTAACGGGCCGTTTTTAGGGCTCCCGCAAACTTTTGGTACTTTTCCACAACTAAAATGCTCAAAACTGTTGTCTGGAAATGTTACCACTAAACCTAAGGACCTAACAATTTCACTCTTCCGGTAGGGTTGAAAAACGGGTAATCCATTGTTGTATTGATGGTTATGTATCTCCTAAGATGGAAATTGATCATTGTTTTTTTCTTTATGTTGACAATTAGTCGATATCGCTGGCACCAGCCTTTCTACATTTTCTTCTGAAATTGTCAGCATACATGATTACATAAAAAATTTTAGAAAAAACAAGGTCCAAGAACTGATCCTTGGGGGACACCCAATTGCACGGTCTATGCATTAGGTCTTACATCATTGCAACTCACTATCATTTTCAGATTTGCTGTATATGATTCCACCCTGTCAACAATGTTAGTAGGAATCGCATAAGATGATAGCTTGATTCTATTATATTTCAGGATAGGCCAAAAAATATTAAGTTCGTTCAAGAGTAAAGTACCCTTATTTCAAAAAATATAGAAATATGTTGAAGAGAAAAATTGCTTAGAATTAAAAGATATGTTCAGATACGAAGTCATGTCTGCTATTTGAATTTTTTTTTTCGTTTGGAAAATATTGAGTTACCCCCGTATGATACATATTTTTACTATTTTGACTCAATATGTATCACAATCAAATCAGTTTGGAGTATTTTTTATCAAATTAAAGTGTATTTGTAAAATTTACTTGGATTTGTATTTTTGACCGTCAACTTCATGTTTGTTTCAACGATATTTAACAGAACTCTAGAATAAAACAAGTACTCTTTTTAACGAGGAAAATACTTTACTAAGTAAATGTTCATATGAATAAACTGTCAAAATCTATCGCGGATAGCCATGAACAAAAAAGAACCAATAAGCGATACTTAGTACAGAAACTTACAGTAGGTAACTGAACAGGTGCTAACAATAAAAATTATCGAAGTGTCTCTGTATGTCCACCTTCTCTTTCGATGCATCTAATTGTTCGATCATAAAATTCATTTACTGTGGATCGCAACACATTAGCGGGAATATTTCTGCAATGAACTCGTATTGAAGTTTCAAGCTCAGTAACATTATTAAAGGGGCGATCTCTGTAGACTATTTGTTTCAAGTATCCCCATAAGAAATAATCCAGAGGTGTAAAGTCTGGAGAACGAGGAGGCCATCGAGGATCGGTATTTCGTCCTAACAATTTATTACGAAATGTCCTATTCAGCCACTGAGAAACATTTCTAGTAGAATGGGCAGGACATCCGTCATGTTGGAACCATACTTTTTGTCGTTCTTCTATTACCATATCATCCAAAAACTCTATTTCAGTTTCCAAAAAGTTATAGTACCTGTTACCATTCAAATTCTCTCGAAAAAAAACGGACCCAGTAATTTATCTTTTAATATACCACACCAAACGTTTGTTTTCTGATAGTATTGATTTTTGTTGTCAATAATAAAATTTGGGTTGACATCTGACCACCATCTGCAATTTTGTGATGATAGAACCCCATTTGTTGTAAAAGTCGATTCATCTCCAAACAGAATACATCGATGAAAATCTCTTTGTTCTTCTATTTCACCCTGAATCCACATGGAAAAATCATATCTCAAATCATAGTCTCTTTCTTGCAATGTACAAATGAATGTAGGTTTGTTAGCATGGTACTTATGTTTCTTGAGAATACGCTTCACATAGGTTTTTTATATGCCGGTATAATCACTAATTTCTTGGGTGGACCTTCTAGGATTTTCTGCTACTGCTTGAAGTACGTCAAGCTGGTTTTCTTCTGTGCATACAGGTTTTGTTTGCTGTTTGAAATTCTTTAAAATTCTACTTACACTTGAATAGCAAATTTGTTTGTCTGGATGCCGCTCGTTGAAAATATTTGCAGCTTCGCGCATTGTTTTATAACCATCACCACAGATTAAAACTAATTCTGCCTTTTCTAACGTTGTTACTACTGGGCGAGGCATTTTTATTTAAGGACAAATATGAAAACGTCTGACAGGCAAGTTTCAAGACGCCACACTATCAAACTACAGTATTGTTTTCGGGCGTATTTGTTTTTTGTTCATGGCTATTGGCGATAGATTTTGGAGTGTTTTTCAATATCTGTTCTAGTTGAGGCATTGTTGGGAACATTTACTTAGTAAAATATTTGCCTCAAAGAGAGTATTTGTTTTATTCTATTCTGTTAAATATCGTTGCAACAAATATGAAGTTGACGGTCACCTAAAAAAAATACAAATCCAAGTAAATTTTACAAATACACTTTAATTTGATAAAAATACTCCAAACTGATTTGATTGTGGCTACTCCACATATATATTAAATTAAAATAGTAAAAATACGTATCATACGGGGGTAACTCAATATTTTCCATACGAAAAAAAAATTGAATAGCAGGCCATGACTTCGTATCTAAAAATTACTTTTAATTCTAAGCAACTTTTCTCTTCAACATATTTCTATATTTTTTGAAATAAGGTTACCCTACTCCTGAACGAACTTTATATTTATTGGCCTATCCTGGTATGGTGTTTGTCATAAAGCCTTTTCAGGTACACTTGGAATAGTTTTGGAACATGCACCAACTTTTGTCAGGAATAAAATTTTCTGAGAAATCGATAATAAACAAGTTTCCTATTTGTTGCACACTTAGTGGACCACACTGTACATAGGGTGTTCCATCTCAGACGAGCCACCCCGTATATTTCTTATCTCATAGTGAATGGAAAAATTTCTCGAAACACGTCGAACGATTTTGTTTGGGAGACATCTTTTGACGTATATTTGAGGCTTGAACGAGCAACCCCCTAATAGGGGACGCTTCAACCCCTTAAAATTGAATAGGGGAGAGGGATTGAGTGATACTTCATTTGCAAGGTCTTGGAAGCTTCTTTACAATGGTGTATGGAAAACGTAAAATTGATGAAATAATTTTGCCAAAACTTAATTTTGTAGCTGGAATGAGCCACCTTGAATATTTTGGTTATTTTTACAATGTACAAGCCCATTTTCATTAATCCCATTTTACAAACTCAAGAATCTTTAGACAATAACATTCTTATAAAAATTGAATTGTCTTATCATGCTTACATTCAGAAAAATCAAATCTGCTTTGTTAAATCAAATGTGCAAATTGTCATCCTTTGACTTCCATGCAATAATACATTCTCTCAAACTGATAAATAAAAAAACAGCAAAGCATTTCCTTATGTTGCCTTCATTTTTTGTTCTTAGAAGGTGTTTATCTGGATTTAACGTTTCTTCGATCATTTCATGATTTAAATCAATCTGTTGAGTTACTACTTTGCTGATTTGTTTAAAATTTCAAAAAATATGGTGTACACATTGCAAGAACGTGTGGAGTTGGTTAGCCTTTATTACCAAAATCAAAATTGTGCCCGAGCGGCTGCAAGGATATTTACCCAAAACCATCCTGAACGTAGCGTTCGCCATAAGTACGTAATGGAATTGATTTCAAAATGTGAGGAGACGGGTTCAGTGATGGATAAAAAAGGTCACCCATTGGAATTGTGAATGATGAAGGAGCAGGTATGGCGGTATTGGGACAAGCCAAACACGCAATCTGTACGACAACTTTCTGCAGATTCCGGTATTAGCCAATCTACCGTTTTCAGAATTTTACATAAACACGAGTTCCATCCGTACAAAATTAAATTACTTCATGAATTAAATGATGATGATTGCGATCGAAGGCAAGAGTTTTGAGAAATTATGGCCGAGCGTATCAACGATAACCCAAATTTCTTGTACAACGTTTGCTTTTCTGACGAATGCAACAATTAGAAAACGATCCTCTACTACTTGAACAACAATTGCATTTCCAACAAAGCAGAACTCCTCACTACGCCGCACCAGTTCGCCAATACCTCAATTTGTAATTGGAAGAAGAGGTCCTATGGAGTGGCCTGCCCGATCTCCTGACCTGAACCCTCTGGATTTCTTCTTATGGGGACATCTTTAGTCCAAGATTTTTGTGACTCAGCCTGAAAAGTTGGACGAAATACGCCAACGAATTATTGTAAATGAGTGACGTTAAATAACTCCAATTATGCTGAACCATGTTAGAGACGGTTTTCAGTCAAGATTGTATTATTATATGGAAGTCAATGGAGGACAATTTGAACATTTATTTTGATTTAAACACGCAGATTTGATTTTTTTGATTGTAAGCATGATAAAACAATCAATTTTTAAGAATGTGATTTTTGAAGATTGTTTAGGTTTGTAAAAAGGGCTTGATAATCATGGGCTTGTACAAATAACCAAAATATTCAAGGTGGCTCATTCGAGCTACAAAATTGATTTTTGGCGATAACGGTTCATCAAATTTACGTTTTCCATACACCGTTGTAAAGAGGCTCCCAAGACATTTTAAATGAAGTATCACTCAACCCCTCTCCCCTATTCAATTTTGAGTGGTTGAAGCTCCTCCTATTAGGGGGTTGCTCGTTCAAGCCTCAAATATACGTCAAAAGATGTCCCCCAAACAAAATCATTCTACGTGTTTCGGGAAATTTTTCCACTCACTATGGGATAAGAAATATACGGGGTAGCTCGTCTGAGATGTATATGATTTCTCAGTCAACAGATCTTAATAGGAATCTCATAAGTTAGCATGATGCCTAATATTTCAGAATAAACGATATCAAAGCTGTCTATACACTTCATTGTTGTCAAGATATTGAACATAACCGAGCAGATAACATGACACAATTTCAATAGATGTTTATCCTGAACCCATTCTGATTCTTAGACAACAAATCATTCAGATTCAAATGATGCATTATTATATTTGTTATAAGTTTTTATGGATAATTTTGATGAGTTTAAAAGTTATACTTATAGATAATTTACAATTTCTTTTTAGTCACTTTTTTCATGGGGTGTTAGCAGATACGTAAGCATCCTTCAAACTGCTTATTTCTAATTTATTTTAGTAATCCTGAGATTAAAATTGGGATCTCGAGATCAGAGTCAGGATTGTAAAAAATAAAAATTGTGGCCCTTCAGCGCCCTCGTATGAAATCGTTACTTACTTTTTTTCAGTGGATTTTCAACTAGACTAAGTTTTCATGAATGAATTAAGAATCAAACGTTCTATAAGAATATGTTAAAAAATTTACGAGGTGCTTTCTGAAATTTTACAGTAGGAGTAAATTTTTAAGGGCTCTACGTATTAAAATGAAATTGCGCTGTTAATTTGAAGTATCCTCATGGCTGAAAATTGCAGATTTTGTTCCAACTGAATATATCGGCTAGTTTAGGAACTAGAACCTGGCTGAATAGGTTTGGGATACCCTGTATAGGTAACAGTAGCGCGGGTTTAATTTACGAACCTCTGCAAAAGAGACCCCGTATGTTTGAGTTCATGCGAAATCATTTTCATGCGTTTGAAATGACATAGAGCGATACAAACACCGCGCATTGAAGAGAGATATAACATTGATATCGCACGCATTAAAATTCAAACATACGGCTCCTGAATCTGAAAATTAGCGTGAAAAATTTTTCCATGTAATTTGAACCTATCATATCTACGTACTAGTGACCAAGTGACCAGAAATAGCCAATCAGGCAAACATTTAACTGATAAGTGCCCGGTAAATTATCACTATTGAACAATCGAGTCATCAAGGTTATGACATAGTTTGACGTTTTCTCAATTAAATTTTCAAAATGTCAGTACCTTCGAGTAGATATGGAAATATCCAAAATGAGTCGATCGATACAATTTTAAGTGACAATTCTATGAAAAAAATTTCTTACTGAATATCCCTCGGCTATTGATAAATTCTCAAAATATGTCTTAACTTTTCTCAAGCGAGTTGCCTTCAGCGTTGAGCTGTTACCAAGCAACTCGCTTTCGAAAGTTTACGACAAATTATTTCGAAATTATCAATAGCATTGGGATATTATGAGTGAAGATATCCACACTTTCCCAGCCACTGTTTCTGACGTGGAGACTGTCGAAGATGGGATAGAGCACAATTTGTGAGCAGTGTTGCCAAATTTCCCAGGAATTCTGAAAATAATTTTGATATATGGAATGTGCTAAGTGAACTTTGAAATCTGTTATATGATTTTATAGTGTGATACAATTTCCAAAAGTGTCGAGTTGAGTTGTGTACTTTAGTTATTGCGAGTGTGTTGACAAAATTCATAGAATGAAAATTATGTACCACCAAAGCGTACAGAGCAAGCAATAAAGAAATTACTCATTCAACCCGATACTACTTCAAGTTCAATAAAGAAAACGCACAGGGCGCGCAATAGGTAGATACCAGAACAAAATATTCATTATCTCGAAAACTACTACGACTTCAGAACGATATCTATGGAATGTCATTGAAAAACTGAAATTAAATTGGTTGGTGAAATTTCATTCACTGCTAAACCGTAGAGGGCGAGCAATAATTAGTGAATAACTGAACAGAAACTACTACGAGTTCGAGAACAATATTGATATACTGTCAATAAAAACTGATATTATACAGTTTGGTGAAAAATCATACACTGCTAAACCGTACAGGGCGAGCTGTGAGTAAATAACTGAACAGAATATTCATTACTTCCGAAATTACTACGAATTCGAGAAATATATTGATTGATATTTTTCTCGAATTCGTAGTAGTTCCGGAAATAATGAATATTCTGTTCAGTTATTTACTTTTTCTCGCCCTGTACGGTTAGCAATGAATGATATTTCACCACACTGTATAATTTCAGTTTATATTATCATTCTTATAATATTTTTCTCGAACTCGTAGTTTCGGAAATAATGAATATTCGGTTCAGTTTTTTTTTCTCGCCCTGTATATAACGCGCCAATTTTTAACTTCATTCAATAAATATTTTATAAAAATATTATGGATTATTATAGAATCTATTATTCAATTCCTGCACACATATACAGTCACAAAAATCTACATCGGCATCATTACTCTTCTCAATTACACCATATTCCTTTTCATATGAACATGAAAATTCAGAAACAAATTCCACCTGATCTGAGGTTCGTTATTAGCTATTGAAATTTTATTTATATCTATACCTTTTTATTTCAGGACTTATATCGATGATAATCCTGATCCTTTCCCTGGTTCTTGGACTGGCAGTAAACTATCCGGATCAAACAAAGAAAATTATTTCCTTAAGACCCATTTGGTTTAAACTCTCCCACAACATTTTAGGGCTCCTGGGATATGCAATTGGAATAATAAGTCTTTGCTATGCATATTTCACAAATTGGTTTATGTATTATAATGGAGAAGAGTCGAGATGGGCAGCATTGATTATCACGATATTTATTTCTGTATGGCCCCTCAATGGAGCATTTTTGTCAGCTTACCATCAAATAAAAACAGTTTTGACGTAGCATATTTCATTACTTTGTATGTGAGTTGTATTGGGATTAATGAACAACCTTCCAGAAAACACGATTCAATTATTTCGGCAATTTATCAATTTTTTCTGACAGATGTTTGTCTTTATTTTTCCACTTGGTGGAAACGCTTGATTTCCCGTGCGGATGGCGCTGCGATCAACTTTGTTGTGAGTCGTATTGTCATCCGTGGGGAAATATTAGTTAAACGGTTGATTATTATTCATTTGGCAGAAACATAATGTTGTTCGACCTACCCTGTCACTGATGAGAGGCAATAAACCTCGAAACATGCATTTATTCTGGATGATTTCCTTGATTTTGCTGAAATTCAATAAGACAATCTTGCCTTTTCACTAAAATTTCATTCGAAGGTGGCACTCTTTTGCAATTTTAAGGAAAAAAACTTTCATTTAATGATGATCAAAAAAGATTTGATGATTTTACTAGATTTAATTGCCATCGAAAGATCTTCATATGGCAGAGCTCTAACATTTTGTAGCGCGCTGTCTGTTGGGCTTATATTATTCTCTCTTGTATGCTCCACTCTCCCAATATTACTTCGGAGAAAGACCTGGCAGTTTCAGATGGAGATACGGTATTCGAGGGATCAAATATGGTGACTCCGGAATGAAGTTGGCAAAAGATTGCAGGCTTTAATTGCAACCCTTGACGTTTCTGAAATACCGGCTGCTTTGCTAACTCTGAGACTTCAAGTGAAAATTAATGAAACGAAGAAATACGGTTGCCAGTTGGGCATTTATTGTCGCGGTCTTGTCCTGAACATTCAACTAAAATGCACTCAACTTAACGAGCAAGGGATATACACTGATAATAATTACAATACTGTGAATTTAAATATTGGTCGGGAGAACAAGTTCTGCATGGTAAGCGGGTTTTGGGCACGCTTCGGAATTTATAGGCCATTCGGAGAGGTTGCACGGGTGTTCCAATCAGGTTGATTTGTTCCCGGAGTGATTTAATATACTCAGCAAACCCACGGTTTATCTCTTTTAGTTCGGAGTATCTGTAACTGGAATGAATGTGACTATACAAATATCTTAATTCATGGCTCCCAGCATGATCCAATGAATCGAAATTTTCAGTCTCCAGGATACTTGGAGTTCGAATTTTACATTCAATAAGCAACGTGACGGGTGAGCGGGAGGACTTCCCAATCCTACGGATTCACCAGTGTTTTGCCAACGGAGAAACAAACGCCTCAGAAACACTATACAAAGCTGTCTTCCTTTAAGCGAAACCAGAGCCCGCCAGTGACAGATTACTCTGTTCCTTTGGGATACTAGAGACGCACAGCGAGATAGAAGATCGGTTGGGAGTTCCTAAATGAAAACTAGTCAGTAATGTAGATCCCGAACAGAACGATTTCTCCACCGTTTCGCGGTCAGTCTCCTGTAAACGGACAAACAACCGCCTTAGAGATACTGAGGAGATCAATACTCAATTACCACCTCTTTCTGCCAACGGACAAAAAAACGCCTTTGGGAGGAAATGGCTAGTTCAATTGAAGACGACGGTTAGAGCAATCTATTCTGATGTCATATACGGATAAGTTAAGAATGCACAGATAGCCCAAATATGATCAATTACCCAATATCTTCATCATGCCTGATTTCATCACGAAATATGTCTCAAACGGCCAGAATGATTACGGATGTTATACGGCTTCCAGTAAAGACGGAATAAACAAAAATTCATAACAAAGTTGAACTATTCACTTTGAACAAGAATGAAAAAGAGCAAGTAATGTCTCGAATAAACTCAAGAGCATCAAAAAGACCCCTCCCAAGGAGGAGTAGGTGTATTTATAATTAGTCTGCTCTGACTTTTTAACGGCCCAAAAACATGACCCTTAAAAACCGGACCTGGAAACCTATACAAAAGTAAATATTTTTCCAGTAAGAACTAAAGACCTGCAAAAGCGATACTTCATTGTAAAGCAAGGCACGATATTTACCATCCCAAATAAAGAAATAAATTAATTAACGGGTGTTACCAAACCGAGAGTAGATAGTGAGGTTAGGGATAACTATCTCAGAACTTGTTACCCTGAAATTTTTTTGCTCAACTATAGAAATCCAATGAAATCAATTAATTTGAGGTCATTTGATTGAACACTCAATCAAAACGTCCTCTATCCGGGTTTTGACGTTTCGCCTACACATGCGTTGCCTGACAACAACATACTTTTCTTGGGACAACAAAGTGTATGAACAGATTGAAGGGGTGGCAATGGGAAGTCCGCTGAGCCCGGTGGTGGCAAACTTTTTCATGGAGAAATTTGAACAACAAGCCCTCGACAGTGTGGTCCACAAACCAAAAGGTTGGTTTCGATATGTTGATGACACGTTTGTCATCTGGAATCACGGAAGAGATGAACTTCAACATTTCCTGGAGCATATAAACAGCCTACATAATAATATAAAATTCGCGATGGAAGTTGAAGAAAACAATTCACTAGCATTCCTCGATGTTCTATCATCGCGAAAAGGGACACGGTTGGGTCACACGGTCTATAGGAAACCGACACATACTAACAGGTACCTGCACAGGGATTCAAACTATCATCCGAGTCAAAAATATGGAATTATTAGAACGTTATCCAATAGAGCGGAAAGAATTTGTGAACCTGAAGTTCTCATACATGAACTAGAGCATCTGGAAAACACTTATATGGCTAACGGATACACAAAACATGAAATCAGACAAGGGATGCAACCCACAGCACACAATAGAAAAGAGGACGTCCAGCCCATAGGTAAAGCTCCTTACCCTACATACCCAGGATAACTGACAGAATAGGCCGACTACTCAAGAAAGAGAATATCAAGACCATTTACAGACCCACGAGAAAAATACAGGAATATCTCAGATCGGCAAAAGACAAACGGGACCCACTCTCCACTTCATGGGTCTATCGCATTCCTTGCACCTGTTGAATCGTGTATACAGGAACAACGAAGCGGTCCATTAATACAAGAATCTCCGAGCATAAAGCTAATTGTCTATTGGGACAAACTAATAAATCCTCCGTCGCCAAACATACGCTTACAAAAACTGATCACCGCATAAAATTTGAAGAAACTCAAGTCTTAGCAACTACTTCCTCTTACCATGCACGACTCGTTAGGGAGGCAATCGAGATCAGAAAGCATAAAAACAACTTTAACAAAATTGAAGACTCCATAAAATTGAACAATACCTGGATCCCAACCTTAGAAAGAACGAGGTGTTTACCTGGCCCCTCGAACTTAATTACACAAACAAATGTACCTGGCAACAATAATCAACTTACAATACCGGGAAACGTACCTGTGGACAAAATTACTTCATGCGTTAATGAGAAACAGGTATAAATAATCTGAGACCATGAGTACCACTTCAGTGATAGTAGACTACTTACTCTGGTAATTTTCTGAAGAAGCCTACCGCACGTGTAGGCGAAACGTCAAAACCCAAGAAAACTGGATACACAACCGAAAACCCAAAAGCCATACAGAACATACTCTATAAGTGTTTATGAGGGAGTATTATTATTATTATCAGTATCTGATGGTATTACAACTACTTCCTTTTACTACACAAAATTTACAGTTTTTGGGAGAAATTTGAAATCAATTGAATAATCGAACAGTTAATTATTTCTTTAAGACCTGATTTTTTGCTAAGTGAATAACGTAATTTAGTCAAGCCGGTTTTGAGGGGGGTTCGTGAAACTAATAAATCCGTATTAATTGAAAGTTTCATTTCGTGGAGAAAATTCGCTTCTTGACATTGTTTTATGGGTGTTCTAATATTTATTACAGTAATAACAGTGACTAAGAAATAGTTGTATATATTTTTTAAGTTACTTTTAGTGAAAATTTTGCTCAAGTAGAAATCCAATGAAATCAATTAATTTGAGGTAATTTGATTAGACACAACCAATCAAAACAACATTATACTGAAAACAGATCCCATGGGCTGTTTTTACTATACCACGATGGATAGATACATTTTGATTTATTTCGATTTTGACGTTTCATAAATATTCAATATTTCAAAATGTCACAATTTGGTTGACATACTGACGAGAATATTGATGAAATTATAGAATCAAATATATGAAAAAATACTGTTCACAGTAAAAAATTTGTGAGGAAAGCATTTATGGACTTTTGTATTGATAAAAAGTATCAATTAGACGGGAATCGGACGGTGGAAAAATCGGAACTGGAAAACCGGACTGCGCACATCGGACTGCGCATAATGGACTGCACACATCGGACTGCGCACGGTACAGCATGGCAAGGCACGGCCCTGACTGAATTTTTTATTTTTTTCCTCGATAAAAATATTTCTCTTCGTTAAGCAAATTTTTTAAATATTTTTTTAACTTGTTTTGTGCAAATTGCGCACGTTGGACTGCGCACGTCATATTACGCATGTTGGACTGCGCAATGCGGATTGTGCACATCTGACCGCGCACGTCGAACTGCGCACAGCGTATGACGCACGGCACGGTACAGCATTGTACGGCACGGCCCTTACAGATTTTTTTTTTATTTTTCCATCTTAAAATCGCTTTCATAATTTTTTTTTTGTGGAATATTATTCAAACATTTTTTAAATATTTTTTCACCGTAATTTGACCTTGACTTGGGCTTCGATTGACAAAAAATGTTTTAAGTTTTTTGTTTTATGGTCAAATATTTTTTTGTGGATTTTTTTTTCATTGTTAAAATTTCCATTTGAACAATTTACAAATATTTCAAATATTTTTTAATTGTGTGAATTACATAAAATGGATGAAATGACCAAGGCCCTAAGCGCACAGCGCACTTTGGACTGCGCACGTCGGACAACGCGCATCAGACTGCGCTTATCGGTGTTACAATTCAAAATTGTACTGTTGTTATTTACCACCTCTACAAATAAATTCTATACTGGACTCACCGTGTATACTAAATCCAGACCATATAACATCTTGGAAGTTCACTCAAATAATTGGTCAACTCGCGTAGTAGTCGAGGAATATTAGACATTTAGCTCGAACTCCGAGCTAGTCGATTTTCATGATTTTTTTTTAATCGCTTCGAAATCGAATTTGAAACAAAGTTTACCATCTGAGAACACTTGCTTTTTTTAATTCTTTTTTTTTATTTCAACGGATAATTTACGTAGTGTATTTTGAGGATACTGGATGTGATATTGCTCAAGAAAATAAAGAATAGGAAGTGACAAATACTATATTTCTAGTTATATCGAAATTCTGTTTATTCAAAAATACTTTTCTTACTGGATATCGTCAATATCGTTGACAATTGAGTCCGTTCTAATGAGCGGCGATGCATTCATTCAGCTTGACCCATTGCATGCCACCACACACTCCGGTGCAGTGTAGTCCACTTTTTCTGCAACCACACGCTGGCCCACATCCCCTCTGATTTTTTTATCGGTAAATTCTTTTCGTTAAAAAGATTTCTTTTTGTAAAATAAATATTTATTAAAAAAAAATTTAAATATATTTTTACTTCGATTTGACATTGAATTTGACTCGGTCCCTGACAAAAAATTATTTAAATTTTTTTCTCATTGTATAATATTTTATTGGTGAGAATATTTTTTTCATATAAAAAATTTTCATTCGAAAATTTTTCTAATAATTTTTTTTAAGTGTGAAATGGAAAAAAATCAAATGACCAAGACCGTGATATTCGAAATTTGACATTCACTTCGCTACATGGAACAGGGTCCACAGCGCACGGCGCACTCCGAGCTGCGCACAGCAAACTGTGAACGTCAAACTGCGCACGTCGGACTGCGCACGTCGGAAAGCGCACGTTGGACGGCGCACATCAGACTGTCCACATCAAACTGCGCACGTCATTTTTAGTAAGGGTCCGAGTCAAAGTAAAAGTCAAATCAGGGTGAAAAACATTTTAAATTTTTTTTTGTACGAATAAATATTTTTAACGAAAATGATTTTACAACAAAAAAATTCGAAAAATAAATTTCCAGTAAGGGCCGTGCCGTTCCATGCAGTACCGTGCGTCGTTTGACGTGCGCAGTTTGACGTGCACAGTCTAACGTGCACAGTCCAACTTGCGCAAAGCGACGTGCGCAGTCTGACGTGCGCAGTCCGACCTGCGCAGTTTGCCTTGCGCGGTTTGCCATGAGCAGTTCGCTGAGAGCCTTGTGCCATGTGCCGAAGTGAATAAAAAACTTACTGTCTTGGTTATTTCAATAATTTTTTTCATTACGCACAAATTGAAAATATTTGAAATTTTTTCTATGAAAAAAAAATTATTACAAAAAAAAATATTTCACAATGAAACAAAAAACCTAAAAACATTTTTAGTCAGGGTCCGAGTCGAAGTCAAGGTCGAATCAGGGTAAAAAAAAACGAAAAAAAAATTCCAGTAAGGGCCGTGCCGTGCCGTACCGTGCGCCGTTTGACGTGCGCAGTCTGATGTGCGCAGTTCAACGTGCGCAGTCCGATGTGAGCAGTTAAATTTGCGCAGTCCGATGTGCGCATTCCAAGGTGCGCAAGTCAAGGTGGAATCAGGGTAAAAAAAAATCCAGTAAGGGCCGTGCCGTGCCATGCTGTACCGTGGGCTGTTTGACGTGCGCAGTCTGATGTGCGCAGTTCAACGTGCGCAGTCCGATGTGAGCAGTTAAATTTGCGCAGTCCGATGTGCGCATTCCAAGGTGCGCAGACCAACATGCGCAGTTCGAATTTTTTTGTCGATAAATTGATGGATGTAGCCGTTACTACGTGGTAGGAGATCATAATAAGAAAAAGAAATGAAAATTTCTATGTTTTTATACCATTTTAACTTGTAACACTTTGTTACTGTAGTTCCGTCCTATATGGACATTTTCAAAACCTAATTTTGAAGTACTTATATACCTAAAAATATTACCTATAATAATTAATGAACATTAGTTATCCCAAAATAATTACATAAATTTCACAACAATCTTTAGAAATTCATAAGCACAAAAACTGTAGATGTAACCTACCTAATGACCAAATAGATTTGGTATTTTCGCCAAATAAGTTGAGATTATCTCGTCTTCATTGTCAGATATAAAAACAAAATTCAGGTATTAATCCATAACAAGTCAATTTTAATTTTGTTGTGAAATTTATGTAATTATAATTTCGGAATTTTTTATATCGCAAAATCCTTTTCGTTTAAAATATTTCTTTTTACACGGCGCACTTTGGACTGCGCAAGGCAAACTGCGCACGTCAGTTCACGCACGTTGAACTGCGGACGTAGGTTTGCGCACGTTAGACTGCGCACATCAGACTACTCACGTCGGTTTGCGCACGTCGGATTCGCACGTGAGTCTGCGCACTCCGGACTGCGTATGTCGAACTGCGCACGTTGGACTGCGCACACTGGACTGCGTACGTTGGACTGCGGCACGGTTCTCACTAAAATTTTTGTTTCCGAATTTTTTAAAAAATCATTTTCGACCCGGACCCTGACAAAAAATGTTCCTAGTTTTTTTTTTTCATTGTAAAATATTTTGTTGGTGTGAAAATTTTTTCGTAATTGAAATTTTCATTTGAAAATGTTTCAAATATTTTTCTTGTGTGAAATGAAAAACAATTGATGAAATGACCAAGACCTCGACATTAGATATTTACTTTGGTACACGGCACGCGGCCCACAGCGCACGACGAACTTCGGACTGCGCACGTCGAACTGCGCACGGTATTCAATTTTTTTCATTTTTAATCAATACTTTTTAATTTTTTTTTAACTTATTTGACCTTGACTTCAACTCGGACCCTGACTAAAAATGTTCTTAGTTTTTCATTTAAAAATTTTTCAAATATTTCTCAACTTGTGTGAAATGAATTAAACGGCACAAGGCCCTCAGCGTACGGCGCACTTCGGACTGCGCACAGCAAACTGCACACGTCAGACTGCGCACGTCGAAATATGCACGGCGGTTTGCTTGGACCCGGACTAAAAATGCTTTTAGTTTTTTTTTTGTTTCTATATTTTGTTGATGAGAATATTTTTTTCATAGTAAAAATTTTCATCCAAAATTTTTCTAATATTTTTTTACTTGTGTGAAATGGATAAAAATTGATGAAATGACCAAGACCGTTCATTCAAAATTTGTCATTCACTTCGGACTGCGCACAGCAAACTGAATCGTCAGACTGCGCACGTCAAACTGTGTACGATACAGCATGGCACGGCACGACCCTTGCTGATTTTTTTTTAATCGTGAAATTCTTTTTGTTAAAAATATTTCTTTTGTGAAATAAATTTTAATTCAAAAAATTATTTCAAATATTTTTTCACCTCGTTTTGACCTTGAATTTGACTCGGTTCCTGACAAAAAAAATTCTAGTTTTTTTCATATTGTATAATATTTTGTTGGTGAGAATATTTTTTTCATAGAAAAAAATTTCATTCAAAAATTATCCTAATATTTTTTTACTTGTGTGAAATGAGAAAAAATTGATGAAATGACCAAGACCGTGATATTCAAAATTTGTCATTTACTTCGGACTGCGCACAGCAAACTGATTCGTCAGACTGCGCACATTGGACTGCGCACGTCAAACTGCGCACGATACAACATGGCACGGCACGGCCCTTACTGGAATTTTTTTGTCTTGAAATCATTTTTGTTAAATTATTTATTCGGAAAAAAAATTTTTTTACTGCGCACGTCGGAGTGCACATTGTTGAACTGCGCATGTTGGACCGCGCACTTCGGACTGCGCACATTGGACTGCACCTGTCAAACTGCGCACGATACAGCATGGCACGGCACGGCTCTCACTAAAATTTTTGTTTCAAAATTTTTTTAAAAATCATTTTCGTTAAAAATATTCCTTGTCGTAAAATAAATTTGTACTCAAATATGTTAT
Source organism: Chrysolina americana (assembly GCA_958502065.1). Taxonomy (NCBI): domain Eukaryota; kingdom Metazoa; phylum Arthropoda; class Insecta; order Coleoptera; family Chrysomelidae; genus Chrysolina; species Chrysolina americana. Next base: position 35,431,465 of record OY293421.1, on the reverse strand, counting down.
AAATATTTTATTTGGAATTTTTCATAATGCAAAATAATTTTTGTTGAAAAAACTGTTTTTTCGCAAAAATAATTTTAAATAAAAAAAATATTAAAATATTTTTCACCTTGATTTGACCTTGACTTCGACCCGGACCCTGACAAAAAATGTTCCTAGTTTTTTTTTTAATTGAAAAATATTTTGTTGGTGAGAAAATTTTTTTCATAGTTGATATTTTCATTCGAAAATGTTTCAAATATTTTTATTCTTGTGTGAAATGAAAAACAATTGATGAAATGACCAAGACCTCGATATTCGAAATTTGACATTTACTTCGGTACACGGCACGCGGTCCACAGCGCACGACGCGCTTCGGACTGCGCATGGCAAACTGTGCACGTCGGAATGCGCACGTCGGTTTGCGCACGTTGGATTGCGCACATCGGACTGCGCACTACGAACTGCGCACGTTACAGCATGGCACGGCACATCCACTGAATTTTTTTTTCAAATAATTTTGTCGTAAAATTGTTTTCGTTAAAAATATTGTTTCGTAAAATAAATTAATATTCAAATTTTTTTTATTTTTTTACCTTTATTTGACCTTGATTTTAACTCGGACCCTGACTAAAAATTTTCTTAGATTTTCATTTAAAAATTTTTCAAATATTTCTCAACTTGTGTGAAATGAATGAAACGATACAAGGCCCTCATTTCTTCAGGAGTATATTCGGTTGAATTTGATTTACTTCTGTTGTACGTTTTTATACAGAACGGTAAACCTGATGTAAAAATTCGAACGAGTTCGAATATAGTGTGCCAGAGAGGTATCAACAATGTGAAAGAATACGGGGTAACCTTCTCTCTAAGCGTTTCCACCAAGTGAAAAATTATAGGCAAACATCTGTCAGAAAACAACTACTTTTCTGGCTAATACCACGACGGACATTGAACTACATCTGACAGATATTTGTGCAACTTTCTTCCAAGAAGACCCAGTTGCAAGTGCTTGTCTTGTAATTAAACAGAAGATTATCCTTCATTTGGCTGGGAATGACCACCTGCAGACATGCATGTTTCGAGGTTTATTGCCTCTCATCAGTGACAGGGTAGGTCGGACAACATTATAATTGTATTATGAATCACCCAAGAGGATGCTGTTCCCAGATATTCAACTTTTGTAATGTCAGTTCGATGATTTCAAGACGGTCCTCGATTCATTTAACCCCAGTATATGATAATGGATGGGAAGAAATAGTCTTCGATACCCCGTCAACCCCCTTGGCAGCATCAACATCCCGAAGAATCCCTAAGATGATATAATCATATTTGATTGTTTTTTATTCATGTATGATATTTTGTTTTGTGTCATTGATATATAATGACTTACCTATAATATTCTGTATTTTCAGGAGGCTCATCTACTTGAATTTATTTGAAAATTGATAATTTACTTTGAATTTTTATTATTCATTCAAATATAATAAAAAATCTTAAGGGGGGGTGGTGTTATATCTTCGTAGCCCTTATGGACTACATATTATTCAATAACGCAAAATTGCGCAATTATTATTGTGAACTGTCAGGAGATGTTTTTTCACAGAGAGTCTAATCTAGAGGCTGATTCGAGAAAGATGGCCGTGATGGTCATCATGGTAGAGCGCTTGTCTCTTAACCTAAGGGTCATAGGTTCGGTTCCCAGCATGGTCATCAGTCTCGTTCATGGCATCACACGTTAAAAGGTAAGGGCTGCGTTTTCCATAGCTCAGACAAGCCTTTAGAAGACTTTTGAGGGTTGTACTCTTGAGGGTGTGCAGCTGGTTGACGAAAATAACAATTTTTTTTAACACAAATCAAAATTAACACCAAATTTACAACCCAAGTTAGAAGAGTTTCAACTTAAGTGTAGTTACTAAATAAAGTAACTTGCTAGGAATCGCACGTTAAAAGGTAAGATCTCGTTAATCCTTAGCTCGCTGTCGTTTGTAGGGGGATGACATCTGGTTAGCGAAAAAAAAAATTCAATTTAAAAAAGTTATTTTTTAAAAACTCAACCTCTGCTTTTCCGACGTAGAATCTATGGGTCAGACGAGTCGAATTCAGGCAGTTAACTTACGATAGTGACTGTCATCAAGCTGATGGGTTTTGCGCAGTCGGCCTGATCGCTAGGCATGTTTGCTGCAGCAGGTCGCTTGATAAAACAAACAAAAATTACTTTCAGACATAGCAAGTTGGTTACAACTTCATTTTTCGTATAAACAGGGTGTAATGTTAGTACGTGGCCAAACTTGAAGGGGTGATTTTTTGAGTTATTCTAAAACGAAAAGTTCATATAAACATAGTTCCAGTAATGCTTCGTTTTCAAGATATAGGGTGTCAAAATTTCCAAAAGAAATCGTCGTTTTCGTATTACTTTTATTATTAGTGCATTCATTATGATAAAAATTCTAAGACTGGAATAGACTATTTTCATGGAAAAAAATAACAGTAACACCCCAATTTTTGATGGTTTAGTAGTTGAAAGGTTTTATTGTGTTGTCCCAGGGTCTTGTATAAAAGTGATTTTTATATTTTTTCTCAAGAACAAACCAAGATACGAAAAAAATTCTAGACATAAAGAAATGTAATTTCAGTTGCTCAATGTGAAACAAATATAAAAATTGCAAAAAAATTAGTAGCGATATAGTTAAGGCTAAATCAGCCCCTGACGACCCTTAATAACACTGCCAAATTTCAATAAAATCGGTTGAAGGATTATTAAGATATTTATGAAAAATTTTATATATAAAATATTTATGAAATGTTGATACCCTGTATCTTGACAACGAAGCATTACCGAACCTATGTGTATATAAACTTTTAGTATTAGAATCAATCAAAGAATCGCTCCTTCAAAATGGCCACGTACTTAAATAACACCCTGTATACAAATGATTCTTCAGAGAAACACTTTGTTGATTACTGACGAAACGTTTATTCATCTATGTTAAATACAACTGTTACTACCTGAACTCGATATACTCGCTGAACTGAACTAGTGCTCAACTATTTGGGCTAACCGGTAGTACAGACTGAATGAATATTGTGTGTGTCCAGTTTTTATATACTGAATTCCGTTTAGGTGACCAATTGCCTTAGGCCTAAGTATACCCATTGATTGTTATCAATAGGCCTTTTCATGTCAGTTTATTTTTTGTGGGCATGCGTCAGTGTCAGCCATCTTTTTCGGACTGTTTTGTACACAAACGTATCAAAATACCCGAGTAGGTACAAATAATTTAAATTACCTGATATTAAATGAACCTCATTTACTTAAAAAATAGCCAAGAAATAAAATAATAAGTGTCCTGTTAAATGAAAATAAAATTATGTTATTACTAGCAGCGAAACCCGGCGTTGCTCGGGTTAAGATACATCGCATGTTTAATGGTATAAAAAATATATAAGGTTACATTTTTCAAAATAGGTATTATAGATTTCTATTTTCGATATTGAGAGACTTTTTCGGCCATTAAACATGCGGTGTATAAGTATATCTGATAGAGTAAACTAATTAACGCATTGCACTCCGGAACATTCAAATAGTTTGTTCTTTGTCACTTGTGAAAATCACTTTTTTTGTAACTGTTTACTCGTGATCTCAATTGATCTTTGCTCGACTGCAATCACGATTGAACTGACCAAAAGTCACTGAATTTCGGGTTAAATACCATCAGACACCGAAATTTCCAGTACCAGATCACTTGAATATTTAGATGTACTTCACTTCGATCTGGTTCTTTTAGATCAATAATAACTCTGGTACACATTTTGGAACTTTCCAGATCAATCCAACACTTTTTAGAACTTTATAATAAACCGAATTTATTTTAGAACTTTCTAGATCATTCTAGAAATATTTAGAAATTTCTCGAACATTATGAATCGTTTCAAGATCATTCTAGAAATTTCTAGAACTTCCTCGAACATTTGGAACCGCTAATAATAAATTGCACTCATTTTAGAATGTTCTAGAATTTTCTCGGACATTCTGAATCGATCATAATCAATTGTACTCATTTTGGAACTTTCCAGATCATGCGTGAAATTTCTAGAACTTTCTCGATCATTCCAAATCGATTTTAATAAATTGCACTCATTTTGGAACTTTCCACATCATTCGGAAAATTTCTAGAACTTTCTCAATCATTTTAACTCGATAATAACAGTTTTGGACTTTTTGGAATTTTCTAGATGAGGCCAGAAATTTGTAGAACTTTCTCAAACATTCTATATCGATTATAATAGTTTGCACTCATTGTAGAATGTTCTGGAACTTTCTAGAACATTCCAGATCAACTTTCTAAATCATTCAAGAAATTTTGAATGTTTTCAGAAGTCCTTATGCATTAGAAAAGGGCAGTAATATATGTTTTAATATTTTTGCCACCCACAACCACCCACCGCAACCAAACTCCCTTACTACCACCTGGAGACCAAGGGATATTTACCACCCCAACAGGAAGTTGATTGGAGTCGGTGGTGATTGAGAAAACTATGAATTTACGTACTAACAAAGTATTTCATATTCAGATATATTTAGATTTAGATTTGGATTACACTCATTTTAAAATTTTATAGATCATTCTGGAAATTTCTAGAACTGTCTCGATTTTAAATCGCTTATAATGAATTGCACTCATTTTAGAATTTTCTATATCTTTCTCGAACATTCTAAATCGATCATAATCAGTTTGGAATTTTGGAACTTTCCAAATCATTCGGAAAATATCTAGACTTTTCTCGATCATTCTGAATCGATTATAATAAATTGCACTCATTTTGGAACTTTCCAGATCATTCAAGAAATTTCTAGAACGTTCTCGAACATTCTAACTCGATAATGGGCGATAATGGGCCGCAGTGGTGTGCGGGTTGAGTTCTCGCCTCATAAGCCAGAGAGCGTGAGTTCGAATCTCAGCATTGCCACCGGTCTCGTGCATGGCATCACACGTATTAAAAGGTAAGGGCTACATCTTCCCCTAGCTTGCACAAGTCTCTGACTTTTGTGGGTTGCACGTAGGGGTGCAACCGGTTGACGGATATAACAACAATTTCAACAATAACAGTTTTGGACATTTCGGAACTTTCTAGATGAAGCCAGGCATTTGTAGAACTTTCTCAAATATTCTATATCGATTATAATAGTTTGCACTCATTCTAGAATAATCCAGATCGTTCCAGATATTTTTAGAACTTTCTAGAACAATCAAGAAATTTTGAGATCTTTTCAGAAGTCTTCGTGCGTTAGAAAAGGACAGAAATATATGTTCCACCCACAACCACGCACCGCGACCAAACTCCCTGTCTACCACTTGGAGACCAAGGGGTATTTACCACCTCAACGGGAAGTTGATTGGGGTTGGCACATCAATTGAGGGAAATGGAAAATTTGAAGGGGAATCAGTTACTTCAGAATTAGAAAAGTTTTATATAACACTTCCTTTCTTCAAAATGTCCAGTCAATTTCCATCATGCAAAAGCTGGGTCACCACAGGTAGGTACCTACATATTATTTCGCATAGCATTCTCAACCCTTAAATATTATATCATTTAATATTATAGTATTATACAATATTTCTTCAATACTATTTACACCAGTATGTATTATGCACAATCGTACAACTGAAATTTCGAATTTATAGCTCCTTTTCAATTATTTATATAATTAATGAAAATCGTGATGAAATTTCATGTTAATTTAATTGTTTCTGCAAGTGCTTACAAGTCATTGTCATACTTAATTGGAATACAATACAATTATTATTTATTTAATTTTTTATTGACTTCAAAGGGTTGTACTGATGGCTAACCTCTCAATCAGTTCCATTTTTTTACCTTTTTGAGAACGCCCATGACACTAGCCACCTTTTTAACATTCCACAATTATGTGCTGCTATTGAATTGTGAACGAGTAAACACTATCAATAATTTTTTCAGTAATAGATTTTATTGCGAAAATAATAATATTACTTATCCAGCCATTATTGCACAAAACAGTACGAAACTTTTGAATTCCCGCTCATTCAACATGGCGGCTGCACATGCGCTTGTAACATGATTAAAAATCCTATGGAAATAACGTATACTCACTCTTGCCAATGGAAATATACACGTGGGGAAATTCCCCACAGATATAAATGAATCACAATATTAGTGATCATTATTTAATAACGTATTCTTCAATCTTTCAATTTCAAAATTTTCTTCAGGAAAATGCTGGTGAAAAATAGAAAGGATATTGTCAATGATTTATCCATCTATAGATGGTTGAAAAAAAGATACTGAAAACCATTCTGTTTATTTTTTCCATAACTGAACACTCTCTAAGTTTCCATCTACGTCAGAAGTTATGGCAGAATTCTAGAAGTTATGGCAGTCAAAGAAGTTTCGATTCATTCGAGTGTGGTATAATTTTTGCATGTTCCTACTCTGAGATTCAAGCATTTATGGAAAGTAAGAATCAATCTGCATGGTTTTTTCTGGATCAACTATCGTAATTTCAGTGAATAAGTCATTCAACTAATTAGACTTGAACATTGTTTTGACTTGATTGAACATGGACATGAGGGCATTTAGTACACTCCACACTGAAATAATTCCTACCAACCATACTGTTGTGATTTTCTCGTTTTCCGTAACGTTACCAGCAAAGCCCCCCTTATATAGTCCTAGAGCTAAGCTTGCTATTCCTATTGCGAATGAGGAAAATCCTAGGAAATTGTGAATGAATTTGAGAATCACCGGCTTTACGAAGTTCTTGAGGCTCTGTGAGTAGCCGGCAAACAAACCAAGTATCACTGATATGATAGCGAGAAGCCATGAAGCCAGCCCTGAAAAACAAAAAAAACGTTATCCTTTACTTAAAGAAGCTGTATCTGATTTCATTTTCAATGTTACATATTTTCTTTATTTTAATAATTTAAAACCTCTTATTACTCAGAAACATCTTCCTTTAAGTTAAAATTTTCATATAAGTATTCCATGATAAATTGTAGAGTGAAAAATTGGAAAAAACATATCAGATATTTTTTATCTCAAAATTGAAACTTATAATAGATTCTGGTTCGAAACACCCTCATAACTCCAAAATTTTGATTTTATTTTATCCACAAAGTACCCAAATATCAGTTCTGTAGAAAGTAATCAAATACTACTTTTTCATGGCTAGTTATGACCAATTGTAATTGACAAAGATGGGATATCATACTAAGGAAATTTTTATTACAAAAGTAACAGTGGATTCTGGTTCAGGAGCCAATGCATGGGATCTTCTTTTTCTATTGAAGCCTTCTGTCAATTAACATTTCTGATGCTTGCCTGGATGATACCAGCGCTTTCTCCTTATCGGTGCTACGGAGAATGAGTCTGTTTGTTTCCAGGAAGAGTACGGCTATTATTATATACTACATTATTTTACAAGAATTTGCATTTCTTGTTAATATTTTAAAGTTATAGTGCTATTTTTGTAATTTCTTCTGATACAATTGAATAATTGCTTTGTAAATGGAACATTGTTGGACAAAAACAATATTATTATTATTTTGTATCCGTTAGGATTTTCCCAGAGGGGCCCTGTCTTCAGAGCCATGACACTTCCGGAGGGCGCGCTGGATTATTTATCCCAATAACCACTCTCCACGCCGTGGGGTAAATGACTATTGGGTCCGAGAATCATGTGCCCTGAGCAGGTGGAGTGAACCAAGAATTGCGGCCTTCTACATTTGTCCGGCTAAGATTTCTGACATATCACGGCAAGCCGGTATGATTTTAAAGTTTGAGAGCAGTGTGTCCATCATTCCACCAAGGACCCCAATTATCAGAACCACCATCTTGACAGAATGGTTTGGGTAAGCCTGCAGAGTTCAAAGAGTAGATTTCGATATTTAGTCGTTTTTCCTCCTCTTTTTGGACGAGGTTCGTTTCACCAGGAGCTGAAAACTCAATGAGGTAAATCATCCTACTTTGATGGTCGAGGAGGACTACATCAGGCTTATTGGCTTGTATTTGCCTGAGGGTGGGGAATGAGTAATTCCAATAGATTCGGCACTTCTCATTCTCTACAATGGACTCAAGAGCATAAGACAACACCGGTGTCTGTCTACACCGTACGAGTGTCATAGATGGTAGTAAAACACTCGTAAGACCGCGTTATGCCTGTGAATATAGATTGAGACCGCATAAGCTGGACAAGCTGACAGCAAATGCATTATGGTCTCAGCTGCCCCACGACATGCTCTGCATCTAAGACGACGAGGGTGTTCAAGACATCATCCTGGCAGGCCATTATGAATCCCTCGGTTTCCGACTTCAGCCCACTTGACCTGAGAAAAGCGAAGGTCAGGGTTCTGGATAAGCTAAGGTCTTCAATGTTCTTGAATGAATGTTGATGCCTTGAAAATAAATACTCCGATCCCTGCTTTTTCTTGATCGCATACCAAACAGAGAAGGGTATCTGAACTCCTGATGACTTTACAGGCTCCATATAGCACTATTCTGTTGTGTAGACACTCCAAACTCAAAAGTCTACGGCCTCCCCGTTGTCTGGGGAAGTATATCCGTGAAACGGACGATTTAGAATGCAAGCTCCTATGGTGAAGCATCATTTTGCGAATTTTAACATCGAATTGTCGTAGCTCCTCCTGAGCCCATTTTATTACTCCTAAGGAGTAAAAGTAGAATCGGAACGGCAAGCATATCAGTAGCAGCTACATTGTTTTTCTCCGACAGATCTGATGACCAGATCTGTCGGAGTTTATGCTGATACTTGCCGCGGAGAGAATGTTTGACAGTAGCTACCTCTTGGGTTATTATTATCATTATCGCAGGCCCTGTCACGCCCAAATGTGCTTACTGAATTCCTATGGCGTTTCATTGTTAAGCTCTAGGAAAACTCTAAAAAACCTACAGCAACCAGTCGATGCCTTGATTGACATTTAGGAACCCACATCATATTATCATACTTGCTTTGAACAAACCATCTGTCTCAAAACCAATTGGCTGTTATGATACCAACAACCTGAGAATATTTTTCATCCGATGAGTTAAAACTGGTGACGGAAGGAACAATTGAACAATTCACGATTGTCTTTGTAACGGTAGTGATGAGTTCTGTTTACTAGGGTGTACTTACCTGTGATTGCGTGATCAGTTTTGAAATGCTGGGATCCTCTCTGATCCTTCGAATATATTTCCAAGAAAATACCAACACTGACTGCAATGGTGCTCATAGTCAAGAGTATGCCGTGAATGTAATATTTTTTGGTTCTATCTAGTCTTTGACTCCAAACGTTGTGCTCGGAAAAGAGAATGATTCCTTCTGCCATGAGCGGTACATACTGAAATAAGTAACAATAATTGTGTTAGCTATCAGTTCATATACTTTTAAGTGGGAAATAAATTTAATTTATGTTCAAATAACTCTTTATTCACATGAATATACATTAACACATCAAAACTTCATCATTATAACAACTCCCTGGTAACCTACCCCAAACTACTTGAAAATATACGAATTATCAAATTTTATCAATTGATACTCCTTTTTCGTTCAAAAGAAAGTAGTGAAACGATTAGCGGAAATTTTGCATGAACATAGTTTGTATACCAGAAAACAAATGGAACTGAGTACAGTAATTCAAATATGCTGTTTTCAGTTTGTTCTTTTGTTCAAGAACATCTCTCAAAAGGCTTCAAAGGGTTCGTGTGACTACGATGTTTTAAGATTTCAAGTAGGCGATAGTTCAAATGGATAGCGGTAGGCAACCACCATATCATTTTCTCTACGGTGGATTCAAATCATTGTACATGTGTAGTGAAATTTTTGAGTAATCATGTCCTAAACGTCGATTATCAGTTCGGTTGTTTGATAGTACCTACCTAGGTACTATCAAACTAGCTATGACTGGTGGTGACTGCAAGAACATATTTTTGTTCCAGTTCCTAGTCAGTATACATAATTTTAAATTTAATATCATTGAATGAATCAGGAACCGATCCACGGACCCTTGGTCAATGAATCGAATGCACAGACCACAGCACCATGCTGCCACATCATTCGTTAATACAGGATGTCAATTAGAAAACTTCCCACCCTTGATATCTTCCTTCCAGTACACAATATGAGGAATCTAAAAAGCAAGTCAATTTTATTTACAAGGAGGACATTTGCTTTACTGAGATGCATGGTTTGACCAGAACTGGTCAGAATATTAAGTGGTACCGTTCCAACCGTTCATTAGGGGTAACATTAGCCATTAGCTCCATCAAATTTACATCAAAATGTAGTCTAATAGTAAAGCGTAGATGGTAGTGAAGTTGTGTTTATTAAATGTTGAATTTTTAATTGTCATCGCAGAAATTTTACAGATAGCCTTCCTTTGCTGCTACTTCTGCTGTAAAAAGTTTCTGTTTTCAGGCAAAAAATTGTTTAGCAAAATTGGTAGTATTGTAAATACAGTTTTAGCTGTTGGGATGTTTAGTGATTACCGAGGGGGAAACCGCTAGGGAATTTTGGTGTACATGCCTTGGGTATTAGTGGCATTAGTTGGGTATTAGTCAGGAATTAGTGGTATTAGTTGAAATTATTAGGTATTACTGGGCATTACTCGGGAATTAGTGGTATTTGTTGAAAATTATTGGGTATCACTGGGCATTACTCGGGAATTAGAGGTATTACTTTAAATTTTTGGGTATTACTGGGCATTAGTCGGAAATCAGTGGAATTACTCGGGTATTACATGGAAATTAGAGGTATTACCTACTTGAACTTTTTGGGTATTACTGGGCATTAGTCGGGAATTAGTGGTATTACTCGGGTATTACATGGGAATTAGAGGAATTAATCGGGAATTAGAGGAAATTTCTAGAAATCATAATGATGAAGTTGAGACTCAATGAACTCACAATGAAGCTATAAATGTATGGCAGGGAATAACTATGATAATGAATTATTTCTTATATGTTGAGCCAACTCTATGAATTCACTTGGATCTTGAATTCTGCTGGTGTATAAAATTTTCACAACAAAGAGTATATGTTGAAGCTTCAGTAATTGTCAAAAACTTAAGATCAGAACAGGATTAGGAGTAGAAAAAGAATTGTAGTAAATTTTTTCATAATTTTTTTTACGAATTCAAAATAGAAGAACTTTTCTAACACATTTATTTTCAACTGCTACAGTTACCAAGCAAAAATGTCAATGTGGAAAAATGTATTTGTTTCTTGATAATTTTCAATCCCGGCATAAACTTAATTACTCGCCTCTCAACTCTCCTAATAAAAAGTTGTTTTAAAAATTGTGTTTTTCGTTTACCAGCTGCCCTCCCCCTACGAACGGCAGCCCTCAGAATTCGAAACTTGTGCAAGCCAAGGATTAACGAGGTCTCACTTAACGTGCGATTCCTAATAATCAATAAAGCACCTAAGTGATGATTTTTCAACCGCATATACAGTGTGTTTACACTAGAAATATACATATACATATACACTGCATGCCAGCAGCAATGGAAACATACATTTATCCGGAAAGTTTCATTAGGGGACAAACTTGGACCTCAGTTTTTCCAGATTTGTGTTCAGGATTCCCAAATTACTACTAATACACCTGTCACTTCTCATGGAAACGCCCCCGTATCTTCTGTAATTTTCGACGTTAAACCATGAAATTTCCAGGATCGATTGATGCGCTATAAATAAACTCACTGCACGCCAGCACCGATGGAACCACCCACCCACCAATGTCCCATCACTGCTGGCGCGCGGTGTATATATCACGTAGGATGCCCCCTTTCGTGCAGTTCGTTCATTCCTGGCATAATTACCGATCCTGAAAATTTCATTGTTCTACGTTGAAAATACGAGGGCGTCTCCATGAAAAGTGAAACAAATTAGAATTTCCAAGGACTGAATATGTTTCAGCAGACAGGTATATTTATTAATTTGTGGATCCTGAACATTAATCTGAAGGAACTTTGGGCCAATGTCGCTCCCTAATATAACATTTCGGAATAATGTGTGGTTCTATCGCTGCTGGCGTGCAATGTCACGTAGCTAGTTCATTTCCAGTGTATCTATCGGCCATAAAAATTTCATAATTATTCGTCAAAAATTACTGAAGATACGAGGTTGTTTCCATGAGCAGTGAAACACTGTATATCACGAATTTGAAGAAATACCTTGACCAATAAAATCGTTTTCCAAATTTTTGTATTATTTCCTAAACTATCGGTTCTAGAGAAAGAAGTCAATGACATTTTTGGTTCACCTATTCAAGTGTTATGAAAATCTTCAAATGAAGTTATTTGTTACCTACCTGTATGATTTTCGAGATTTTCAAGTTTTTGGGATTTTTGTGAGATATAATTCTGTCCAAAATTTTCATAATTTTCGAAATATTTCCCAAGCTGTCGGCATTAGAGAAAAAAGTCATTGAATTTTTTTGTTTACCTATGCAAGTTCCATGAAAATGATTGTATGAAGTTTTTTGTCACGTGTATGGTTTTGAAGATTTTGGAGTTTTTGTTGTTTTCATGAGAAATAATTTTGTGACAAATTTTCATAAATTTCGTAGTATCGGTATTAGAAAAAAAAGTTATTTATATTTTTTATTCACTCATGAAAACGTTTTCATGGAGTTATTCGTCACGTGTATGGTTTTCTAGATTTTAGAGTTTTTGTTGTCCAAAAATTTTCATAATTTTCGAATTATTTCCTTAACTACCGATATCAAAGAAAAAAGATATTCACTTTTTTTGTCAATCTTCTCAAGTGTTGTGAAAATGTTCATATGAAGTTTTTTGTCACGTGTATCGTTTCTGAGATTTTCGATTTTTTTTTTGTAAAATTTCGTATTAGACAAAAAAGTCATATACACTTTGTAGATCTAATCAAGATCAATGAAAATCCAGGAATACATTTTTTCGACATCTACTTTTTTTTCATCGAATCGAGAACAATAACAGTTTTTTTGATATCTCCTTCAGGTTTCGAATTTTGGTGATAATTAATTTTTCCGTTTTTTTCGGATATTTCGGATAATGTATTGAAACTTTTTGAAGAACGTTGAAAGGAGATCAAAAAAGATTCTATTTAAACAACAAAAACTCGTTCCGAGTACATCTTAAAATTATTCGATATCTCTTTCAGTTTTCGAGTTTTAGGTGCTTTTATAAAAAAAGTTCCAAGTCGCTCATTTTTTTGGAATTTAATTTTTTTCCCGCGCTGTTTATGAATTCGAAAGAACGAAATTATGAACTAAGGTAGAAGTCGTAAAGGGTTATTTTTAGCAATGAAAATTTTTCCGATATTCCTCCAAGTTCGGGAGATATATTGATTTTTCCGTTTTTTTTTATTATTCCCTGCACTATTGATTTTATGGAAAAAATGTAGAGACATTTGTTATGTATTTTTGAAAGGCGATCAGAAAAGGTATTTTATAAAATTTGAAAATTCGCAGCCGTTTTCGAATTACTCGATTTTTTCCAAAATGAAGACCTCGATTTTCGTAAAAATCGGTTTTTCATAATTTTCCGAGAGTTTAAAAAGTTAAACGGATTCTTTGACATTTTTGGCTGGTTTAAGCTCTCTATTTATCGGTTTAGCCGCAATGAATTTTCTGAAAACCCCGTATTTTTCGGAAAATCGGCCGGGAAATCGTTAATAATTTTTCGATTTCCACCAAATACTATAGGCTATTGTAGAGCATAAAAACACGTCTCTCAAAAAAAAATTAGTTCGAAAAAACGAAAGCTCCGACCCCTATCGAGTAACATTCGATTTTCGGAAAAACAGCCCTAACATTTTTCCGAGTTTTCCGATCGCAAAAATTTTTACCTTTCGAGATGCTTTTTTATTATTGGCGTCATTAAAATTTCATCTCTTTTTCTCCAACAGTTCCGGAGATATGAGGCGGTTTCTGGGCACGATGTACAGACCAGACAGACATACAGATAGGCAGTCGACAGAATTTTTTGAAAAATGCGTATTTTTTCGAAATCAGGATTTCGTTCTCAGTAACTATGGGTTCAACTCTAAAAATAAAAAGTTAGGCCCCCTGTGGTGTCGGCTGGAAGGCCGTAGTATAATACTCTGTAAAGGTCGTGTCATAAAAAAATAGATCACATAAACTACTTTGCGAATACAAAATAGATAAATAAAATGGGCATTGTTTTGTTGTGAAGAAATAATAAACATATTGGTTGTTACATTATAATGGCATGAAATATCAAAATTCCAGACAGGAATAAGTAGGCATTAATAAGTATTAGTCAGGTATTAGTCGGTAATTACAGGTATTACTTGTGAATTAGAGGTATTACTCGAGTATTAGAGGAATTAGTTGGGCATTAGTGGCATTAGTTGGGTATCTCTAGGGAATTACTTGGGTATTAGAGGAATTAGTGTACACAATCTCCTCAGCGGTTTCCCCCTCGGTGATTACTTTAATAAGAGTATGAAAGTGAAAAAAGGTTTGAATTCTTCAAGAAAGAACTAAAATGATTGTAATTTATAGAGAAGTTGGAAAAACGAAGGGCGGCATGTCTTTTGAACGAAAGACATCCAAATTGTAATGTATGTCACCGGTATGTGGTTGATTTAGTGAATAAGTTTTACGAAACTGGTTCAGTGACAAATAAAAAAAAAAGAAATAACCTCAGAGTACTAAATAAAGATGCTCAAATTGAAGTTTTGGAAACATTTGCTGCAGAGCCCACGAGCTCCTTACGATAGTATCAGAACAGGCGGGAACGTCACGTGAGACTGTAAGAGCAGCATTTAAAATGCATAAATTTCATCCATATAACATGCAAATTCTTCAAGAGCTCTACGAGGATGATCATGATAGGAGAATAGAGTTTTTTCGAAACCATGTCTCATCGATTCAATACCATCCCTTATCTTCTGTTGAACATTTGTTTCAGCGATGAGTGTTAATTTTTTCTGAATGGCAATGTTAATAGACAAAATTGTCGCTATTGGAGTGACAAAAACCCACATATTTTTCGGGAAGAGCATACACAACACCCACAAAAAGTTAATGTTTGGACTGGTATTCTTGGAAATTATTTCTGGAAGAAAACTTGAATGGCAATCTGTACTTTGAAATTATTGAAGATACTATCGATCCTCTTATAAATCACGAGCTAGAAACTCAAATTGGTGCAGAAAATAACTTTTGCAAGAAGAAATATTACATTTCCAGCAGGACGGTGTCCTACCTCATTATTTTCTTCCCATCCGACAGTGGCTAAACGAGAGATTTTCGGATAGATGGATTGGCAGAAGGGGAGCAGTTGAATGGCCTTCGAGATCACCGGATTTCAGTACCTTAGATTTCTTTCTATGGGGGCATCTTAAATTCGTTGTTTATAAAACAACCTTCTGATATTGAGAACTCAAAAGACGAATTACATCAGCATGCCAGTCAATTCCCTGTGAAGTTTTCCGTAATGTAAGAGGGGAGTTCGCAAACAGACTTTAATACTGTTCAGAGCAGAATGGATGACATTTCGAACAGTTTATAAGATAAGCGTAAGTAGATTTTATGTTTGCAATGTCTTTCTCGCAAATTAAATTTCATTTTGTAAAAGGAAAATATCCAACAAACAAAACATCCCACGCGTAATTAATTTTTTCCTGTCATTCAAGGGTTGGAAGGGTGCCACCTACTCTTCCAACCATTTTTATTAAAAGGAGTCAATACAATAATGCATCTCAGAACAGGCAAAGTCTAATTACATGTGTAAGTTTAGAACGCTATATTTCGGAAACTGCTCATCAAAAAATAAAAAGTTGGGGTATCATTGGAAAAAGAATTGAACGCCATTCAAAATGATGTGCCACCTTACCCCCCTTCCCATTTAAGATTCTGAGGGTAACATCTACCCCTCCTAGCGGGTTGAACCGCGAGGGCTTCAAATATTCCTTGAAAGTGTCTCACTTGAAAATAAAATTGACATGTTTTTTAGATCTCTCATACTGTTTACTGGAAGTAAGATATTAAGGGTGACAAGTTTTCAAATTGACAGCCTGTAGTTATTGGAAAAAAAAATCAACCTTCCGATTCATAATACGGAGATAATGAATACATCGAATACTACAAGAATGATTTGATTTGTTGATAGAAAATGGGATATTGGATGCCTGTGGTGACAATCAATGAGAACAAAAAGTTTTTTTTTCTCTTCACCACAGAAGTAATTCAATTCCTAGACGCGTATTTCGATAACCATGATATCTTCATCAGATTGAATTTCTTGTGAGGTGAAGAAAAAAAATTAAATATCTATAAGAGGTAGTTCAATGTCCGTCGTGGAGAAGGTTACTTCGAGTTTGTCGATTGTATTAGTTTCATTTTGATGATGCTCTCAAGCACAAATTTTCGAACTTGGTCAGAAATATTATTATCAATATTAATATTAATACATATTAATAATTATTGTTGATAGACTATAAAATTAATTGCGAAGACCCATCAACCGCTGTATCAGTATTACGTCGCTCTTCGAGAAGAAAAAATCTACGCTGAAGATGCTCACCGTAGTTGTGAGCAAAACGTCGGTAGAAACCGCCTCCATGGCAGTGAACCGACCACGGCCCCAAAACCCGGAAACAATACTCCTTCTTTAGACTATAAAATAATGGATAAAATTTTCCCACAAAAAAAAATGTTCTTTATGCCTAAATATAATGGGGACAGAAAAACAAGTGAAGAAGTACAACTGTAACCAGTGGCGAGGCGCACGAGGCGCGCGCCTCGTATTATTCCAGGCAGGGGGCGCCAAACCGACAGGGCAAAACAAAGTCAGAAATAAAACCTTCGCGCCTTCTCATTGAACTTCAATAAAAACTGATGTGACAACTTACTAACCAACGACCTATCATGATTCCTGACTGCACTGCTGCTGCATTGACAGTGTTTACTGAACATCGATTGCAAGTATCGATATAAATGATAGTTTTTGGCTATCGGAAACTATCGATAGTCTTTACCGATATTATTGATAGAATAAAACTGAAGTTGATGTAAATTGAAAATGTTTACGTTACCAAGTTTGTCACAGAATTGTCAAACTATTTCGAATGAGTTGAGTAAAACTTGAAAAGACAAGAAAATTATAGAAGCACACCAAAATTATTTAGCTAATACGTCGTATAATTTTTGACTTGTTTCTATTTGAAATTGTTAGTTTTGTAATAAATTTAACCATGACTTTTAAATCAAAAATATGGATAAGATGAACACTTCGTTTGCAATGAGGGTTTCATCGATCATCGAGACGAGAAATAAACAAACTCTTGTCTCAATGATTTTCTCGAAGACAATTTCTCAATCTCGATTCGAGACTCTCGAAAACAAAAACTGAATTTAATTAATAAAATGATCTCGTCTCGATTTCGAGACGAGAAATCTCGAATTTCGAGTCTCGTGAAAGACTGTATTGCAATGTACAGGCTATATGCAAAGTTCAATATAAACACAGTATAAAGTATAAACACATTAAACTTAATGAACCACATTAAACGTAAACATCGAGATGTCTGGAAGAATTCAACGAGTATAGGTGATACAGAAAAGAATTATGCAAATGATGCAATTACTTCTGTAATTTCTACACCAGCAAAAAGAACCGCAATTGTTAGTTGCTGAAATATTGATTATCAACTTGTTCTTACCCTGCCATACCGAATAGCGATTATTTATTGAAAAATATCGACTATTGATAGTCAAATTTTTTTTAACGCTTAAAATTTTGTTTGTACCTTCAGGGTATTTCATACGGATTGTTGATATATTCGTAGGTACACGATCTCACTACTCAGTACTTCAGTAGTACTGTTTCATTCACTTGATTCAAGATGTTACTTAGCAACTACCTTCAGAACATGGCGTCTTATCATCGAATATACTGTCTGTTTCAGTTTAAATGGTAACACCTCAGTATCTTTTTAATTTTTCAGTTCATACAAAAATTTCAAAATTAGTTATGTTAATCTTATGAAGCTTTTCAAGATAGGTAAGCTACATTTCAGCCTTTGCAAAACTAGCCTACTGTGATTAAAAATGTTTGCATAAAAAAACGTAAGAGGAATTTTTTCCAAAAAATTCTATTGAAAAAAGTTATTCGGAATAACCCCAAAACCCCTATTCCAAATTTGGTTAAAATAAAAAATAAAAAAAGTTCTAATATTTTCTATTTCATTCTCAGAAGTGGCAGTCCGAAAAAGTAACCATTATTAATCAAACAACAAAAGATTAGTCCTTTCACATAATAGAAAATCATCAGCTGGAAAGTTTATCACAAAAAAAATTCAAAACGCTTTTAGTTTTTTTTATCGAAAAACTGAACTTTGATGATGTGATAAATGACTGCAAAGTCCAGAAAGGTTCATATTTAGACCAGTCTTTTGTGTGATACATATTTTTCATTAATTTTTCATCATCATGAAATATTTTGTTTTGCTTTCTCTTTTTTGTTATCGTTGACAGCAGCAGCAGCAAATTTTATGTAATAAATTCGTAAATAAAACGGAATTCGAGAAAAACTGTATTCGTTTCTTAAATATATGGCCTGCTGTGAAGGAAGAAGGAAAGAGGCGCTGAAGTCAATTGCGCTTCAATCTACCGAAGATCATGATCCGCCACTGACTGTAACAATGATTGATTGAGACTCAGAATAGGTATTTATTTATTTTTCCAGACATAAGAGATACAAGTATAATGAAGGTTTCAAGAACCGTGTTCACGTTGTACTATGATAAAACAGTTATATCTAGAAAATGTAACCAATGCTGTTGACAATTATTATATAAATGGATTTAATTAGTACATTAACAATTACCTACTTTACCTAATTTTGTGAGATGGCAGTAATATTGAAAATGAATGATACAATTAAGAAGTACATTATGAAAATAATCTCAACTGAACAAAACTGTACTGAGAACTTGGTTTTTCCATATTTTTTCCGTACCCTTTTCTATGATTTGGTTACAATTTCTCTGAGCTCCCATAGAAAGAGTAAGCAATCATGTGAATAATTTTGGCAGTGGCCACCTTGGGATCTATATTTATTAGGGAACTTTCTATAAAAGAGGGGTTTATAACCCCTAGAGGATCGACATTTTGGAAATACCTAAAGGTTAGTTGTAATAATAAATGTGTGAGAAATTTTAGGAGCCTTTCATTCACCAATAACTGTGTATTATTTAAACATACTGTAAAAATTATTTAAATTTGGACGTAAAATACACATTTACCACGTAAAATGGCTTTCGGCTAATTTTGTTCAAATTTTGATGTTTTCGGGCTGCAGGGTATCAAAAATTCGATTCTACTATTTTGAGTATTTGCATGAATTCAATTCTTGTGCTCTAATTCGTAAATTAACTTTCTTAGAAATGCACATTTAAACTGTAGCTCATGGGTCCATCCATTGGAATAAAAAATAATATCTCAAGAAAAGGGTGTTGCATTACAGCATGGCAATACAATGTTTATTGAAATATATAAATATCAATACCATAATCGTTTTGATTTTCATTCAATCCCTTGAAACTAGAACACAAACGTCTAGAATTTGCCGTTTTTTTGAAGAAGTGTGTGTTCATTCACTACATGAGGATTCATATGATTGCCTGTCCAACAGTATATAGTACAAGGCGATTTAAATGCTTTATCTCATGAATACAATTTTATAATCATTACGAATTGTCCATAACTGTTGCTAGGATATGAAAGTTAAACTGAAAGGATTCATGGAATAGTCCTCCCCATCACTCCCCTCATTTTCAGCAACCTCCATATTCAAATACTTTCAAAAGAAATATTTACTTGTCTCATTGAATAACACGTAAAAAATTCCTCCTTCTACCTGCCCTCCCCTCCACCTTCTCTACAAACAAATCAATAAATATAATTTTTTTGAACAACTTTGCATATGGAAATGAGTCCAGAAAACGAGGGTATTTTTCATTTATTTTTAGCAACTTTTCAATGAGGTGAAACAATAAGGAGATTTTTATTGAAAGTATTTGAATGCTGGTGGCTATAAATGAGGGGGGTGATGGGGTTGGGTGGAAATGAGTCATTTCAAGTTAAACTTTCATATCCTAGCAACAGTTATATACAATTCGTATTTATTATAAAATTTTGATCATGAAATAAAGCATTTAAATAATTATCTTATTTATCTTATTTATGGAAAACTATATACTGTTGGACAGGCAATCACATGAATCCTCATGTATTTGATGAAAAATCATACTTTTTAATTTTAATCTTAACAGAATGAGTGAAAATCCATACGATTATGCTATTGATCTATCTATTTCTATGAACATTGTATTGCCATCCCATTTTGAGATATTATTTTTTATTTCAATGGAGGAACTGATGAGCTACAACTTAGATGGAGTGAGTTAATTTCTAAGAGAGTTCAATTTCGAATTAGAGCACTATTATCAAATCGATGAATAATACCTAAAATAGCAAAAAACGATTTTTTTACACCCTGTAGCTCGAAAAGTGATTATAGGATCGATCTGTAAAATGGACTACGTAATGAGGATGTCAGGATTTACAACATATCAAAATTGGTGCAGAATTAGCCGAAAGCCATTTGATGCAGTAAATTTGCGGGGTCCTTTGTTATAAATATGTACCAAATTTCATAATATTTTTTTTTGAAGTATGCTGGTGTACCTTTTAGTCCTTGATACTTTCGTTTCATTTATAGTGATTATTGCTCGATATTTAGAGCACTCTTAGAGTGCTGAGAGCTCAATACTCAAATTTCTTTTTGACGATGCTCGTCACAGAACTAGAGCTTGTGGATTTTCTTATGGGCTATGACTCATACCGTAGCAGAGGACACATTCACGTATCGGCAATGAGTGTGAGTGAGATATATATTCAACGTCATAGCCCATCAGAAAATCTACCAGCTCTGCCAGAACACCTTTTCAGTGAGAGATAACTTTTGAAGGGAGCTTAGAATAGCATTCTTTTTTTTATTCATAAAACCTCTAATTAATAACTTCCAAAACTATGATTTTAAAATGTATAATGTTGTTACTTACCGCACATGTACACAAGAAGTTATGCCATAACGATTTATTATCGATCTCAAAATTTTTGAAAAATATATAGAATATAAATACGGCCACCACCGCAACCAGTTGGTGAAAAATTGTGTTGCAAACCCAGTAGATCCTTTGGAGCAGAGGAACGCTGTTATTGTTTGCAGACATTTTAATACTGATACATTTTGATGAAAGAAACTTTATTTATATCAAGTTAGTTCCATCATCACATTGATAAATTTCGGAGTATCAGTCCAGATAAGACGATAATGTTTGTTCCCATATAAAAATCCTGAAAATGGAATCCCCGATTTTCTTCTATTCGAATAATACTTACCTTTTACATGATAGTAAAAATAAAAGTCAAGTGTCAATAAAATTAGAGGAATATTATGATGAGACATATTGTTTGGGTTGAACGAAGTAAAATTATGACAATTATTTATCACCAGAATGTCCTATTGTTTCGATATATGGAAATTGGAAAATTCTCGAGTTCGCACTATTTAGTAGCAAAGATCATTTGAAGGCCAATCAATTTAGCATTAAAAATAAAATATGGGTAAGATATAGCAAAAGAATGAAAACTGTCACAAAAGTTGTGTTTTAGTGCACAAAGAAACTAAAAAATTTGAGACCTCGTATTTTAGATCAGGCAGATCTTTTAATACAGAATGATTTTTTCCTAAAATTAATAATAAAAAAGTTTTCCTTATGCTGCGAACTTAATTCAAATTCAACCACACAATATAGTGTTATTGTGTGGTTGATTTTAAAAAACCCAATATAATATCAACTCAAATGTGAATGAATACTCCTATATAGGTACTTTGAAAGGGGTTACAAAAATTACCCCTCAAAAACGAAATTGTTGTGTGCCAGCTTTTTTTCTCGCCAAATTGACTGATGCAGGCATAAAATACCTAACAACAAACTATATGCCATAAATCACTTTCACACAATACTTATCTAAACGTTCGAGTGAAAAAAAAAGGATCTTTAATTTCCACAAATTTTATTAAAAATTTAAAATTTTCTTTCTTTTTCATACTAAGAGGATATTTCATAAATGGGCTCCGCACCATCCTCATGGAGAATGGCATTCGGTTAAATTCCATGAATTTTTGTTATTTGTAGATTTTGACTACCTTGGTGAAAGTGTCCATGGGCACAACAAAATCGGCCGATTAGTTTTCGACATACAGAGTGGTAAAGTTGAAAAGTGAAGCTTTCCCCCCCAAAATTTTGAAGAATTCTGGGAATACCATTTCTCAATGATGGTACAATGTCACCTTGATGTCGTATCCATTATACTTTTTTGTTGTGCTCTACAAAAGGGTGGACAACGAAAATTCTAATTCAAATAATTAATTAATTAAACCGACCAGTGTGTGTTCGCTGATGAAGATTCAATGTAGCTTGAATGAATTGCCTCAATTTCGATCAGAGTTAACCGACCATATTTTTTTATATACAGGGTGGTTTGAAAATATAGCTTTTTGGCACGGATAGGAAAGAGCATATCATACAGTGTGGGGCACCGAAAACGAAACAGATCGAATATCTTCAAAACACATGTGCTGTGAGGAAAATGCAAAAACACGTTGACTTTTAATCCAAGGGAACATCTTCCTATCATAACCTCATCTCTCATACCTCCCCCCCCCCACTCCTTGGTCACTATCACTCAAACAATTTGAATAGGGAAAGTAGTAGATGTGACACATTATTAAAAATGTAATTTCATAAGGAATTCAGCCATGTCAACTTTCGCTACCTAACTTTCTATTTTGACGCCCTCTTGCGGGAAAAACAACTGTTCTGTATTCAAAATTATGATACTTCATTTGCAAGCTAATTTGACATAAATTCGCTGACAATGAATTATTGAATTTTTCTAAATGAAAATAAAAATTGCGGCTCCAAAATGGCGATTTAAAATTATGGTCCGATTTGATAGCTAAGTGGTGGTTTTCAGGATCGAATGTTATGAATTGTTAATTAATGCAAAAAAACAAGATGGTGGCTCCAAGATGGCAGACCAAAATTATTATGATGGGATTTTCAGGGTCGGAAATTATGATTGTTTTGTCGGTGCAAAAAAACAAGATGGGGGACGATATTTGTAATTTTGGTTCGATTTGATTCAAAATTGGCATATGGGGGTTTTACAAGTTTCCAGTATGACTAAAAAGAATTGATTAAATTAATAAAAAGAAGCTTTCATACAAATGCGCTAGAAAGAAAATTAATTTTTTTTAGATGTGTGACGAAGTTTATTCTGTGCGTAACAGAATCAAAATTATACCTATAAAACCTTTTCATTCAATTTTATTCAATTCTTTTCAGTCATGGTGAGAATCTGTACCCAAAATCCCCACAATCCAATTTTAATTCGAATCGGGTTATAATTACAAATTTCTTCCGCCATCTTGAAGCCACCATCGTTTTTTTGCATTGACAAACAATTCATAATTTCCGGAAATCGGAATTTTATATCTTGTCCGCCATTTTGGGACCGCCATTTTGTTTTTCCTTTAGAAAAATTCCATAATTTATGTCAAATTAGCTGCAAATTAAGTATCATAGTTTGGAAAACGGAACAGTTGTTTTTCCCGTAAGAGGGCGCCAAAATAGAACGTTAGGTAGAGAAAGTTGACATGGCTGAATTCCTTATAAAATTACCTTTTCAATGATATGACACACTTACTACTTTCCCTATTCAAATTGTTTGGGTGATAGTGACCAAGGGGTGGGGGGAGAGGAATGACAGTTGAGGTTATGATAGGAAGATGTCCCCCTTGGAAATCGACGTGTTTTTGTATTTTCTTCACAAAACATGTGTACAATACAATACAATACCTTACATATATGGTGAACGAGATATCTTTCATTTGAAAGCAGTGTTTCCAAAGAAACTAGATAAAATTGAGGAGCAATGACCCTGTCAAGGTCGGAACTAATTCCACATTGTTTGAAAGCTATGATTCATTTTACATTGAGAAATATTTTACATGATTTCTGTAATATGTGGAGTTTCTACAAAATAGGGGATATTTTTCAATCCAGCCGACGAAACCTAGGAGTGGGATATTTGACATACAATCAAAAAATGTATGGTGAAGATATTTTACTTCCCTAAATTCTACAAGAAAATCCGCGATGGTAAATGTATACGTTTTGTGAACATTTATTCAAGGAACTTATTTTGAAATATATTTGAATATATTTCACCCAAAAATATGAATGAATAAGTATATACTGAAAAAGTTTTCATTGACTTCAGTTTTCCACGAGGCTTCTCGCTTACCTGTGTGGTGACTTCCTTCTTTTCTTGTAGCGTCCAACATTCTTATTCCATCAAAACAGGATTCAGAAACAGAAACTGTGAAATGAATACATGTCAGATGTAATTGAATGTTCGTAAGAGGAAGAAGTTGTCTGACAGATATTCGCCTCAATTTCCGCGTTGTGAGAATCACTCGAATAACAAGAAGTAGCGAACAATCAAAAACGTCGTGACCTGGAACCATAGAGATACAGTTTCTACTCTTATTTAGGCAATAGAGTTCAAATAATTTCACTCCAACTGAAGCATTCAGCCCTATGCTGTATCACTTCCGTTAAAAATAACGTCACCGTTATTCGCAATTTCCGTTGTTTTGCAATAGCAAAATAATGGAAATGGCGCATTTTCACACATTTTCTTTTACATTCGAAACTTCACTTGTATCTCGTTTTTGAAATGTAATTATAATATCAGTCCTATCGTATGAATTTTGACATGTACCTATATTTATTTGAATTTTTTTCTTCCAGAAAAACATGTTATCCTTCAATCTTTGAACGATGAACTGAAAAATAAGGAGATTGTTTCGATGTGCAAATCATCTTTGAATGTTTTACTGAAAGAGCTGGGAATTAAATTTAAAAAAGATGATAATCGAAGAGCTTTGATTGAAAAGACTCATATTGTTTCACATATTTTACGTAAATACAAAGAAAACCGAAAAAGTTTATATCCACGAGAAGTGGTTTAATTAGATGAAACATTGATTTATTCAAGAGGAAATAAAACCAAGTCTTGGTAGGATGATAATGTCAAAAGTGTACGCAAACCCGAAGGATATGATGGTAAACGATTTATTGTTCTGCGAAAGGGTTTGTTCCAGAAGCCAGTTTATTAGTCTGTTCGAAATCTTTGAATCTAGATTATCATGGAGAAATGACTTATACAATGTTCACCAAGTGGATCACTTCACAGTTAATTCCCAGTTTGGAAGAGCCATCTTTGATAATGATGGACAATGCACCATACCACAGTGAAATTTTTAATAAACAGCCTACCACTTCTTCAAGAAAATCGGAAATTGTTTGTTGGCTGCAGGAAAATAATATTGATTTTGATGAGAAATTAACCAGAGTTATTGCAATTGGCTAAGATGAACCGAAAGGAAATCATATATATTATAGATGAACTGGTACGAGAACATGGGCATGAAGTATTAAGATTACCACCTTATCACCCAGACTTTAATGCTATTGAATTAATTTGGGCTAATTTAAGACATACTACAACAATCATATTGGAAGAGATTGATACAGTGATGAAAAAGTATTGGGTGTGTGGAATGAAGCATTAAAGAAGTGCAACACTGATTCCTGGGCAAAATGTGTGAAACACACCGAATCGCTCATTGAAAAATGGTATGAACGAGAAAAGTTCCTTTGTGATATGGTTATTGAACCCATTATTATAAACATTGGTTACAGTTCTGAATCAGAAAGGGATTAAATATATTAATTTTGTTTTTACTTTCATAAATGGTACATAGTTCTACATGCTCGCATTACATAAATAAATGTATGAATAAATTTTTTGTTAATCATGTGTTGAGTATTTCATTACCCATTATATTTCAACTGATATTTTTTATTTCTTGGATATTCATCATTTTATCATTATACTTTGCATCCATGCACGAATAGGTAATTGAAAGAGTTTGAATACCTAGGTCTAGAAGATTCCTTTTCTGAGTTTTAGCCATGTAAGTATATGTTTATTGTACATAAGAACAATTTCTTGTTGACAAACACAGTTGAATTATGAAATATAATAATAAATTAATAACACAGCTACAAAATATTTAAAACTCTGAAGTACTAAAATACAAAAATATAGCCGACTAAAAGCAGTGCAGGCGTGTAGGTGTATACATAATGAATAATAATAATGGCCTAAAAAAAGTCATATTATGTTATGAAATATGTAGTGAAACATTAGAATGTGTCGTCATAAAAATCTGCCATTTTTGAATGAAAACTCATTTTTTGATATCCCCGTATGCAAAGATTTTGAAAATATTGCACTCCAACCTAGTTTTTTGAACAACTTTTTTCGATAACTATTACCAAGAGAACTTGCATTGATGTGGATAAAATTAGGATGTGATGGATTTGTGTCAAACGGCTGCGGAGGTATGGATAAAATAACTTCCATGAGTGTGACTGAAATTAGAATACAGTAGGGAGGTCAAAAGTTTCTATTAAACTCACTGGCTCCATGTTTTATTATCCTATCAAACCTGGTGTCACTAGATTCTTAATAACTGGAAAACACCGTGTGCTAGGAATCGCACGTTAAAAGGTAAGACCTCGTTAATCCCTGGCTCGGACAAGTTTCGACTACTGAGGGCTGCCGTTCGTAAGGGGACGACAGCTGGTTAACGGAAAAACAATTTTAAAGATTAATTCCTTTTCGCCTTTGCATCTCCAGCAATATTTTTAAATTTGGAACATTGAATATGCTCACTGGATGGCACTTTTTGACATATTTGGAAAATAAAGTAAAAAAGGAAAGGAGTGTACCCATGAGTGTGTCACACGGTATTCTGTTGAAACTAAAAAAACACTCTCATTGTCGGTGGTTCGCCATTTCCATGAATTTGAAGAAGTTAATTCAGTCATTCATTATCCTATCTTATTTCCTAAACGTTGTGATTTTATCGGGCATTCTACATTTAGACGTCATTTGGCTTAAACGTCTTGACTTATTTCATATGCATATCATTGATGACGCACGGGTGAAGATAAAATAATGTAATGTAAAGCACCTACTCCAAGTTAACAGGAATTCTGTAGATAGGGGCTGGGTATAAGGCCAAGAAAGCTGTTGATTTTTCCAGATTGGTAAGTTTATTGTCGAAGAACTAGGTGACTAGTACTTGTTGATGAGTACTGCCAGACACCAAAACGAAAATACAAAGTGCATTTATTGTTACAAACAATACCATTGGATTATCAACATCCTTGACAAAGAAGTATGCTGCTCTGATATTAGCAAAAATGGATAATTTCGTTTCTTTTTAAGTTATAAAAACACACAATGCTCAGAACAGGTTGTAAGGAAAACAACCATGTTGAAAATACCATTTAACGTAGCCAAATATATAAATTCGCGTAATCCAGAACAATATGCCATAGTTTGAGAAGAATATCTACGTTTCTCAGAACAAATGCAGACATTCTAACAAAAAAGGAACATGGTTGGCTCTCAACAAGCGTGGCGGTAGAATATGTGGATCAGCAAACTGTCAAAAGAGGTCGAATTGCAAATCAAATCATGACATTTACTTCAGCCGTTATCAAATATTTCAGAAATTGCAACAAAAGCAAATCGTTCATCGAAAATGTATCCCTCTGACATTCCTTTCAACTGCAATACGAATAACATTACATACCCACCGACTTCTCGTCTCCAATTAACTTCATTAATGTTACAAACTGTACTTTTACATTTTTTAATGAGTTCTAAAATTGTTAAGTTTTGCTAATGTACTGATGAAATATTATATAAACTAATAAAATAAAACCTGTATTTATGTGAAATCTACTTTTCAGTGAAAAAAAGTACCTCCTTTTTCCTAGGAAAAAAAAGGGCCACTCTCAACTCTAAAACTTGGGAGAAGAAGTTGATTTTCAAAGGACGTGTTGGAATGTTTTGTAATTGTAGAAGCCATATGAGTAAAATTATCATTTTGTGTTTCTACATCATTGGAGCGCTCTGCAGTTTGAAAATAGCTCATACAATTTTTTTTTCGTAGAATCATTGCCGCATGTGCTATCAGGTTAGGTATGCGTTTAAACTTGCCGCCAGAGGCCGAAGCGGAAAACAAATGAGTATGCGCAAACATGCCTGGATGGGTAGCATATACGCCCATTGAATAGAGCGCCCCGAGAACTAGACAAGGTCAATTCATTATCAATAATTCATAATCAATAATCTTGTTCAACTATTTGGCGATCTGATAACCATCAAATAAAAGATAATAGTGGAATTAGAGATCACGTAAGTATATATATATATATATATATATATATATTAATAATTATCTGCTACGTGATCAGATAACTATATAGCTTATTGGATTTCCTAGTAGAATAGTTGTTTATCCCTCACGTATTGAAATTGGGACTAATCACTTGATGATACAAATCAATCAATGAATCAGATAATTAAATTAATGTAATAGAGCGAATAAAAAACGAAGGGTGATTCCATTCCAATTTTCATTCAAACAATATCACAACACACGAATTTCATTTAAAATATTTTCTTCACGAAAATCGTCGTAATTCGTTAGAGTTGCCCTAGAAGTGTCCACGTCCTTCAGGACATACTCAGTACCATATACCGTGTTATCTAAAATACGCACCATATCGATAATGCCTTCATTATGGTTGTTTCGATAAAAAGATTCGGCTCCCCTTATGTCTAAGGAAACACCAACAACATATAGCCAACCACCCATTATATATGAGCGCAGTGAAAAAAAATATTTCACTTAGATTTGAAGTCATTGCAGTCTAAGTGAAGTTTTATCTTTGAACCTTACTTTTTTAAATGCAGTCTTAAAAAAAATTGCTCAGAACAATAAATAAACATCCTGTATACAAAGGTTCATTAAGGAAGCTTGTAATAATATAAAATGACCAACTTACGCTAACTACTCTAAGAAACAATTCATTCTTTTTTATTCCTCACGGAAATAATATTTAATAATATCAAGTGACTAAACATCAAAATCAAATTAGTATTTCAGAACAGATTCAATGAATTCATTTTGTTATACAGTGCGGCTTAGTAATAGTTGCTCGATAGATGGCTCGGGGGGGCACATCAACTAAAAAAATTTAAATGGCATTGGGGGTCAAGTGTCACATCGTTTGAAAATATAATTGAATTCTCTTTACAACCATCTGAAAATTTTCTGTCACGTTATTTCATATCAAACCCTACAAAAGTTATCATGGTCAGATAAGAAAAGGGCTTCAGACCCGCCAGATCCGCACTTATTCTGACATTTCCAATGCATATTGTATAAAAACAAACTAATAAAAATCTAAAAGATGTAGATGGTTGAAAAGAGAATTGAATTATCTTTTCAACGATGTGACACATGACCCTCCATGCCATTTTAAATTTTTAAGTTGATGTGCCTCCCCGCGCCTTCTATCGAGCAATCACAATGTGTTTTATTTCAAAAGTAGTATCGGTGAAACCCTCCAAACAGATCTATGACAAACCGTTCAAAAGTTAACAGGGGGGACTATTAAAAGCCGCACTATATAATACTTAGGAAATTTGTATTATTAGACGCTTTTTTAATAAACCGTTGTATAGATGATGTTATTTACTTACCTTTATAAAAGAAAATTTTATTTTTGAAAGACCCTATTAAAAAAATATTTAACCTCACTCAGATTATCCTGTCTTCAAATTTTTTCTATATGTTGGTGCATGTTCAGATTTTGGGGACGAACAAATTTTTATTACGACTAACTTTTTGTCAAAAAACCCATAATACGTTTCCTATATGGTGCGTACTTAGGGGATGACACTGTATAATTGATGTGAGAGGGAGGAATGTACCATTAACTCCTTCAAACTGGTCATAGATAGAGAGACAATTATTTATCATGAACCAATTCACACTGGATTAATACGTCGAAAAATACAAAAATAAATTAATATATATAAATACAATCACAAACTGAACACACTAAAAATACATTCTGAATGTAAAAGTATAAACAGATTACTAACACTTTAAAAATCATTCAACACGCATAAATAAATAAAATTTCACTCAATGATATGAGCCAATACGTAATGAATTCTTGCGTGTTATAGAATACAACTGAGATCGAGATTTTCTTTAACTAAACTCTGAATTTGATGATATTTGTTTGGATTTTCAAATTATTCGTCAGAATATTGAACATTGCAGTACCAGAAATTTCGAAGACTTTTTGAAGGTCAAGCAGGTGGTGGGTTCCAATCAAAATTCAGTTTTCCTCCTTGTTGGATAATTGTGGATATCAGCATTGAGTGTGAATTTATTTTTGTTTTTAAATGTGCAACAAGTAGCTTCTATTTCTATGAATATATCATTGTAAAAGTTGAAATTTTGCGTTCCTCAAATGTATTCCCTCAAGATTCTCGATAGTCGAACATCAGCCGTATAATTCTTTTCTGGACAAAAAAACTCTATATTGCTATCAGTAGCTAGTTCATAGTCAAACCGACTGGAACAACGCAACAACGTTAACCTAGTCTGGATACCCGGTCACACGGGCCTAGAAGGGAACGAAATAGCGGACGCTCTAGCAAAAGGGGAGGGGCGAAATAACGTTCACTGGTCCAAAATCGGAAATCCCGGGCCTAGCCCATTCCAAAACATTTATTTCTTGCACAAGGAAAAAACAGGACTCTTACAAACTGCTAGAACTCAGTAGAGCACATCTCAGAGTTATAGTAGTGTAGTAAAAATGCACTAAACTAATTTTGTTAATTTATTTCATACTCTCGTCCTAAATAATAATTTATATCACAGTCACTCTATCTGAGAAGAGAACTCTGGAAATATAGTTGTTACTCTCTGTGACTATCTCTGACTGCCCTCTGCCGCCGAGCGCCTATATATACCCGCATGCAGATTCCATCCACAGTTCTCGATCAATCGAGTCTATCCGGGACTTCTTAGATGTTCCTCGAACCTTCGCGTTTGTTCCTTAGAAAGTTCGCGTCTCTTCTACGCGTGACTCCTGTGTTTGCGAGCTTAGGAATAATTACTTGTCTAGGGTGCATGATTAATAAGATGATCAGGGCCGGTCTCGAGGCTGGTCTCGAAATCTCACTGCTCAGTGCCAACTGCAAACTCAAACACCACATGCATAAAATCGGACTTGCACAAGATGCAGAGTACCGTCTATGCATGGAGGAAGATGAAACGGCTAAACACATTTTATGTACATGCCCCGCAGCGGCCAGAACCAGATTCTCGATATTTGGTAATTGTTCTATCAACGTACTCCTTACTTTCGTTAAGAAATTGGATATACTGGGAGAAATATAACCATAGGGTGAGCCACAATAGGCCATTGGCCGCATTGGAGGGCCTAATATGGGCCCACCCACGATCAAACCTAACCTAACCTAACCCAGTTCATGGTGTAGTAAAATACACTTAACTAATTTTGCAATTTTTTTTTAAATCTTCGTAAACAATAATTCATTTAAAACATTGATTTCACGATAACTATTCCAATTTAGTTTCACTGTCGCTAGTGTCGCTGTCTGTTTGTGAACTCTCGAACTTTGTCTGCAGCTGCAACTCTGCGATTCCTGTTCCACTCTCGAACTATCGAGAGTATACGGTGACCCATTTAGATGGCTTTCGTTCAATCTCAAATGTGGATAGAAGCGACGAAATCATTCTAGCTAGTGCTCCATCTTGGAAGTGAGTCATGGGTGAACCATTAGCATGCAGGGATGAGATCATTGTTTACAAGCCGAGGTCGAATAATTAATTATGCGGTCAGGTCCGTCCTCGAAATCGTAACAATAAGATAGACAAACTATTGTAGCTGATTGCTGAATGAATCAAAGAATTGTAAACAGTAATTAGTCCATTTTCATTGAGATTACCATTCAGATTATTCATTCTAAAATACTGTTTATTGAGTTTGGAGCAAATTGCGTTGATACACTATTACCGTAATTGTACCTAGGAATTTACAACTATTCTGAAATTGTATATTGTTATTACATTTTGAAACTTCCAATGTTGATCATTTCTAAAAATAGTTTGTGGTATTGTTTTGCAACTGTTTTTGAATAGTTTATAGTCAAACTCACCAATTATTGAATTGAGCTAGGAGTACCTATGTTTATTTTAGTAAGTAATTCATTTTAAGTACTACATATGATTATTGATGTACCTATATCAATATACGTTGTCAAAATGAAATCACAGTTGAGACTGTGTAACACCGAGGATAGAATAAAAAAAAGCTATCGATGTCTCTTTATTTTCCATTTCTTCAATTAGCAATTGAATGAAGTTAGTAGTCGCTGTTTCAGTTTAGTCATTTTCTTTGAACCCCTACTCACTTATCTAAAAAATTATTAATTCTCGAATATATACCTTTCTCTACTAATTTAGAAAATATGCTCAGTAGTGCAATAGGCCTGTAATTTGTTGGAAAAGATCTATTATCTTTTTTGTAAGTATGTATCACTAATGACGTTTTCAAACGACTTTGGAATTGCTCTAATTGGTAAAATTAAACCAAGGATTAGTGTAGGTATGATGAGCCCCATAAATTATCGAGATAATAAAAAGCAGATTATAAAAAATAAATTATGTACCTTCTTACCCTAATGTACTGCAAAATTTAAATGAACGAAACAGGTACAAAATATTAAATGATTTTGCACACAGCAAATTATATACGAGGCAAAACTCAAAACAGAAAAAATAATTTGAAGCATTAAAGTCATGCTAGAAAATAACAGTTTTTCAGGAAAAGTCTAAACGAATGCAATATATTTTTCCATACGTGTATCCCAATCATGAATTTTCTTGAAAAGTTTTTATCAAATGAAATCAAATCAACTGACATCATAATTCTGAAATTAAAAATATAACATCAAGTAGGAGACAATTCACATTAGGTTTATTACAGACCTATGTCTGTTATAAATAGCCATAAACTTTGGACAGTATTTTGAGATTAATTGAAAAGAAGTTCGAAAAGTGTTCCAGAGAGTATCAAATAAATGAAACAGTTGATTTCCACAAAGTGGAAAGTGGTCAGTTGGAATTTGGACAAGTCAACCAAATCTTCGAGAAGAATTCTACACCGATATATGAGCCGGACGCTCAATATTAGTGGCAGATATTCTTTAGTTAGTTACAGAGTTTACATTGAGTATAGAAGATATCCTGGTTGTATATAAATAATCATAGTGTGACTATAAATAATTAAAATGAATTAGCGAATTACAGTTGAGTGCATTTTTATAACGCAATCAATACAAACGAACACATGAAATAAAGTGGACGTTTATAATGAAAATAACTTTTATCCACAACTATTAATTAATATATCTGTTAAATATTCGATTTTTATCAAATAGTGCCATTCATTACCATATAGAATTGAATAATAGAGACAGTTCGATGGACTAATATTACTCAATCGTTGTGTCAAATTTGACAAATAGCAAATTTTCTTGTCACGATATTTGTAGGTATACTGTTAGTTTGTTCGTGAGTTATTGTGTATCATTCTTATATCTGGTCTTATATCATTAGAGAAATGTAATATGTCTTGTACACCGCCAGACATTTTAAAATTAGCGGCTAGCGCTACAGAAAATCTCCTAGCTAACAAGTCAAAAGGTATGTATGATGCGGTGTACAAAAGTTTTATGGATTGGCAACTGGCACAAAAAATATCGTCCCGCCGGGAATTTTTCGCTGTAATTGTTCGAAAATGTCCCGCTTCATATGGGATTTTTAAGATACGATGGAAATATTCAAATAAATCGTATTTGACGAATATCAGTAATTATAACTAAAATAATTAAAGTTGATGTGTTTTGGGATTTTTCTCAAAATTCATTTATTTCCGAGACAAATAATTGTATTTCATTGGTTAACCTCTACTATAAAATTTCATCCGTCAGAAAAAATCTAGTATCTACCTATTTGCTCCAAAAATATGAATATGAGTAGGTCTTTAATTTTTACTCTCATCGAGACTGAATGAAGTCTATTCCACTATCTCAAATGCCAACGTTGTTTTGCTGATGGATATTACACCGCAACAATTTTTAATTACTTTGCCAAATGTTGGGACAGGAAGACTTTCATTTGAAGGCATCTCACATTTCAGTTAGTGCTGATATTTGGCATCCGCCTCTACAGTGATGAGAAACAAGAGTTACTTCGACTGTTTCATGTTGATAGGAACAGCGTTATCTACGAAGACAGAAGCTTTACTGCCAGAAACAAATCAATCTTTTGTACAAGATGTTTTTACAACTATCGTTAATTTATCGTTAATTATTGAGGAAGTTGTCATTGATGACAAGAACATGGTAAGTATACTCTGGACTGGTTTAAAGTGTGAACTTTTTGTTTCAATGAAGCATGTGGTGCAAAAACTATTCTACAGAATGTCTCATGACTTCCCCGTTTCCTCTCGGGAATGTCTAGATGAGGTCAAAATATCATCAGTACCTTTACTTTTTCTACAGGCCTTCGTAACTAAGTTACGGGCCCTTGTAGTTCAAAATAAAGAAGGTTTTTGATAACTTTCCAAGTGAATAAGAAATCAACCAAACATTAGTGACTATTTTCTACAAAGTCAGGAACGGACTGCGCCAGAAGGTCCAGATCTCAAACCTTTGAAATGACTGAGGTTTTTCAATATTTTTCAACAATTCTTCCGAACAATTTCTTGTATAGAACTACTCAAGTGTAAAGTATTTATTCTAGACGTATCAATAACACCCAGAAACCAACCAAAACAATTTTACGTTACATTTTCGAAATGTTTGTAGCACGTCAAAAAAATATATAATTGTGCAGTGGGCCAAATTGGACACTTCTAAAGGGAAAGTCCTGTTTTCAGACTAGATAGATAAAAACTGATGTATATATCAGAGGGTCAAATTTTATGACAAACTCAATGGTGAAAAACGCATATCGATATCTATCATCTTTTCTGAGCCATAGCATGTTTTTTAAAATATGTGAGTAACTTATTTTTTAAAATAAGATATCCGTAGTTATTGAAGGAATTTTTTTTTAACGAGAAACCCTGTATATTCCTACATATTTCAATAGAGCTTAAAATTACCTTCTCAAAAATGTACACACTTGATGTTTTGCTAAAGTTATCTTTGAAATACAAAACTTTTAGTTTTTTTTCATGTAGACTTTGAAACGCACACTTTGAACAAGTAGGCTTTGGACGACGCGGCGATAAAGCAGAAAGATATTATTCAGTATTAGCTATCAAAGCTTTTCACAGCAGTATTAAAAACTCATAGTTTCAATAAAACTGATAACAATTCATACTACATACTAATAAATGAAAGTCCAACAATATTAATGATAATAAGGAACAATCAATGAGATATATTTCTTCAAAGAAGGTGTTCAAAATGTCTACCAGCTTCTCCTAAACCCAGGCGACACCTTTTCTGAACGTTTTTTGCCGAATTAATTAGTTCAATAGGGGTGCCGTTTACAATTCGTATCTTAAAAAGTTAAATCTTTCAACCTTCCCCAGAGGTAAAAGTCCATAGGTGTTAGGTTCGGTGACCTGGCCGGCCTACGGTTGGGCCTTTTTTGGAGGGGAGGTGATGGAAATCTTTTACAGAGAAATATTGAGTCTCTAATCT
This sequence comes from Chrysolina americana, assembly GCA_958502065.1. Lineage (NCBI taxonomy): Eukaryota > Metazoa > Arthropoda > Insecta > Coleoptera > Chrysomelidae > Chrysolina > Chrysolina americana. The sequence continues at coordinate 35,395,602 of OY293421.1, read as the reverse complement.
CAATAAATACTGTGAGAAGCTCTATTGAAATATGCAGGAATATACAGGGTTTCTCATATTTGAAAAACATATTTTTCTATCATTAACTATGGATATCTTATTTGAAAAAATAAGTTACTTTCACCATTGAATTCTACGTAAAAAAGTGTCCTGAAAGTGTTTTCATTGAAACACAAACTCTCAACACAAATATTACACAAAGTTTTTCATACCACTCTCCTATTTTGATAATGAAAAAGATGAATATAATATCTCAATAAAATCACATTTTGATGTTTCTTGTCAGTTAATTATTTTTTAATTGGTGACCCATTTCACTTATTTAAAGCATACCTCAGAAAGTTTGAATCAAACTTTCAAAGACACGCGTTTCTTAAAGTTACCATGGTAACATCAACAACTCGAGAAAAGTCTGAATGACAACTTTTCGATTATTGATCTGACAGCAGTACCTTGTAACGTCGATTATTTCATTCACACATGTCTGCACCTATAAAATGCCATGATTGATGTGAGATATTAGCGACTATTTGGGTAAACACGGCTATTCATGTAAACAAAGAGGGGTGGCTCTTTTGTTTGTATAAGTGTCAAGTCTGACATAACTCAGTCACTCAAAATTGAAATTTCTTGTTTTGGGTTATCTTCAACAAAAGAAATTAATGCTTAGTTATATAAGCAAATCCGTCCCAGAAAATGCAGTGAAGAGTAAAGAGTTTGTATGGAGAAAATTTATGTTTTTTTGTCAGCTGAAAAAATATGAATTTTGTGCGACTACCTCAACTCTCATGATCTCCGAAATCCTCAAAGATTCGGCATGGAATATGCGTAAAGAAAATAATAAGTTGAATTAAATGATGAAATGTGTAGAGTATATTAATGATTTTATGCAGTTAATGAAATAATCTTTCTGAATATCACTCGACCATGTCGAACAGAGACTATTACTTTCTATAATTCATCTCGAGTAACTTGTATTTTGAGACAATTCAATTCGACTATATGAACATTAATAATCAAAATGTAACTCCCTCGAGCTAAAGCTCTCGGGAGTTATTCAGATTATTATTGTTCATATGGTCTCACTAAATTGTCAAAATACATAGTACTCTCGATAGAATTATGAAGAAAGTAATAGTCGGCTATTTGTCATGGTCTTGGGATATTACCTATACGAATAAAATATTATTAACAAATGCTAAACCTTAATTCTAACATTTTTAATTTAAATTTTATAAATGCAAAGGAAAAGTGTTAGAAATATTAATATTTCGATTTTTTAAATTGGAGAAAATGGTATTTGAATTAATACTTTGATATTTTGAACAAATTATAATGTTGTCCGACCTACCCTGGCAATGATGGGAGGCAAAACCTCGAGACACGCATGTCTGCAGGTGGTCATTCCCAGTCAAATGAAGTATAATGTGCTGTTTAATTACTTGCAATTAGGTTTTCTTGGAAGAACGTTGCACAAATATCTGTTAGATGTAGTTCAATATCCGTCGTGGCATTAGCCAAGGAAGTAGTTGTTTTTTGATAGATGTTTGCCTAATTTTTACCCTTGGTGGAAACGTGTGGAGAGGAGGGTACCTTGACTTTGTCGAGTTTATTCATTTCACTGAATTAATACTGTTAACATTCTCAGAACTAAATGAGTTTGAACTTCCCATGTGATGTTTTAAACATTCTTCTTATTGTTAATGTTCTCTTCAACGTAACTGTCGCAGCTGCCGATTTACATCCTACTTGTGGTTGGATTTGATCCAGTGTCATATCACTATTCGCCATAATGGCAGCGAACGTACGTCGAAAAGCATATCCCGTGTATTTCTCAGGATCATTCAATTTAAGTAAACTTGAAATTTGCAAGGGACTTGATCCAAATGTAATAGTTCCAACCACTTGATTGGTGCATTTTTCCTAATCATATCATGAGAAAACTTGGTCCGTACTTATATTTTAGGGTCGCAATGACAAATACCGCTTTACTAAATGCACATAACTAATTGTTTCACTATCTGCTACGGTAAAACGTCGAGCCTTCACTGTCTAGTAATAACCAGCATGCTTCCTTCTTTGTGATTGTAAGCGCAAATCGCATCATTCACATCTTCTGAAAGATCCAAAAATACCGCAAATGGCTACCACCTTCAAAAATAAATACGTAATTATTGATTTACTGGCAGAATTGGGCAGTATTATGGAAATACTCAACTTCAGAGGAAAAATTAATTGCAGCGTAAAAAGTATTCATTTTTTAACTAACTAACAAAATATATCCATAGCTACACAAATAGATGAATATCATGAAATCCTATGATTTTCTTGATGAAATCCAACAATCTAACACTCCCCCAATTTCATTAAGAAACTTGATGTCGATATGTTTCGTTCGCTGAGGAAATTCTGGATTACTGACTAGTTTCATATCACTTTGATTATCAACATTTATTTTCGTAGCATGTTCTAGAGGAAAACCAAGTTCTTCTAGTAGAAGTCTAAGCCATAAAATTTCTTTGACTCCCAGTGATAAGGCTTTATACTCGGCTTCAGTTGTAGACAGTGCCATAACCGATTTTCTTTTGGATACCCACGTTATTGGTGACTTATTCAATAGGAATATGTACCCACTTCTAGATTTTCTAGTGTCCAAATACCCCTATAATCTGCATCTGTATAACCAGTGACTTGCATTTTTCCAGTGCTAGATTTACGGTACAGAATCCCATGACCAGTAGCATTTTTCAAATACCTGAATATTTTCTTCACCGCATTTCAATGTTCATGGCTGTATGAATTGCAAAACTGGCTCAAAAAATGTCGGGGCGTGTATTCAGAGCTATATAGAGCAATGTTCCAATAGCTTCCCGGTATGGTGCATTCACAGAAATATCATTGGATTCCGGTTTCTTAATGGAACTTTCTTGGCAAATAAAAATCTCATTCTTCGATCTATTCCTTTCAATTTCAAAACCCACATATCATTTAGCATCTCCTGTGGTTATTTCGAAATCATTTTCCAAATATTGCAGTATTTTTTCAATGACATTTCGTGACTTTGTCAAAATCAAACTGTCATCAACATAAACTGAAATATACACCTTGAATCCATCAAGATTCCTTAGGAATATACAGGGATCTGCATTAATCTGATTCATTTCGAAAATTTTCAGGAACTCTTTGAATCTGAAATTCCAACAGCGTGGAGATTGCTTCAATCCATATAGAATTCTGTTGAGCTTGCACACAAGATTTTTATCTTCCTCAAATCTTTCTGGTTGTTTCATGAAGATAGCCTCCTCCAATTCTCCGTACAACAATGTTGTTTTGACGTCGAACTGAGGAATCTAAAGATCTTCTTCTACGGCAATGGTCAAAATAATTCTGACTCACTCGTATCTTACTACTGGTGCGTACGTTTCTTAGTAGTCGATACCTTCTCTTTTATATAATCCCTTCACAACTAACCTGGCTCTGAATGTTTGTTTCCCATTGATGTCCTTTTTGATGCGATATACCCATTCACATGGTACAATGTTTGTTTCTTCAGGAACTGGAACTAAACACCAAGTTTTGTTCTTCTTGAGGGCATCAATTTCCTCTTTCATCGCCGAAATCAAATTTTCAGAGTTATTGGAGTTTACAGCTTCATTGTAAGTTGATGGATTTTCTATTTCTACATGAAAGGGCTTCGAAGCTTGAATTTTACGACGATCCCTCAAGTCATACCGCATTTCATTCTTTCTTTCACGATTTTCAGGTTCCTCATGAATAGTTTCATCAGATTTATTAATTGCTATTTTCTTCTGATATTTGCTCCACGTTTTGTTCTATGGTTCCTTCATCATCTTTCAGTTCATCTTCGTTTCCAAATCTGAGTTCAATAATCATGTTGCTATTGTTATTGTCTTCTCTGATTATGTTGTGGTTAGCTTCATCAAAACTCACATTAGCACTCACGAAGATTCTTCTCTTTTCGGTATCCCACAATCGATAGTAATTGGAATTCTGGTCGTATCCAACGAAGATCATTTTCTTACTTTTTGGTTTCCACTTAATTTCTTTGGGGATGTGCATATAGGCTGCAGCACCGAAGATTCTCATGTGATGTAAGCTGGGTTTCTTTCCAAACCACCTTTCATTTGGAGTAATTTCCGATTGGGATTGCCTGCCGAGGGTTCTGTTGAGCACATAAACTGCTGTGCTAACAGCTTCAGCCCAAAGTTCAATGGGAACGTTCTTCGCATGGATCATTGAACGAGCACTTTCTGTGATTGTGCGTATTTCTCGTTCAGATTTGCCCTCCGATCAAGGAACAAAACCTAGATGAGTAATACCCAAATAGAACTGAAAGTAACATCTTTTCATAATGTTATCCCTCAAATCATGACATTATTGCCATGTCGCAATTGTTTAAGGATACAATAAGCAAGTCAGCTAGATTTGGATATCGCCGGGTATATTCATGGCAACGAAAACCCAAAAATACTGTCTTGGATGAAATATATAGCAATATGAAGGCAATTGAAACGTTCATTGCAGCTTGTTGGGAGCATTTAAAATCGCTAGTATTTCCATCGCCGAACGGAGATTCTTCGTTGTCGATATAGTTTGGTCAATACGGCAAAACTGCATTTGAAATAACGAATGTCAACCATGACAGAACAACAAAAAAACATCTCTTTTTTTTGTCTTTGGCTCATTGGAGTGTTTCCTTGTCAATAAGGGGCAAATTCTGAGTTAATTTGTGTTAAACTATCGTTAGTTTTTATTTTTAAGCAATGGTGAAAGCATTGTGAAATGTGTGAAAGACCATTTGAAGCTGGTAATCAAAATATGTCATTTCATAGGGAAGCTACCAGTGTCGTAACTATCGAGAAAGGGAAACCGAATTGGAAAAGAGTAAAATGAATGAAAAACATGTCAATTAGAGTATCAACTGTTCTCAAAATCCTATGGAGATTATTCCATCATAATTTCAGGTTTCCATATTGGGTTTCCATTATTTCTATTTTATTGAACCTCAAGATTTCGGTTAACTAACGCACTACACTGCCGTTGGGGGAAGATATTCCTTACACACAAATTTTAATGCGTGTGCGGCGAGTTACTCATCTAGGTTGTGTTATTTGATCGGAGGATTCTGTTCGTGAGCATAAGGAGCTGATAGTTCATGAAGAATTCCGTTTTTCCGTAAATATTCTCCCATATCTTCATTCACATACTCTTTTCCGTTGTCAGACCTCAAAATCTTCACTAAATTGGATCTAGGACAATTGCCCGAAAACAATTTCCCGAAAGACAATTCCCCGAAAGCAGTTCTCCGAATGGACAATTGCCCGAATGAACAATTTCCCGAAACACAATTGATCGAATGTACAATTGCCCGAATAGACAATTGCCCGAAGAACAATTGCCCGAAAGGACAATTGACCGAAAAGTGTATTCAATGTATATTTTTTGACTCGATTGTTCCTGAACGAACTAACCTGGTGACAGATTCGCCTTTTTGCAAGGCTGGAGTTACCTTAATTATTACAGTAGGTGTAAAGGGTGTTATTGTAAATCAGAGAAGGAATAATAGTATACAGAAAGGACCCCGCACACCTTATATGGGAAAATGGCTCTCCGTCAAATTTCTTGAATTTTTGATATGTTGTAGAATTGATCATTCCGATGAAATGTTTCAACGGGCGCAACACGATCCTATGAGTAGTTTTCGAGATACAGGGTGTTGAATATGAGAAACATTCACTTTTCATCACTCTGTATCTGCCAAGTTACGATTTAGTTCGGATTTATCTTTTGTGGGATCATCATCACATCCGTGTGTGATGAATTCATGAGAAATTCATTTCCAAATCTTTTCGTAGTACAGGGCGATTTCACTTGAAAACAATGCTATTTTGAGACTTTCATAATTTAGTTGTTTTATAAAGAGAAAATGCGAGAAAAGGTAGAATTATCACATAATATTATAAATTCATTTCATCTAGCATCACAGTTGATACAATTCATACAAGGTGATTCACAAATATGGAAACAAAACGAATTTTGGTTTTTGGGACACCTTGTAGTAATAAACCAACCTAAAATGACAAAATTCACTTGAAGAATGTTAAATGATATGTTCCATCGTATACAGAGTCGAATGATATCAATTTAAAAAAAATTAAAAAAATTTGTTATACTTTAATAAATAAAAACCTTGATTTCTTAAATCACCCTATATCTCATAAGGGAGTCCGAAAAGATAGCGATATTTTTTCACGGGAGAACTCGAAATACTTTCATTCATATCGTACAAAATTTTCATCAAATTCCTATGACATGACATAACCTATATCATTGTAATGATATACTGGTTGAAATAAATATTGTATTATATGACAGGTTTTTTATATACAAGGCGAACAATTTGTGAAAAAGTCCATATATTTCACTATTTTACGCTAATAAATGACCACTCTACCTATCCATTGAAGTCTCCTGATGTGATTGAGAAGATACTTATTTGATATTTATTCAAAACGTAAAAGTAAGGAATTCAGTGAAGTGAAATCAACATTATTTCAATTCATAACAACTTGTACGGCCTTGCCAGATGGCACACATAATATGTATCCCATGGCTATTGGGAATTCAAGATAAGGGATACTCCCTCTGGTGTAGGGTTTTGAATCTATACTTACGTGAAAATGAGGTTGACTATGATTTTGACATTTTGAGCATTTCTACAACAATAGCACAGAGCAACCATAAAGCTGTCCTGATGAGTGGGAAACCACGAAACAGCTGTCGACAGATGATGGTGGCTCTCGGAATCAAAACATAAATCACTCTATTTACTTCTATATATATATATAGAGAGAGGTAGTCTCTTGACTAGTTGAAAAAAACCAATTTATCTAAGAATATTCTCAGTGAAAATATCCCTTGGGGTTGCAGTAGCATAGCGAAGAAAAATCTCAAAACTGTAAATTTTTTATACTCAAAAACCAAAACTCCTCTTTCTAAATTTGAACAAACTAATGTAATTTATCAATTATCTTGTGTCAATTGTGACAAAATATATATTGGACAGACAGGTAGAAATCTCTCCGGGCGTATTGCTTCACATAAGAGTGACTGCAAATTAAAAAAACCCAGCTGTGCACTTGCAGAACACAGCATTTCAACTTTTCACAATATTAATTTCAATGAACCCACAATTTTAGCAATTGAAGAAAATTATTCCAAGAGAAATTTTCTAGAGATGGTTTACGTTAGTAAAGAACCTAATAGTATGAATAAGCGGTCTGATATAGCCAATCTTAGTATAATTTATAATTATATTCTTTCTCTCCACAAAAATAATGTTGCAAATTCAAATAACTTTAATAATAGTTCTCACAATCCCCCATAGAGGGCATAACTCAGCACAGAGCTGAAGCGTGTTTCATGGAACATACAAGGTTGACTGTTGACATTTGACGTGTTTGACGTTGAAATTTGTCAATACTCTCTTCTTCTTTTTCTTGACATATTTTTACCGCCCTTGTGCGTCCCTTGAACCACGTGCGGTCTCAAAGGCGAGTTTTAAAATGATTAACATTTTTCCAAATTTTAATTAAAAGTTTTCCTTCATAACTCATAAAATCATAATGTTTTTTAATCGTGTTCATGTACATGACATAGTTTTATTATTGTTGTTTCATCTCGTTTTGTGTTGTGACATAACCTTACATACATAAGGAATGACCAAGAAGTTTCTCTGCTGTTTTCACAAAATTAATCTCACGTTAGTAAGTTGTTTTACATCATATTAAGAGTGTTCTGTTTGTTCACACGATTAATATTTTCAGATGTCTTGAAAATGAAAATAAATATTTTCGAAAGCTCGACAATTTAACAAAGAGTTGTTCTTTACCAGGCCACTTTTTCTGACTGCAACCCCAAGGGATATTTTCACTGAGAATATTCTTAGATAAATTGGTTTTTTATATATATATATATATATATATATATATATATATATATATATATATATATATATATATATATATATATATATATATATATGAAAACTAAAAGTTCGGGTTGAACCGCGTCTGGAATTTGTTGAAATTCGACGTTTCGGCTCCGATTTTGGAGCCATTTTCAAGAACTGAAAAAGAAAGAAAATTAATAAATGGTTGAAACGTAATTCTACGCTGAGGTCTCAATCTGCCTACTCCTCAGGTATAATTACGTTAGGTTTTTGTGACTTGACGTCGGGGTCTCAATCTGCCTACTCCCCATGTCTCGTCACTGGTTCTCTCTAAGGTCTCAATCTGCCTACTCTTTCGAGAGATTCTTACCAATAACCAATAAAATTAAACTATTTCTGGACCGATATCCATGTCCTCTGGAAGCCTTCTATTTGCAGCATCTCCTATGGAATCTAAAAGACGATTGGATGGAAAATGTATGTTTTCTTGATATCTAGTGTACCCCAAAAACCAGATCACGCTAGCAACATGCGCACAAGTTCCTAAAGTCCTAGCACCGGACTTACAAGTACAATAATACCCCGTAATGGGGAGAGCAGGATCTTCTAGATTTTCGTCACCTCTTTCAGTGAAAACAACCCAAAGCATGTGTTTAGCAGCATTCCTGAACCGAGAAAATATTCTGAATCTTAGGAAATTGGGTTCCCTATGTAACTCATCGACTTCTAGAATGTTGTCTACTTCACCATCTCTACGAGTTGTATCTTGGATATATGACGCAGCCAAGTGTAAATGATATGTTCCAGTAAGTAATTTTAAATATTCAATAACAAGGCGAGGAAACGATTGTATATGATATTGATTTAAACGAATCCATCGACCATTCCTAGTTCGGAGGTTTTCAGCTTCAACTCGTGCCTGAACAATGTTGACATCATCGGAATCAACCAACATTTGTGTGGCCGTATCCAACGTTCCAGGCATATTTATCAATGGATGGAATTTATTTATAAGAGCACCAGCAATCAGGTAATAGTCATGTAGCTTCGCAGCATGTATTGCTGTTATGGGTTGACGAAAAAATTTGAAAATTGACTTAAAATGTCCATTTCTAGCTTCAACAATCCATCTAGTAGTGGTTATTAAACGTGCCTGATTGGCTTCATTTGTCGTTAATTGCCTTTGATTCGGCGGTAGAAATGGTGGCATATAGTAATGCAAGCCAAGTTCTTGTAGACTATTGATTGAATCTCTATAGCCTCTATCGACTATCACAATATCTCCTTCTTGAAACCATGATTTCATTCCATTCAAATCAACTTGTAATTCGTGATTTAGAGCACTTGCATCATTATTCCTAGCATCTGCGAAGTACGGCCCGTTGATTGCTAAGATATATCCATCGGGGGCAACTATGATCTCTGGTTTGACCAAGTATTCATTCTTGTGGAAACAGTATGATTGCCTCAATACCCGGAAGTTACTGCTCTTTTCTATTTTATTGTAGGTACAATCTATATAAACTATTGCTTTGGGAATATCTGGTGTGGGATTGTACAGTTGATTCGTATAAGGGGATACATGACTGTTAATATCATTTCCTCTTGTTATTGAATTAAATCCAATATTGTTCGGTACGAACCTTTGTAAAAGAGATAATCTCACATTAGAAATAATGAAGCTTGCTGTTTGTCGAGAAGGATAACTGAACAATATTTTCAAAAACTCATCTGAAACTCCATGTTTCATTTTGATCAAAAATGTCAGCAAATGTTTTCTTTCGACATTTCTTCTCTTGCCACCTTGTTCAACAATATCACAAAATTCTAGTAATTGTCGAAAATGATTTTTTGAGATTGATGTCAGATACTTAAATTCGTCTTCAGTGAAACAATTGATATCCTTCCAGTTACGGAGTGGCCTGTTTCTATTAGCAAATGTCCTCATTCTTTGAAGAAAATGTTGAAGATTGGAAATTATGTATGGTTTATTCACAGAATTCAAACCTCCATGCAAGTAATTTGGAAGGAAACCTTGATGATCAAGATGGTGACCACAAATTCTCAAGAAATCTGGGACATAGATATCAGAAGCAACAAAAATATCCACTCTACATTCTAAAGAAAGTCTTTGAATATTTTGACGAGCATTACAAATAATGCACGCACGACTTGATACGCGGGACAACACATTGAGACGAAGGCAATTCGGATTATTTTCCATAGCAATAATGTCATTCATTACTGTGTTATTACAATTGAAACATATTTTTGTATCATCCTGAATATCAATAGGTGGATTTCCCGCAGTTTGTCTTCGATATGTTGCAATTTGCAAAACATCAATATTATCTCCTCTATTCAAACGCATTGAGAGTCTAGGAATAACATTTCGGTCACAAACATAACAACTCACTCTATTTGCGAAGGCCATTTTGTTCAGCAAAGTTCAACAAACACTGAAAATCACATAAACTTGAACAGTAAAAAAGAAACTTCAATTAGTCCAATAACCCAAAAAGAGTTATCGGGCTTTATGACAACAAGAAAACGACTATTGACATAAGAATTTTGTTGATTTTATCCTCTTTGAATTGTTCTCCATGCCTACTACGAAATAAGAGGAATATATTAATAAGTAGGTATTCGAAGATGATTCAGATGATGTTTCAAATACAAGAAAAAGAAAGAGAAACGTTCTCTGAAAGGGGGTATATACTATATACAAACATATATACGATTCGAAGATACAAGAACATAATTGAAACAAAACGTTAATTTGGTGTAAAAATATGCCGAGAATTTGATTTAATATATATCTATATAAGCCGATAGAAATAATTACATACAAATTATAATTTTTTTCTGATTTATCCTATGTGGTATTTTCGTTATGTGACAAATTCATGAGATATTCATGTCCAAATCTTTTTGTAGTACAGGGCGATTTCCTTTGATAATAATGCTATTTTGAGACTTTCACTATTTTATTGTTTTATAGAGTGAAAATTCGAAAAAACGAACTTCTGCGGATGTAATAAGTATAATATAACTTCTGAGAAACACTAAGCATGAAAAAATAACTTTTCCATTGAATCGCCTACTAGACGATGCTGATGCAGATAATAATTCGAGTTATGGCGTTTTTTCGAGGGATACGGTACGCTATTGTACGGTATAATAACTGATCACAATTTTATTGAAATATTTTTATTTCGAGTAAAAGCGGCCGGACGAGGAAGAACTACAGCAAACCCGCCGAAAACTGGAGTGAAAATACATTTTTCGCCTTGTATATGAAAAACCCGTCATAGGATTCCGCTGAAAATTTTGTACAATATGGATGAAAGTATTTCGAGTTCTCCCATGAAAAAATATCGCTATCTTTTCGGACTCCCCTATGAGATATAGGGTGATTTAAAAAATCAAGGTTTTTATTTATTAAAGTATAACTAATTTTTCAAATTGATATCATTCGACTCTGTATACGATGGAACATATCATTTAACATTCTTCAAGTGAATTTTGTCATTTTAGGTTGGTTTATTACTACAAGGTGTCCCAAAAAACAAAATTCGTTATGTTTCCATATTTGTGAATCACCTTGTATGAATTGTATCAACTGTGATGCTAGATGAAATGAATTTATAATATTATGTGATAATTCTACCTTTTCTCGCATTTTCTCTTTATAAAACAACTAAATTATGAAAGTCTCAAAATAGCATTGTTTTCAAGTGAAATCGCCCTGTATTACGAAAAGATTTGGAAATGAATTTCTCATGAATTCATCATACACGGATGTGATGATGATCCCACAAAAGATAAATCCGAACTAAATCGTAACTTGGCAGATACAGAGTGATGAAAAGTGAATGTTTCTCATATTCAACACCCTGTATCTCGAAAACTAGTCATAGGATCGTGTTGCGCCCGTTGAAACATTTCATCGGAATGATCAATTCCACAACATATCAAAAATTCAAGAAATTTTACGGAGAGCCATTTTCCCATATAAGGTGTGTGGGGTCCTTTCCAAAAATATTGGTTACAAATTTATAAAGTAGCGCTAAAATAAATTTTTCGGTCAATTGTCCTTTCGGGAAATTGTTCTTCGCGAAATTGTCTATTCGGGCAATTGTACATTCGATCAACTGTCTTTCGGGAAATTGTCCATTCGGGCAATTGTCCATTCGGGCAACTGTTTTCGGGGAATTGTCTTTCGGAAAATTGTTTTCGGGCAATTGTCCGGAAGCCCACTAAATTACCAGTTTGTCTCTTCACAAGTTGGTCTCAAATTCCTTGAATTTATTGCTGACTTAGGATTTCTGCTTCAGGAAATAAACCATTCTGAAATTCGTGCAATCATCTTTGGAAATCATCGAATGACTAGGCGAATATTCATTCATTGGGCAGCAAACATCAGAATGAATAAATTCGCCAGGTGTGAATTTTCTTGAATGAATATTTTCAGGGAATGTTCTTCTGGTCTGCTTGCCAAATTGACAGCCTTCACAAAATGTGTCAGTTTCATCATCAAATTTTGCTCCATGGACAGCTCCTTTTTTAATTGTATCCTTGATGGTCTTCATATTGATATGCCAAAGTCGTTCATGCCATAACTTCAGACTTCCAAGTGTGACTGAGTTACAATCATGATGAGAATCTACTTTCATCATTATTTTGAACATATTGCCTCGTTTTATTCCCATGAAGGATAATTTTCCCGCCTTGTTGAAGAATTCACATCTATTGTGCTTAGTTAGCTACCACTGTGAATCCTTTTCGACGAATAGAAGATTTCTTCGTAATTCTGGTATGTACAGAACGTCTGTTAGAATCTTTTTCTTCCATTGGCCGTTCACATATGATTCTATGTTGATATCACCTAAGCTGACGGGTTTCATTATTTTATCATCAGCAACTCGAACGATGCTGTCATGTTCTCTAGGCTTCATCGTAGTGAACCACTCAGGATGAAAACACATGTGGGCACTCGCTCCTGAATCTGCTAACCAGGATATTTGATTGTTTTCGATTTCTTCCATTGCTGATGAAAAACTGGAGATCAAGGCTTCGGCATTATTATTTCTCGAATGGCTTTCAGATCTACTTGGCTGCCTCTTTGAATTTCCTAGTTTATTCTCCTTTCTTGCTGGACATTCTCTCCACCAGTGTCCGCTTTGTTTACAAAAAAGACATTTGGTTTTCTGTTTCAGATTCTGAATGTTTAGTTTTCTTGAAGTAGAAGTGAGTCTATTACTTGGATTCATTCTTAGTGATTGTACTTGTAGAGCAAGAGTTCTTTTGTTCTTATTCCATCAGGCGAGCAATGAGATCGGTTAGTGTTTGCTTCGATGAGTCTACAGAGTCCCATACAGTCACGAACATATCATATTTCGATGGCAAGCTGTTTATAATTCTCTATATTTTGGCTACTTCTGATAATCCTCTCCCATTTCCTCCAATTGTTTCACCAGAGACTCTATTTCGGAAATGAATGTGGCAATATTCATTCCGGCTTTCATACGAAAATCATAAAACTTCTGGTACACGATGTGTTTCGATACTTCTGTTTTCTGCTCGTGAATGCTTATGAGCCTATTCCGCATTTCAACAAACAATAACAAAAGTTTCGCAATTAACTAGGTGGGTAAGCTGTTCTTCACATATGGAAGTGAGAAATAGAATCATGCCTTTATTGTTTCTTTGGTCCCACTCTTTGATGGTCTTCAGATTTTCTTAATTTTCTACAGATCTTCTTTCATTGCCGTTGACAATTTGCATCAGGTCGTTTGTTTTCAAAGCTATGGAGGCACTGAATTTCCAAAGCTGGTAGTTCTTTCCATCAAATTTCACAATTTTGGCTGGCTCGAACTTTGCCGTCATATTTTGACAATGATTGATTGATCATCTAGAGATGTGCGTCAGTAGATATCAATTTACCAGGAATACTTATATTTTTGCAGTTATGTTAAATTATGTTGGAATCTCCTTCAAAAGTCCAAAAGCGATTTCTGGGCCCGTAACCTATTGATTTACTGGCAGAATTGGGCAGTATTATTGAACTAACAAAATATATCCATAGCTATCCATGAAATCCAACAATCTAACAGTAATGTCCGGTGCATTTATGAAAAACTTCCGCAAATCATCTTCATTGAATACATACGCCTTCCTGGCCACGCTATTCTTACTAATTGCGTTTTGCTCACATGATTTTATATTGACTCCTATTGTTTTATCTGTTACATTTTGCCCTGTCATCTATTTGATGAACTTGTCATATTATTTTTCATACGCATCATTAGATTTTTGCGATATTAACCGCGATTCTTCTTTACTATTCAAATAATCGATTTAGAATTCATTTTTGAGCACTATGTAACAGCAATTGATCTCTGATGACAAATTGCAAATTTTTTTCTGTTTTCCTCATTTCCATGACAACGAAAGGTATACTGATGTCATATCACGAATTCAACCATTTCACATTGTTAGTTCTTATTTCCGTTTTTTGCAGTACTGATACCAGTACTTATCATGATTTCAAAGTGCACCAACATTTGGTCTATTGAGCAGTCCGGCTGAAAATTGTTTTTTTTTTTTAAATAAGTCTAACAATTGTTTTAGGGAGGCCCCTCTGGAGGATTTGGAAAAATCAACAAATTTATGACTACCACATCTATAATGTTTCAATAGGGATCAGTTGTATTATATTCGTAAGATGAATTAGAGCTTTATGAATGACTGATAAAATGAACAATAAAAAGTCGTCGTCTGTGGACAATGAACCATAATTTTTTTATCAATTAACTTTTATATTTATTAGTTGTCCCACTTAGTCATTCGGCAAATTTATACTTCCATCGGGGTTAATGTACAAGCAGACTCAATACGAGGAAATTTGTACCTGTATACATAAAACGGAAGATCAGAAGACCATACAAAATAAACTTAAAACATTTGCACTGAAAAAAAATTAAAAGCATTCTGTTATATTGTAAATTTTTTTATGAGATGTAAGGTTGTCCCAAAAAGTATTAATCCAATTCAAGATAACCTGTTCCAAGATTTATTTTTTGTCATATAAAATTTTATTATTAAAAAAATCATGGGTTTGATTCACTTTCAACTTTACTTTCTTCTCTAAGCAAATTTAAATAAAAACTTCGTTTCATTTCGTACTTTTCAGCGATAGAATTTGTTCAATAAAATGTCTTAACAGGCACGTTTTCTACCTTACTAGATACATATATACAAACAGGTCAAGATATGAGAATTATTCGACGATTCGATGTTTTTCATAATGTGTTCAGATTTCTTTGATTTTGATTCGGGAGTATTCGTAATGTTTTCCTCAAAGTGGTGAATCCGAGCCCCCCGACCAATTTTTTTTTTTCGTCTCAATTTCATACGCCAGAAATTTTTTTGAATTCATATTTGTTTTCTATCAGTGGTAAACTTTTTTGAAATTGAGTTATTCGACTTTTCGATGTTTCATAATTTTTAAGGATTTTTTTCGATTTTATTTTATTAAGAGAGGGTCCAAGGTCCCCCAGCCAAAATGTTGTTATCATTGTAATTTATATGAATTCTAACGCGTTTGCTATTCAGTCTTCGAGGGGGCAGGGGGGAAACATTTTATGAAACTAAATTATTTGACGGTCAGATATTTTTCAGTATTTCTACAGATTACCATATTCTGTCTTCGAAGTGAACCAACATGTGAAATTCAACTCCGTAGAATAAGAGGAAGTGGTTCCGATTGAGCTTGCAAGATTTGACCTAAACAAACTGACACAGTAGCACGTTAAATGAGAGCTTTCAATTCAAAACGTTAGGCTGGATTTCTAAAAATTTTTCCTATTGTTCAATGATAATGTTCAATCGATGATTGACATTATTATATTAAATACTGAAGAGTTTGAAAATTGAACCAAGGCTTTGTGATCCCCAAAAGATGGCAAACAAACCAAACAAGATCCCTTTATGAACAGGTGATGACCATCATTATCGAGGAGAACCTGGCAAAAAGTTTATTTACGTAAATTTCAATATATAAACAATACACACGTACGTACATAAATATCCAAAAGACAGATTAAAACTCTCCATTTCAGCTACACGGAGGTGAGATTTCAACGCTCTGAGGGGTGATGAGCTCTTGGACAGACCCCATGCTGTCACCTTGGTCTTCTTCTTGTCTCCTTCGTATTATGCGGGGGATCTGTTTGTACTTACATTGGGGTTTCATGGTTGCAATCATCTTCTACTAGATCCCGGAAAAACTACAGAAAAACCGGGTTTACAAATTTTTTCTCATTCTACTCGTCCTCTAGTGGCTCATGTACCCATCAGTGGCTGCTGAATCAGTCCTTGATGTCTCCTCGGGGCATTATGATGGCTTCTAATTTCGTCACTGGTGAGCGGGCTTCCCAGGATGATATGTGTAGAACTTTTCAGAAACTGTTTTAATGTGTTCTCCTATGCTTTCGATGTCGGCCAACTCTCGCAATGCCGTCGATCGAATGTAACTGTCACTAACCGAGACAATTTGCAATATTTTGTTTTGCACCTTCTCCAGACGCACCGTTTGGTATCTGGGTATGCTACAGAAGACTGCACTAGTATTGATTATTGCTCGTCTAATGACTCTTTTTATGGTTCGCGCGTTAACTTGGAATTCTCCTGGCTAGCAGTGGGTATGTTCTTGCCATCGCTGCCATAGCTCGCTGAGTTGCCAAGCTGATATGTTCGACAAAGATCAACCGCCTATCCAGTTGTACCCCAGGGTACCGCACGGAGTCTGCCTCGTCAATCCGGGTACCCAGAGCCCTGAAATTTCCCGTGATCTCTACGCTAGAGCGTTTCCACTTCTTCGTAAAGTTCATGAGCTCCGTTTTTGCCGGATTTAGCGCTATTTTGTTCTTTGCTAGGTTCGGCACGACTTGTCCGTCCAGGTGTGTTGCCACCCGGGCCGCAGTAGTATTGCTCCTGGTCGCCTGGGCGAAAATTACCATATCGTTGGCGTATACTGCCGTACCCGTGTCATTGGACATTGGAAAGTCGTGCGTAAATAGCGAATACAAAAGTGACGACAGGCAGAATACCTGCGGAACTCCTGCTTCGATCGTCTTTTTTGCGGAGCTGGTGCTATTGATTCTCACCCTGAAAGTCCCGTTCACCAGGTACTAGTCAAGAATTTTAGCCATGTGTCTTGGCATGCCTGCGCTTATTATTTTCATGACAAAACCCATAGTCCAGACGGCATCGAAGGCTTTCTGTATATCCAAATATCCAAAAAGATCATGACTCTGTTGAGGCCTTGATGGAGGCCTTTCCTTACCCCATTGACAATCCTGGCCACCTGAGAGGTTGTAGAGTGTCCTCTCCGGAAGCGGAAGCCCAACTATTTCTTCGGAATGGGTTGAAGTTCCTCCCCTATCCACAAACTTGGCGACCGCACTTAACAGTGAGATTGGGCGGTAGCTTTTGATTCTTGCTTGTGGCTTGCCTATCTTTACGCTTGAGGCACTGTGGATAATGCTGCCACTTGATGATGCTATTTATTATGCAGATCAACTTGACCAGCAGTGGGACTTTGTAACCTTACAGCGATAGCAAAAGCGAAGCGAAGCACACCGGAAAGTGATAGCAAGTGCTTCGTTCCAATCGTTTCGCTTTGCTTTCGCTGGGCGATATAAGTTACAGAGTCCCACACCGGGACCTTTCGTGGAAAGATCCTGAGCAGGACCACGTCTGTCTTGTCCATGCTAGGTGCTTTATTCCGGGAGAGCATTTCAAGCGTCCTTTACCCCCTTGATGCCGGTGAGCAGCTTCGAGAGCGTACGCCTCTCCAGATTTTCGCTGAGGGAGCTTCTGAATTCCAAGGCTTCTGGGTGACGCTGGTGTTCGGTGGCGTCAGCACCTGTCCGGAAAGCGCTCTGAAAGTACTCGGCGAACATTCCGGGCTTACCTTGTTCCGTCATCGCCTGCGCATGGTCATTCCCTACTGCCGAGATATCGCCAGAGGAAACCATCGCCCACATTGAGGTTTTCTAGTTTTCTCCCCAACGTTATAATTTGTTCCCGATGACGGGGGTGCCTTGTCTGCTGCCACTTCTTTCTTTCTCGATGAATGAGTTTGATGTGCTCTCGGATGCTGTCTGGGAAGGGATCCTAGTCCTCTTTCACGACTCTCTTCCTGGTGGTGGAGTTGATTGTTATTTCTCCATTCATCAAATTTTTGTAAAATCAGTCAAAAAAGTTCGGTACTTCTAGGTTGTCCCCCACTCTTAACTTGTCGATATCACTACTTAGATTGGCGACAGACAGCAATCTGATTTTTCTAGGAAAATACAAAAATTAAATGAGATTTCCAATGACACCATCGTCCCACAAAATTAATAAGGATCTTCAGCAGTACATTTGACAAAGGAAAACTTACCACTTTCAAGGTTTCCTCTCGACGACATCTTGTCAGATTTGGCCCACTTAAACAGTATCCAAAGTTACAACTTGCTACAACTTCAGATTTTGTACGATAGCTTGCGTACTAGATTATTCGTCCTATAAGATCAAAATTAATTTTCCAACTGATTACAGGTCATTGCAGTGGATGGACTCCTGAACCAAGAATGGGTTGACCCTAGAGTTGGGGCTAACGAACTTACCAGAAAGATGGCAGTAGCAGGTCAGGTTTGGGAACCCAAAATAACGCTAACCAACGGGGACATCAAATATGAGGAGATTGTATTTTGGAGAGGATTCGGCGAAGAAGGAAATATTTTCCTATCTAAGAAAATTAAGATTGATATAAGATGTACAGCGGAATTGCAGAAGTTTCCATTCGACACCCAATTCTGCACGATAAAATTGGGATCTTGTAAGTACAAAAAATTCAGATAACACAAAGAAATCACAATTTGTGGTTTCTACTAGAAAAATTGTGGAATTGTTTGTTTCTTGAGTAGTCCAATTGGTCCCCTTCTAGGTTATTCCTCTCCTCACTACCACAGTCTCCGTTTCTCTGAATACTTCTTTGCCTCTTGGTGAGAAAAATATCACCGTTCCCCCCATCCCCCACTTGAAGACTCGGGGGCTCTAGGAAAACATGGAAAAATACTTTTTGGGAAAAGATAATTTTGCAATCGGATATTGCTAGAATGGTCTTGTTAAGGAAGCCGACCGTCACTTATAAACTACAAGTGTAATGTTCTGGGTTTGGTAGGCCTAAGCAGATATCGATCTCTGCTGGCATTTAACGAAATTTGTTCACGCCTAAGCACTGAACAGAGTATTTGCATATTTCATAACTGATAAAAAAAAAGACGATGCCTGGTAGTCGAGGCTATAAATTTGCATACTTTATATAAAGCTTCAAAAAGGTTCTATTACTTATGTCTTCGGATATACCACAGAATCTTGAAGTATGGTTTTTCGAATTGGAAATTTTCACAATAATTAGATTTCCTTCATCTTGAATATCGTCGAACGTGATTTTTCATAAGCTCCGCTCTGCGAAGAGCTTAGGAAAAAAGGTTAGATCAAAAATGATACCTACTTTAATCATAAGCTATATCTCATCAAGGGCTAGCATAAACTTGGATATGTCTTCTTTGTTGAACATCTGCGCTTTATGTGATCGAAAACCAACATTTTGCTTTTGGTAAAATTCCGTTAACTAATAGCCACAAGCTATCGACACATTTTTTTTGGAACTTATGTAGTTCTTACTCCGAAGAGAGACGACTGGGTCCTCCAAGAAGAGGAATTACTGAGAGCAGATTACTATTGGTTCACAGATGGTTCAAAAACACCCTCAGGTTCTGGTGCAGGTGTATACAGTCGTATACCTAGCACAGAAATATCAACGTGTCTAGGATTATATGCGACAGCATTCCAGGTGGAAATTCACGCCATCGATCTATGTGTAGAGAGACTGAAAGAAACCAACCTCACACAAAGATCGATCAACATTTTCTCGGACAGTCAAACGGCTTTGAAAGCACTCGACTCGTATCGATCAACGTCTGAACTGGTGTCAAACTGCCATAGAAGACTCTCATCAATAGGAAGTCTCAACAGTCTGTCTCTGGTCTAGATTCCTGGCCACTCCGGTATGGAGGACAATGAAACAGCGGACCTTCTTGCAAGAAAAAGTGTCACAAGTAGGTTCATTAGACCAGAACCTGCCATTGACACCTCACCAAGTTTTGCCAAATATACACTGAATACTTGTTCAGCAAGGAAAGTATTAAACTGGCAAAACCTACCAGGATAAGCTCATTCCAAGGCATTCATACATTCCTCAAACAATTTAACCATAACACTGTTGGACCCCAGCGGGGAGACCTGCGATGTCTAACATCATCACATGACAAGACTAAAATTGTCGAAGGACATGTCGTCTCTGTCTGGAAGATGATGAAACAGCAGAACCACATAC
This sequence comes from Chrysolina americana, assembly GCA_958502065.1. Taxonomy (NCBI): domain Eukaryota; kingdom Metazoa; phylum Arthropoda; class Insecta; order Coleoptera; family Chrysomelidae; genus Chrysolina; species Chrysolina americana. Next base: position 35,375,179 of record OY293421.1, on the reverse strand, counting down.
TTTGTGCCTGCCCCGCCGCGGAACGAATCAGGTTTTTGATGTTTGGCATAGTTTCACTCTCTGCCTTTGACCTAACAGATCATACACCGAATAAACTAATCGGCTTCGTCAAGAAGCTGGGTTTATTTGGTGGAATATAAATTGGTATAAGCCACAGTAGACCCTTAGGCAGCCAGCACACTGAGCAACCAACACTGACCGTCCGCGATCGTCCAACTACCGAAATTACGCATTTGACAGCTTATCCACACGGTTGCGATATACTTTTCGCATATGAGCGGAAAATAACTTTCCGCACGCGTGTGGATAAGAGCCTCTTTCCGAAGAAATGTAAAGTGCGATATAGGTTACTTTCCTATGTAAAACACAAAACTATAATACTATATTCACTGAAGAAACTGGTTCTGTTTTGCACTCATCCGCCATTTTACTACAGCGTTTTGTGAGCATGACAAACATCACATTCAACTCGACGCCATATTTAGTTCATCTTCTGTGAGATTGCATTACAATTTAAACAATTTTATATTATTTTCATTCATATTTCATAGTGGATCACGAAACTCCAAGAAAATGCAAACTATTAGAAGAGATGTTTATATAAATTAGAGGTTTCAATCAGTCAATCTTCCTGGAGTATGTGCTACCGGGGAGTGCTTCTTGCTTTGCTCGCGAATGGTGCTGTGACTGACTTATTGTAAGTTGTGGCTCCATTTGTAGGTGAAGACTTTAACTTGAATGTTTTCATTCTTTGGATGGGACAGGATTACTGTAATTTTGTCTGATCCATCCTAGCACTGATGAAAGAAAATATTCATTATCAATATGCATAATACATTAGTTAGAGAAAATAATGAAAACAAAAGAGGTGCGTCAAGAGGATATGTGAACTGAATTTATTGAACTGTTTCAGTGTCAACAAGGGCATAGTTACAAAACTGAAACTTGAAGAAAAACGGTTGAAACCTGCACCCAACCCCCACCCTGTAAATGTAGGGAAAATATTTTATGCTGTTTATTTTTATATTTATATGTCAGTGAAAATGTTGTATTTATACAAGTCTCGAAGATGTAATTATTCAAAGTTATATCCATTTCTTAAACAACTTTTTTCGACTGTTTGACAGTGACGGAACAATATTGCCACCTGAAAAATATTTTACGTATACATCACTTATAGTGTCTTGTATTTAACGGCCGGTGGTGAGTTAAGCACTTAAGTTCGTATATTATACCTTGTAGGTTTACTAATAATTTTTTGACAATACGATTCTGTTGTTCATTATTCATAGCTAACATAAACTCAGTATAGGCGATACCGATGGGATTCTGGAATCCAGTCAGGTTGTAGAATAGTGTAGTAATAGTGCGCTAAGCTAATTTTTCTAATTTTTTTAACAATACTTGAACAATTATTCGACTAAAACATAGACTTCACTATTTCAATTTATTTCTACTGTGGCTATCTATCTGCGAACTCTCGAACTGTATTTTCTTCTGACATCTGCTATCCAGCGGCTTATATACTCTCATTTACAGTTTCTCGATCAATCTAGTCTATTCGGAGATTTCTTAGATGTCCCTAGAAACTTCGGTTAGAAACTTTGCGTTTCTTCCATGCATGACTCATGTGGTGCGCATAATTAATGAGGTGAATGCGTAATGAGATGATCGGGGCCGGTCTCGATGCTGATCTCGAAATCGTTACATTGCTCCCTTCATAAAGACGTTTCGTCCAGAAACGTCATTCTTGGAGTGTGAAGATATTGCAAGATTCTCCATATCTGCACCTAGACGTTCGATGGAAGTAGCACTCCACAGTATTCGTTGGGTCGAGCAAGATGGTTGCAGCACACAAGAATCTTGACGCCGCTAGATCTGAATACTGTTTCCAATATGCTCCTTATAACTCTCAAGTCCAGCCCATCAATCCCACAGGCCAATTTTGGGATTGCCAGGTCCACAAGATTCTAGTCCAGCATCGTGTCTCTTAATCTGGTAAGGCTCTTCTAGACATCTTCATATGACGGTTTATCTCGGGAATGCTTCTTGGTATCTGGCCCTTCCTCAGCGGTATCACCCCTCCAACTTCCGGGTTCTGTTACCGCAGTTCCTGGAGTCGACCGTACTTCTTGGAGAATACTACGGCTATACCTCTGAACATTTGGAGATCTTCTGCCACACAGTGAGCTAACGCGTAGTCGGCAGGCACCTTGAAAAGGTCTCGTGGTTCCTCCCGGATTACTCTATGTTGAATTTTCTGTCCGTTTGAGTACAGGGACATGAACCTCTGAAACGTCATTTCATCCTCCGGTGGTCTGATGGTGCGGACTTGATCGTGGTTTCCGGCATTAGGGGACAACCTATTGAAGTGGACTACCCTTGGTTTTCCTCGTGGTGGCTCATATATTTGATAGACGAGGTTGTTTATCCTTTTCATAATCTTATATGGACCTTCTCACGAGTTCCTAAGTTTAGGAGATAGTCCACGGCGACGTTCAGGGTTGTACAGCCAGACAAGGTCACCTATCTGATCCGCCAGCATCGGCCTTGATGTCGTAGGTCTCCTTTAGTCTGTCGCTGGCACTCTGGATGTTCAAACGGACTCGTTTGTGAATGTCGACTATCCTCTGTCATAGTTTGCTGATGTAGTCATCTCCCGCAGGGTCTTGTCCTGGTGGTGTTCCATGTATCAGGTCACATGAAAGTCGCAGCTCTCGGTCCATCATAACCCTAGCAGGGGTTTGGCCGGTTGATTCGTGAACTGCGGAACGATAAGCCATCAGGAACAAATGGATATACTGGTCCAAATCCTTCTGATGGTCAGAGACTACCTTGGACAGGTGGCGGTTTATCGTCTAATTCATCCGCTTCACCATTCCATCTGACTGCAGATGTAGAGCTGAGGTTCTCGTCTTCCGGATGTTCACATCTGCTGGAACATGTTTGACTCGAAATTCCTGGCTTGATCCGAATGCTCCAACGGAACGCCGAATCGACAAATCCACTCTTTCACCAAGACGTCGGCAAGGGCGATGGTTTCTTGGTTAGGCAGGGCATAGGCTTCGGCCCACTTGCTGAAGTAGTCAACGATGTACTTATTCCCGTGCTCAGATTGGGGAAACGGTCCAGCGATGTCAATGGCGATTCTTTCAAATGGGCTGCCCACACTGTACTGGCGCATCGGGGTCTTGTTCGAAGCCCATTGCTGCCAGCGCATACAGCACATTTTCTACACCAGTCCTTGAAGTCAGCTTGACAATTGACCCAGTAAAACCGTTGCCTCAGTTTCTGGAGGGTCTTTGTCACTCCCAGATGTCCTTCGCTGGTCCCATCATGAATTTCTCGGAGCACTTCCTGTCTCCTGCTCCTGGGAACTACTATCTGACGCCTTTCTTCCTCGCCATCCTCCTACTCCAACGCACGCTTCAGGACTCCATTGTCCAGGATGAGGAAGTTCCATTGGGACCAGTAAGATTCAACGACTGAAGAACATCTGGCTGTTTCCTGCCACGACGGTCTTCATCCAGCCGATGACTAAACCAAGATCTGGATCTTTCTCTTGGTCTTTCTGGATCTTGTTGTCATTCCAGTTATCATCGACCACCGTAGTTCTGTAGAGTATCGACTCTTTCTCCTCTGCTCCTCGGCAGTGCGAACAGTCATCTGGGCATGGTCTTCGTGATAAGGCATCTGCATTCTTATGGCTGGTGCCCGCTCGATGCTCGATCTCAGAGTCAAATTCCTGGAGCCTCTCAATCCAACGTGCCACTTGACCCTCGGGATTCTTGAACTGTGAGATCCATTTGAGAGCTGAATGGTCAGTTCTCAGTAGGAATCCTCGTCCATCATTTCAAATGCCGAACAGAGATTAGGTGTTAAATGTGCTCTTGCTTAAAATAACGTTAAATAGTCCAACTCAAGCCAATAAATAAAAACCGGAAAAAACATACCAAAACACAGTGATATATTCTCTACCTATTAATTGAAAAAATCTTCCTGGAAACATGCTGCTAACACGAGAAATAGCTGATGAAATTAAATCGGCAGTGAATCATGCTATATGTAAGTGCTTAAAAGACCAAACACTTAGAAAAACCATTGCTGAACACGTATCGGAGGCAGTCACAAATTCTATAAACAAAAAGCTGGCAGACATCGAAAAAAAAACTCAACATACAGGAGACTCGCAGATATGGAAAAAAACAGAAAGAAAATATAAATAGATTGAAGGAAGAGACACAATACATGGTGGACAAATACAAATTTTTGGAACGGAAATGTGACAACATAGACCAGGAAAGAAGAAGAAAAAATCTCCGAATATTCAACTTCAAAGAGCAGCACACAGAAAATACAAAGGAAGCGGTAATGAGCTTGCTTAATACTAAGATGTCAATGAATCTGAGCGGAAATGACATAGTAATATGCTACCGTATTAGAAAAAAGACAGACAAGCCAAGAGGGATATTTTTGGAGTTGAAAAACTTCGAGAAAAAACAAGAAATATACCACAAAAAGAAGTTGCTAAAAGGCACGGGCGTCATCATAAGAGAGGATCTGACCAGTCAAAGAGTAGAACTTCTAGCAGAAGCCATCCAGAAGACAAACATGAAAAACGTATGGACAGAATCCGGTGAAATTTATATAAATTTAAGTAATAAACTAGCTATGATTCAATCAAATGAGGATTTTTACAGAGTTTTTTCATGAATAATGAAACCCTATATTTTTTATTTCTCTATTTCTGTACCCGAGTTGGACTACACCAACAATAAATTATAACTTAGAAATTTTGGGGCACATCCTATTCAGTTATTTCCTTAAATCCATTGTTACAACATTTAGCTCTTTTTAAGGAATATTTATTCTTATTTCTCTTGTACAATCACCTTTCGTAAATGATAGAATTCCTAAATATTTTAGAAAATCATGAAGAAATCAAAAAGTTTTCAGCAACCTAAATGATTGTCTCGAAGGAAATGTAAGCCTACAAAACAATAAGAATACAACTATTCTACACTTCAATGTGAGAAATTTAAAAAAACATTTTGATGAGTTACTAACTTACTTGGCAATAGAAATAGATAAAATAGATCATACTATCTGAAACCTGGAACTTGGAATCAGTAGATGACTTCAATATACCAGACTTCACAGCTTATTATAATGAATCAAAGATCAATCAAAATAAAGCAATTGTAAAAAAACTTGGCAAACAATCAATGAAATAACAAATAGAAAATAAACAAAGAACACAGACAACGACAAAAAAGCCGACGTTTTCAACCAATACTTTGCAACTATTGGTGAAAACACGAGGAAGAAAATTGATAAAATCGAAAATCTACCACCCAATTTCCTAAACGACTCTTACTTGGAACATACAATATTTTTGAAACCAATTACGGCAGATGAAATATTTGATTTGGTTTCATCAATAATTCAAATACTGAAAATGCGATACTAGATTTTACGAAAAATTGTGTCGAGGCCTTGGACAGATTGGAAAAAAGCATTGCCATATTCCTTGATCTGGCCAAGGCATTCGACACGGTGTCGCATGAAATACTCCTCGGTAAACTTCACCAATATGGAATACGTGGTCCAGCCATGAATGTTTTGCAGGATTATTTGTCACAGAGAACGCAGAGAGTCAAAATAGGCAGTCTATTGAGTAACCCTCAGAAAATCACTTTGGGTGTACTACAGGGTACAGTACTGGCCCCAATCCTGTTTCTCGTCTATATCAATAATCTATGTCGAATAAAAAACTTAGCAGGCCATTTGATCTCATATGCAGATGAAACTGCTCTGGTATACACGGGACACTCCTGGTCAACAGTATATGAAACAGCAGAAAATGATATGAGAGATATAAAACTATGGCTGGATGCCAACCTTTTGACTCTGAATATAACAAAAACCAAATTTATTGCATTTACCTTGATGAAGAGTGAACAACCCACAAAAGAATACATAAAGATTCATATAAAAAATTGCACTCAAAATGAAACATGCTCCTGTCCCATAATCCATAAAACAAATAAAATTAAATTCTTGACCAACACTTAAGGTGGGATGAACATTGTATATATCTATCAAAAATATTGAGACTTTTAACACACAAATGTTATACATTGAGAAATATTTTAACAAGAAAAAACTTATACATGATTTATTACGCTTTGATAGACTCCATTCTGCGATACTGTATAACCGCATGGGGAGGATTATTCTACACAAACTTGAATTGCCTTCAAATCATACAGAATTCCGTAATAAAAATAATGCTAAATAAAACAAAGAGATTTTCTACCCCCAGACTCTTTGAAGAATCCAAACTATTAAATATAAGGAGCATCTATTCCTATGGATGTTTAATATGGATATATAATAATAAACAACTGTACCAGTCAGACATCATCAGGAAAGTAACCAGAGCGGCTGAAAACTCAAACATCAATCATGCACTCTTCAGAAAAAGCCACACACAAAGATCCATTACTTACTTTGCCTCAAATCTTTTTAATGCCCTCCCAACAGATTATAAAAAAATCAATAAAATTAAAATATACAAAACTTCTATAAAAAAATGTATTGCAGAAAACCAACTACTCATTGAAGAAATAATTTGAAATGAAAGAAAACTCTTTACATTTCCTTTGAGAACATCATTCAAATGATAAAGTATGATATACTGAAACACAACAAATATGTTTCTGTAGGAAAAACATCAATAGATAAAATGTACAAACTTCGATTCCATCATAAAGTTGGATGCAAAACACAATACAAGCACCATAGTGCTTAGGTGAAACATCCAACTGCCAATCTTTATAAGTATAAAACAGATTTTTTTTCAAAATTTGCAGTCGAATAATGTGTTTTTCATTATTTATTTCACTAATTTATATTTATTTCAATTTAACTATAACTATAAAATTGTGAAAATTGTGAAATTGTCATTTGATCTCATACTAGAAACATATTTTATGAAACTTTTATACCTGAAAATAAATTTTATTTTATTTGAAAAAAAAATACACGTACTTGTAGAAGTGCTCTACTTCCTTAACCACAGCCAATAGCTCCCGCCTGGTGACACAGTAATTGCACTCCGGTTTACTCAAGGTCTGGCTAAAGTAACTGATGACCTTCTCCTGTTCTTCTTGAATCTGAGACAGGACAGCTTCACGTTACTTGCGTCTGTGACCAAAATGAATTTTGCGTTTGGAAGGGGGTAGCTCAGGATTGGTGCATTAATCAAAGCTCCTATCAGCTTCCTGAACGAATCTTAGCATTCCTCTGACCACTGAAACTTTGTTTGTCCTTCTGTAAGCCTGGTCAGTGGTTTAGCGATGTTAGCAAACCCCAGTACATATCGGCGATAGTAACTGCACAGGCCAAGAAAACTTCGAAGCTGGTGTATGTCTTCTGAAATGGTCCATTCCTTAACAGCTTTGATCTTCTGCTCATCTACTGCCACTCCTTTCCCAAAGACAACGTGGCCGAGATATCGTACTTCTTTTTGAAACAGATGTCATTTCTTGGGGCTCAGTTTCAATCCGGAGTTTCTTAGTCATTGGAATACCTCCTTCAAGTATTTCACGTGGTCGCTGAACGATCTACTGAATGTCGTCGAGATACACCAGACAGGTCTTCCATGACAGTCCTTTCAAAACCATCTCCATCAATCTTTCGAAAGTGGCTGGAGCATTGCAAAGGCAAAATGGCAAAACTGTGAACCGCCACAAACCTGAATCTAAGGTGAAAGCTGTTTTTTCTCGATCCTCCTGTGCCAGTTCTACCGCCTCTGCCTACTCCGGTATCTAAGATGTCCTGATACTGCCTGACTAATTCTCTTAGTTTGGACTGCTCTGCTGGCCCCATGTCCTTGGAAGAGATGGCTATCAATTTCTCTAATTGTTCTGGCAAGCTTTTGGCTTGGGTAACGGTCCCACGTACACTCCTAATCACAGAGGAAATTGACGAACAGTGCCCCAAAATTGTTTCTTTCTTCAAGGTCACCGGTTAATAATTTATCAACACGCAACAAGGTCTTCCCTAGTGCGATTCCTCGTCCAATTTTCTCATCATGGAGCTTGGGCTCGAACATCACCACGTTTCCGCTGCTCGCTCCTCCATCCAGGCAAGCCTCCAAAATGGTTTCAGCCGTCTCCGGTACGCTCACATCTTCAGCCAGCAGGACACGAATCATTTCTTCACTTCTCCCGTAAAGCACCAACTCTTCTCCATTCACGCTTAGGACGCCGTCTTTATAGTTTAGCTCGAAACCTCTGGAATTCATTATGTCCATTCCAATAATTGCCTCGTCCTCGATATCTGCTTCTAGAGTACGGTGTTTCACTTTAGTGCTGCCCAAAGTCAGTTCAATCGGAAGTTCACCATGCACAGTTGCCGGCTGTCCTGTTGCTGAGCGTAGCTTCCAACTGGATAATTCTATTCTTGTCGGTGTTCTGGCAAATGTAGGCCCCAGGATTGTCCTAGTCGCACCTGTATCTAGCAGCATGGTGCAAGGCTCGTTGTTGATAAGACCGTCTACGAAGACACCTTTGTTCTGTCGTTGAAGGACAGCGACATTTGCGTGGTTGTTAATCGGGGCTCTCTGGATACAGGCCGACGACTGCCCCTCCTCATCGACCTTCTTTAGTTTTCCTACGTCGATTCTTTGAATGTTGGGCATTTGCTACGCACATGCCTAACTTTTCCGCAATTCCAGCATCTTATCGGTCTTTTCTCAGGCATAACTTCCTTTATTACTTTTTTTACGACTGCATCGATATTAGCGGGCTCCTGTGGATCTTTCTCAATCATCCGGACTCTACTCTGGCTTTTCCCACACAGCACACGACATCCAATGGATGTCCGTTTTACGTCCAGCTCTAGTCCAAACGTCCATGGATGTTTAATGGACATCCATTGTACGTACAGGAAACGGACGTACAGTAGATATTCGAAAATGTACATCCATTGTACGTACATATGATGTACAAAAAAAATTTTTATTTTTGATACATATGATTAATTATCTAGTTTATGCTATTTTGTCTTCATCCCTAATGGAAATGTAATACTTAGATAAAACGCACTTTGTCAGACTATATCTGGACATTGAGAGGACATTAAGTGGACATTACTTGAAAGTCCAGTCGTAAACATCCATTGGACGTCCAATCGTAAACATCAATTGGACGTTCAATTCATGCAAATGCATTAAATAGTTATGGATTTTGAATATTGGTAATTCTAGATTCTTTGGTGTAATAAAATAATGATCGATGACACAGAACCAAAATACCGATTGGTGACGATAAAAGAATACTCAGCTGAAGCAGAAGAAGAATATGTGAGGTTAGATATGACTGCAGTGTTGTGTTCTGTGTTTCAGTTCAGTTCAGGCTAATATACAATGGTAATGCATGGTATGGGTAAAAAATTGACACCAAGTGCTTCTTCCCTTTCAATTATTGTTTCACCGTATTTTAGTGATAACTCCAGTAAGAAGATTTTGTAATTATTTATTCAATGACAAATAATGTTTATATGGGAAATTATATAATTTTTACTTTTATAATATCTACATAAGTACTGCTAATTATTTGCAGAACACCTTGGATGTCCGAAAAATATCCACAGTAGTTGTTATTTTGATATATTCTGTACATCCATTTCACCAAATATGGACATACAATGGACGCCCAAAATACGTACAATGTACATCCATTGTACGTTTTCTGGTCTTTAATTGTACGTCCATAGTGGTGTCCTGGACGTCCATTGAACGTTCATTGGATGTCCATTGTACTAATTTTGGACATCCACTGGATGTCTTGAACTTCCATATTGAACTTCCATTGTTCATCCATTGTACGTACATGTGCTGTGTGGGTTGCAGGATTGCATTGCTGCTTCAAATTCCAGAGCGCGTGCCATTGCATCTACGAGATGTGCGGGGCGAGCTAATGTCAATGCCTGCCTCGTTTCTTGGTCACAAAGCCCATCCAAAAATGCCTGAACTGCTAGTCGCTCCATTACATTTTCCGGTTCAGCTGGGTACGCAAGACGAACCAAACGTGCAATATCGGCTTCAAATTCTTGCAAGGATTCGCTTGATTTCTGGCATCGATTCTTCAGCTGTGAATAGTACACGTGTTCTAGGTGGGCCTGACCATACCGTAGTTCTAGATGTTTAATCAGCTGTTCATAGTCCTCCTGTTGTTGGGCGGTGAGAGTCTGTAAAATGTTTGTGGCATCGCCACGCAATGCCAGTGTCAATGCTAAAGCTTTTTCCCCAGCATTACAGCCATTTGCTTTGACAGCAGCTTCGAATTGTCGGCGGTAGTTTGCCTATGGAGTATTTCCGTCGAACTGAGGCAGTTTCCATGCGAGTTTTCCAGGTTCAGCACTGACTTTGAAATTTTTGATGTCCTTCTGAACTTCCTCCAAGTTCATACTCAGGTCCAGCATTAAGTTTTTGTTGTAAGTTTCTGGGGTGTGCGCAGAATCCATTCGCTTTTCTAATTCACTGAATTTTTCTTTTATTCTGCTGATTTCCGCCTTTTATTTCCTTAATTTTTTTATTTCTTCCTCCGTCTCATCTTTGATTTTCTCCATCTCTATTTCAACAGTTTCCATTCTTTCTTCCAACCGATTCGCCACACCGCAAACTTCTTTCAAGCTCTTCAAATTTTCTAGAAGCTCCTCCCTCAGACCATTTGAATTTTCCAGAAGCTCTTCTCTCAAATTCTCCGAGTTTTCCAAAACCTTCACTTCTAGATTTTTCGAATTTTCGTGAAGTTTTTCTTCCAGGCTCTTCACATTTTCTTGAAGTTCCTCTTTTCTATTCGAATTTTCAAGAAACTTCTCTTGGAGTTCCTCTTTCATTCTATTTGACTTTTCGAGAAGTTATTCTTTCAAGCTGACAGAACTTTCTAGACGTTTTTCTTCCAGGCTCTTCGAATTTTGAAGAAATGTATCTTCCAGACTGACCGAATTTTGTTGAAGTTCTTTCAGACTTATGTAATAAATCGCTAGGGGGGTTAGGCGAAGATATCTTTGATTCAGTTTCAAACTGACCAAAGCAAACAACCACTCCTCAGTCGCCGACCCTAGGAAGTATTTTTTCCATTAAAATCAAATTAAAGTATAGATGTTGAATACTTGTGCTGCCACTAGACCCAGAGTATAGTTTTGAATCCGGATCACCCGGATTTAGGCTCAGGGGATAGCCTCCCCAAAAGCTAGAATGCTCAACCTTACAATTTACAGCTCTAGTGTTTTTCGTAAGTTCATCATCATCCTCGAAGGCAAAGATGTAGATTTGCAGGTTCGGCCACGGCTTCTCAAATGCGTGGACTTTGTATAAGGGGTTGAAGGGGTAAGTAATATTAAGAAGCAAAGTTCCACCAACCAGCTTTATTCACCAAATCAAATAAATGTTGGCAAATATTAACGAAAATATAAAAGAAAATGTGTGAAATATAAAAATAAAAATTTATAATTTGTAAAAATTTGTAAAATAAACCAACTGTAAGAATTCATGCACTCCGTATATGCAAATAAGCATAAGAAAAATAAAGTATATAGTTCAAAAAAAATAAGTCACCCTCCCAAAACATTAAAGATCGCTCTTCAGTTAAAAATGCATTTGCCTACCCTTTCAACAACATTCCCGATAATCAATCAACAGCCATACTTTTCAAATGAACTCATCACTACTATTATAATTACAACAAAAATTATGGCCAAATTTTAACTATTATTATTATTATTATTATCTCATTGTCGCCCTCCTAACACCCTCAAAATTTTAATAACATTCCCTCAATTTACAAAAACAAAACACCCAGTTTTAAGTTATAATTATTATCATTTACCTGGAACTTATTAAAATGCCTCAAGCTTATATTGAATAACTTGGCGATACAGTAAACACCCCATTTTTCTATTCAAACTATCATTGCTTTAAAATTAATAGACCAAACACACCCAGCTTTTAACGGAACTACTATTACTCTTATTATTTGTCTTAAGAAAATTATACGCAGGTAACCAACACACATGTCGGCCTACGAAAACTGCATACCTGTTTTGGTGCCATTCTTGAGAGTGGCATATTTGCCTACACCCTCACGGGTAGGTGGTTCTCCCAAACCCAAGCGATCACTTGCACTTCACAACACCGAATGCTCTTTATGAAATCTTAACATTTTGTTTCTAGGCACGACGTCTCAAACTACCCTATCTAATGTTATAATCCATTAAATTATCAACCAGAGCGACCTTTCTATATGTAAAAACAATTTTTCCCCGGTTCGAGCGTAGGTATAAATTCTTATCTCACACTCACACTGAATCCAGACACGCACATATATGATTCCTTAAATTTTAAAAGACCGATTTATAATACAGGGTGTGTTGAAAACATATAACAGTGCCCACTGTTACACTTACGGAATTTTGTTGAAGTTTGTCCTCCAACGATTTCGTGTTTTCGTCTAGTTTGTTCATTATAGAGCTCAAGTCTATTCCAGAAACTTCGAATTCTCCTTCTTCAATTAGTCCTTCTCAAAGTCTTCTCTGGAGAATGACCTTTCCAGTTGTTTCTAATTCACGCTCCTCTAATTCTTGCTTTAATTCACCAACTTTATGGTCAACTAGATGAACTCCTCTCGGGAACATTTTGTCTTTTCCGTCGACCGTTTATTTACGATGTATTTAAACGCACTCAACATCGTTGATTAATGACCCTTGCTAATGAATGATTTTCTATTAATCAACGATTTACTTATATGCAACCCAACGTACATTGCTCCCATACATATTATATTTATATAGTGACCTGTGGCGTATGCAACCAAACAATATTTTTTAAACTTACCCGCTAAAACATTTATTTTGAAATCAAGTAGCTGTGTTAGTACTATCTGTCATTATTTATTTCATTGTTGTATTTTCTTAAAATTCTACGTTTATTTTGAAATCAGAAGATGGATAGTGACGAAGTTTTGTAAAAAAAATTCAGAAAACATCAAATATATCAGTCAAGTTATCAGTAGCAGCAATAGCTAGATAGTCATGCAGCCGGCTGGTAAAATGCTGGTTTGAGTCCTGAGGTGATAGCAAGGTCGAGGGTTCAATCCCCAAGTGGTACCATTTTTTTTTGAAAATTACGGTCAACGGAAAAGTTTTGTAACGAACTAACAATCTCGAACATTAACGCGCTCGCTCCGCTCACGCGTGAATCAAAATGTCTCAATTGTTAATCGTCCTCATTAATAAATACACTTGTTCGTTAAATAACCATTAAACGAGATATCAGTCTATTATTTATTTCACACAATAAGTTTTCAGTTTATTCCCTCGCGACGCGCAATACTGTCCACACTCAAATATTCAACGGGTCACTAGACTATTAGGTGCGATAAACGTCTATTCGTTTTTCAACGCGACGAACTTAACACTTATTTATTTTAAACATCCACACTTATGACACCAAATGTAGTAAAACTGCACTAAAATAATTTTTCTAATTTATTTAAATACTACTTATAATTGTTTAAGTAGACTTCACTATCTCAAATTATTTCTACTGTGGCTATCTCAATCTGCGAACTCTTGAATTGTATTTGTAATTCTCTTTGACTGTCTATGACTACTCGGCCATCTGCTATCCAGTGGCTTATATACTCGCATTTACAGTTTACGATCAATCGAGTCTATCCGGCGACTTCTTAGATGTCCCTAGAAACTTCGGTTAGAAAGTTCGTGTTTCTTTCACGTGTGACTCATGTGTTTGCGAGCTCAGGAATGTTTAAACTTGGGGTGCGCATACTTGATGAGGTGAATGCGTAATGAGATGATCAGGGCCGGTCTCGAGGCTGGTCTCGAAATCGTTACAATAGATTATTATTCGGAGAACAATATCGTAACTTGATATAATGAAACTACCAACTGATAGGTGGCAATGAAATTTCTGATTCGATACTGTCGATAGATGGCATTGGAAAGAGGAAAGAAAGTATCTATTCGTAATCTGAATTCTGACATTTGGACCGTTGATAAATGATTATGTTGCCTGTTGATATTGTGTTTTGGTTTCGGATTTTGGTAAGTTTTACGTCAAGTTTAGTGTTGAGCTTATATCTAAATAGACATCGAAAAGGAGGCTGAGGGAATTGAGGACACGGCAACCTGTCTTCAGGATGCGATAGTCTCATCATTCCAGAGAAGCTGCCCTTTTACCAAAAAAAGACAGAACCAAAGAGCTGGAAAACTTAAAAATTCGATAAGCCCTACAGAAAAAACCGGTGCCGGTGGGGCGAATACAATGATCTACAAAAGAGCCATACAAAGAGAAAAAAGAAGGCGTGGAAATATGTCTGCAAACAAATCGAGAGCACGGTAGTATGTTCACTACTGAACTAAATCTTGTCAGAAGATCCGGGGGACCTGGTTGGGACGCTACCTGATGCGAGCCGACGGATCATTCACCAAATCAGGAAAATAATCTCTAGAGATACTTCTTGATACTCACTTTCCTGACTCTAGGGAAACAAACGACCCAGAGAGTACAAACAGTCGAGGTCAGGCTCACAAGGGAACATGGCGAAAAGAGTCATCACCTACAGGAAGGTCCAATGGGCTATGGAAACCTCTGAGACAAGTAATGGGGTGGGAGCTGGCATATACGGGCAGAGACCGAGGCATGACATAATTCTAAGCCTCGGTACTCATCAAGCCTCATCCGTATTCCAAGCCAAGAGAGATTCTATATAGTCATTATCTCCGACAGCTAGGCAAGAAATGCTCTGCAATCCAAATTAGTTCGGGAGACTCGCAAAAACCTCAACAACTTAAGGGCACAGAACAAGGTAAAAATTATCAGGGTACCAGGTCATTAAGAGTATTCAATGAAATGAGATCGCAGATGCTTTAGCAAGAGCGGGGACAGCAACAACTCTTATTGGACCAGAAGCAACCTGTAGTATCCCATTTGGGGACATCAAGCAGGACGCGAAGAAATGGGTCAAGAACCATCATCAATCTTCCTGGGAAGACGCCACAGGTGTTACTCACGGGAGGATGATGGTGATGGGGCCAACTGACTTGCTATCAAGGCATCTTCTTGAGCTAAGCCGGAACTCCCTCAGGAAAGTGGTAGGACTAACTACAGTACACTGCCTCCTGAGAAAACACTTGAACATATTGGGGATACACCAAGACTCCACACTAGGCAGGTTCTGTGATTACGATACAGCATCACACATATTGTTTGAATGCGAAGCCCTGGTTGGATGTTTGGATATCATCCCACAGGAAAACCTCGTGAGAAATCTCCAGGAGTTCATCAGAAGATCCGGAGTACCGAGGAGATAAATCTGACAGGGAGAAGCAGTAAGGTTCTACGCAAACTACCTTAATTTCGGCCGATGGACAGCACCGCCACATAATAATAATGAATCCCAAGGGAATTTCGAAATCACCTATAAGGGAAACCGATGCAGGGACTTCTGAGGCCCATTCGAAGGAAGCCAAGCCAACCCTACCAAGGAACCCAAAGGGTGCGGAGGCAGGCACCCGGGAAAAGAGAACCAGAGGAACCAATACATGTGGGTGCACAAAGGGTCCAGACTAAGAGGCCTACGTGCAGGGGCATCAAAAACCGCCCGTCAGTGCCAAAAAGAGAAGATTTCGATTCTAATGAATATGAATGTTGAGCTGAATTGTGAATATCGATATTTTTTTTTTCACTTCAACGTCAAATGGTATCTTGATGGAAAATAATCTTTTTTCTGGACCGTGCTCTGTCTGAACTGTATATAAACATCAATCCCTTTTTCATGTTAGTGTTAGTGAATTGTTTTATTGTTTGAAAAATGACCGCTACCTTCTGCACTGATATTCTAGTAATCACCATGTATATGACGAATCAAGCTATAAAAGTGCGTTTCTCAATATTGAGAGTGACGTGTGCGAGTCTTTCCATTAATTTCTTATATCCACTAATAATATCTTATGGATATTCCTCAGTGATATCTTGTGGCTATTCCTAAAACATATATTTTGGATATCTGTGAACAATGTCTTCTGGAAATTCTTTTGAATGTGTTGTAGATATCCCTAAACACCATCTGATGGATAATATCCGCGAACAATATCTCATGGATATCCCTGAACCAATATCTTATGGATATCCTAGAAAGATATCTTATGTAAGTCCATCTTAGTTCATTTGGAATAACCACCGGACGATCACAAAAAAATATCAACCGGAAATAGGTGTCCTCTGAAAATTCCCAATATCCCAAATGAATGCGTATTGGCAGCATCTTTCAAGTTCTTGCTTCTCGCATTTTTCAATACAATCTCACTCTTTTTCCAGGTTACTGTCTTGTAAGTAGTTTAATCAAATGCGATTTTTTTTATTGTTTGTACGTCTATTACGACTATTAAAAGCCGCACTATATATTTTTGCATATAAAACATTTGAGGAAGACTATTTTTGTAATGAGGCGAAAAAATATTACCAAACTGAAAAATGAAAATTTAAAATACTGATTATTCTAAAACTTGTAGATATATTTGAAAGAAAGAGTGTTGATGGTCTTTGATTTCAGATTTTTTGAAAACCGAATATTTCATCATTTGCCGTTAATTTGTTGTTGGTTTATTACAAAAGAAAAAACTATAAATAGTTATATGATATAAAGGTATTTTAATGCCTGTTGCGCGTTTAAAGAATACTATGCTCCAATGAAAAATTGAGAAAAAAAAAGTTTGGGAATGCTTGATATTACAACAAAGTATTGAATATAAAATATCGTAAGTACTGATCGCTATTTAAAAAAATGAAATGCTTGACAAATGAAGTTAACTATTAACTAAAATTTTGTATTCGTATATAATTATAATTTCACGCGATATGTTGTACGTAGATAAGATAGGGCGTCTATATACCAGCTATTTTTATTAAATCATGTGCTGAGTCTAGTAAAACCACTTTCAATTATTTTCAATCAATCACTGAACCTTGCTAAATTTCTGATGAAATGGAAAGTTGGACATATATTAGTTTTAAAAAACGGAAAAGTCAGAAATTCCCCGATATAGGCCCATCAAGGTCAGGTAGCCGAGTGGTTAGAATCAATGCTTTTCAATCATTCTGGCGAGCCGGTCGTGGGTTCGAAGCCCAGCGATTTCAATTTATTTTTCTGATGCTATGAATCGTGGGTTAAAAGGTTTGACCTCGTTAATCCTTGCCTCGCACAATTTTCGACTTCTGAGGGCTGACTTTCGTAGGGGGACGACAGCTGGTTAACGGAAAAAACAATTCAACAATTTTTTTAACAAAAATTTCTTTGCTCAGTCATCCTGGAAAAATATTCGAATCTATTTTGTTACCAACGAGCTGTTTCACCTAGTGGAAAATCATATATCAATTCACCAACATGGAGTTTATAAGGAGAGAAGTGTCTTAACTAACTTAACTCCTTTTGTTCAAAATATATACCAATCCATGGAAAAAGGCCCTTCAACTAGTGTCGTGTACACCGATTTTTTTAAAGCGTCCATCACCCTACTTTAATAGTGAAACTTGGGAACTTCGGTTTTCATGCATGGCAACTTGCTAAAGTGGTTAACATTATGTCTTTCTGAGAGATCTCAACACATCACACAAATCGGTTTCAGATCCGACAAAAAAAACTTATTGAGTCACACCTATAGGTACAATTTTGCTCAGATTTTTGTCAGCGACGTTGAGGACATGTTTGTTAATTCAAAATTCAAACTATTGCAGATGATTTGAAATCATACAAAGAAATAAGACGACCATCAGCCTATATTGGGTTTGAGAACCTCAAAATTGTTATCATATTTTGTTTTCAAAAAACCTCAACCCTCTTTACGAAAAGCTTTTCATAAACAATCAGCTGATTGCAGTATCAGACGGAATAAAAGACCTTGTTATATTACACAAAAAGCTCAGTTTCGAATGTCATGTAGATCAAATAGTAAGGAAGTCCTTTTAAGAACTAGGTAGTTAGTAAGTCATCTAAATTACAGATCTTTGACACTATTTCAATTATGAAGCTATAGTGCATTCATATTTCAAATACGGACGATGTCAACAAAAGCACGTGAACGCCAAATTAGAACAGAGATGCATCAAGCTTGTTAACCCAGTTAAATGAATTTGAAAATGTAACATCATCCAAAACCAATCAAGAACTTTACACCAATACAAATATTTTAAATAAATAATCAATAATGTAATTAAAAACACAAAAATAAAACGCAGCTTTATTAATTGTAACGCAGCCAAGCTGAATACATCTCTGCAAAAACATTTCGTTTGGTGTCCTGTCAGGTTGATGTTCTATCGACCAATAGCGTTGCGAGAATTGGCGATCACGAGGTGGACATGCTACAAGCCACGCATTGATCATTGTTTACATGGAGCGTATTTGAAATATGAATACACTATAATCTTCAATTTTATAAATTGTAACCATTATTCATCAGAAGAGAATTTTATGATTCATCCTTTGTATCACTACATAGACAAAAATTAATTCATTTCATGGTATACCTACATCATCTACTTACATGTAGGTAAGCTATGTAATTTCATTGAATTTTAGGACCAACAGGCCAACAGCACATTTTTATTGAGTACCATTTGTATAGTATTGTTACGATTTGCTAAATAATAAGCCGAGCACAATACTAAACTGTTTATTTCTAACTTCACTGACAAACATACAACTACTTCACTGACTAATAAACACTTAGATTTATACAACAATATTCTAAACTCTTATATACTTCTTCAAAAACTGCTTATCACTTCTTCATAAACTTCTTAATCAATCCCAGTGATATCTCTCTCGCTCTTATATAGGTACTCAAGTAGTGTAACCAGATTCTTCGCGAATCCGCTCTAGGTTACTCACGACAGAATTTCGCCCAAATAATAATCTCTTCTTGGAAATAATTATCGACGATATGCTTGCAGGTCGACTCAGCGGCACAGCTAGGGGGCTTTTATCAATCTCGTAACAATATTCCTAATTTTGTTATTATTACCACTTACTATAATTATATGTTCTCAAATGACCAGCATAATATGAATCTATTATAATTTTAGTTTCTATCAACTTGTAATAGGATGTGCTTTTTGTGACTCTGTGCATCTGTTGGGTGACCTCTTTAATTAAATGAGTAAATAAATAAATAAAAATGACAAGACGCATTTTTTTAGCCCAATCTAACCTAACCGATATTGAGATGGCCATTGTTGTAGTTTACGGGAATCTCCGCTCTAGAAATCGGGCGCAGTACTCGCTTGCTTTGGCGTAGGGTATTCAGTAGCATCAAAAGTATCAATCGATTTTAAATGGCAATAAATTATAGAATAGTTGTTTTAAATTTTTTCCAAATTACGTCGAAAACTTCTTATAGGTACGTCTTTGACGTTGAGCTCTTTTTCGTTAACCAGTAGTTATTTTTTCGACATTAAGATTAAGATGTGATCCATTTCGTTTCAGATCGATTCCCGAATGATGAAGTGACAATAGCATGGGATGAAGAACCAATAGTCATTCTGAATGACCCGAAAACACACGAGTTCAGTTTGTCAAATGTATCAAAGGATATCGTAACAGACATCAAACCTTCAGGTAAGACCCCGGAGTCCCAGACCGTAACTGATAATAATTTTGAACGTATAGTCATTTTATCGTCAACAATTTTTTATGGTTATTCTGTCAAACAAAAATGAAAAAAACAAACGAAAAAACAAACAAAAAAAAACAAACCAAAAACACAAACGAAAAAAAAAATAAACGAAAAAAAAAAGAAAGGATAAAAAAAAATAAACGAAACAAACGAAAAAAACAAACGAAAGAAACAAACGAAAAAAACAAACGAAAATAAAAAACGAAAATAACCAGCTGAAAAAACAAACGAAAGAAACAAAAAAAATAACTGAGAATCAAACGAAAAAAAAAAACAAAAGAAAAATACAAACGAAAAAAAAAAGGGAAAACAAACGAAAAAAACAAAACAAACAAAAAACAAATACAACGAAAAAAACGAACGAAAATAACAAGCGAAATAAACAAACGAAAAAACAAAGAAACGTAAAAACAAAACAAAAAAACAATTGTAATGAAAACAGATATGGACATGCGGATTTCAGATTTATGATTTGATCTGGTAACCATAAAATTTCATGAAAAACAAATCGAAAGCAGCATGTGGGTGAGTGGTGTAAAGTAGTTACCCTTTACACTACTCACCCACATGCTGCTTCCGATTCAGGACTTTAATATCCAACCAATAACAAATACGAACATGCGCTTTTCGGATTTATGTTGAAGAAGGGCAAGCTTATGTTGCATTGAGTCGTGTGAGATCGCTTGATGGATTTCGGATTGAGGAATTGGATTGTACAAAACTGACAGGAAAGAGACCTTGTAATGATGAGGCATTGCTAGAAATGGAAAGTTTGCGAAAGCAATAAAAACTACAGGAAAAATAAAAAAATTGTGAGAATAATTGTAATAATTTGCAAATACAATATCCTACATATATCATTATGAACAATCGGAGAAAAATTCGCTAAGCTCGGCTATGAACTATCAGCCGAGGCAATCAGTCTACTACTTTGCTGCCTAGTAAAACAAATAACTATTAATTTATTTTCATACCAAGAATCATACAAATAAATAAACATTCGTTCTCACAGCAGTTCGAAAGAGGACTAATAAAAATAGACTTATTTCCCCACGAAAAATATTTTTCATAATATGAAATTGGGTGGGTGTACTTGACGAAATGCAATAAATTCCTAAATTCCACTTCAAATTCAAATATTCTTCAAGATGAAATAAGTTCTTTAGCTCAAAACAAAGTCTAGAGTTTTTTCTGTGTTTCCTATAGATAGGTGGCTCTGTTGCTCACTTTCTTGGTTATCGTATAGCCCGTTGACAAAACCCAATTTGAAATCGATTTCATGTTGATCGGGTCTGCACTGATAATCGGATGAACTGTGAAACTATATTAGTAGTATGCAGATAGTCACCTGTTTTCGATTACCATTTGGTGGTTGTTACAGGAAGTATTGCAAAGTATGTTCGTGTAGAAAAATTTTGCTAGAAGATGGGTAGAGGTGATTTGACAGTCGTATTGAATCGTTTTCTTTGTTTTGAGTTGATGGAGAAATAAAAAATGTTATAGCTAAACTCCACGTACCTACCATACTTTCCGAAAACGGGCCCATTCCATGTTCCCTCGTACTTTTATGATTACAGATTTTCATCAAAATGCATTTAAAACTAATTAAATTTTTTTCAGGTAACTTCACTACTGCAACTGTGCAATTCGCGATAAAAAGATGCTACAACCACTATTTACTTTGCACTAGTATCCCTTGCTTCATTATGGTACTTCTCAGCTATATTTCTCTCTGGATGGAACTCGATAAGAGATGGAACCTAAGTTTAATGGGTTTCAGTGGAAATTTATATTTGTATCATTCATCTATTTGTTTGTTGTTTCCAGTTCCGTACTTGAAGGCCTTGGACATATTTTCTGGTCTATGCACATTTTTTTCTTTGATGTCTTTATTGGAAACCTTCCTTGCAAATAGTATTTTGAATATGGAACAAAAATATTATCAATCGCAAAATGGCGCTACTTTCAGGAAATGTTACCAAATGATAAATTTAATCGAGTTGGGAATGAAAATTGCCTATCCTATTTTCTATTTGTTTTCTGTATCATTTTATATTTTCGTTTACATTTCTTAGGTTAATATAGATATATGTTTTTATTTTTAGTTTTAATATGATAACAAATCGAATTCTGAAACAACCTGTCTCTCAAATGACCCTATTCATCGTTGCCATATTAACGTACAATACCAAAAATTCAGGGTTCTCAACTAGGAATAATAGATTCCGCTCCTGTTCGCAATACGCTCAACAGCTCTAGTATACAGTTCCAATAAATTTGCCAATATCACAACAGTAATTTTTCTATTTACAAAATCCGGTGGTGTATTGTGCCAAAGAATAAGACTTCCATCATTCGAGTAAAATCAAGTGAGTACAAAACAAATTTATACTCGATTCAATCGAGATAATTTCAACATCACTACCCATTATTATCAAGGTGAACAGAGCATACACTCACAAAAACAATAATATATATCAATATGTAACCATACATAAAAGATAAAAACAACATCGACAATAACACACCGTATCATGAGATTCATAACACACTTCAATAACTTGTCTAAAGGAAATAGGAAGGAAAATATGACAACATACCACCGTAACTACGCCACTGTTTTACCTCAATGATATAACCTCAAATAATCAACCTAGATTAGTGTACCAAGTTTCAATTTATTTTCTTCAGTTTAAAAATGTTAATTTTTTCGGACTTTCGACACTCTGTACCTATCTTAGATGGGATGTATTCCAAGATATACATTGCTAAAATAAATGAGAATTTTTCAGAACTGAAATTTTTACAGGAGACAGGTGTATTAGTAGTAACTTGGGGATTCTGAACGCAAATCTGAAAGAATTACGGGACAACTTTGCCCCCTAATAAAACATTCCAGAAAAATGGGTGGATACATCGCTGCTGGCGTGCAGTGTATATCACGTAGGATGACCCATTTTGTGCAGAGAGTTCATCTCTAGTGTATCCATCGATCCTGGAAATTTAATGATTTTTCGTCAAAAATTACAGAAGATACGGGCGTGTTTCCATGAGAAGTGAAACACACTGTATGCAATTCTATATAAATGTAGCTATTCAGTGTAATCTATTAATTTATATGAAAGAAGAATTCAAAGAAATTACAAAAAGCCTAGTCTATAGTACCTTATGAAATGGTGAGTTTTTTGCTTACGACGGTTGGATCCCTCTCTACACTCGTGTTCCAATTTCCAACTCTGATGCAATAACACGCTCATTTTTCAACTTGTTATAAAATATAGCCATTTTCGACTACCCCAGGTTTCAAAACCTCCCAAAATGTACTATAAAAAATTATTCATGATCCAAAGATTTTTTGAGTAGATCTTAACCATTCCTAACCAAAATATCTAGCACAAACAGCCACCTTTCCACATGTGAATTCAAACGTTTCGATAATTATAGTAAAAGTCTTTTATTTCGGTAATATAACAAAAATATCAAATAAAATTATATCAAGAACACCCAATAATAATCCAGTAACACCACAGTGCCGTTCTTAAATAAATTACCCCTTTCAATATTTCGTATTTTTTGAGGCCATACGTTTTCCTGAACTGCATTATTTTCTTGATGTAAATAGGTTTTTGCTTGAGCAGAAAATAGTATAAACGACGTATTTAAAAAAATCCAATGAATATCAATATTTTCCATTACTAACTTGGCGGAAATATGTAAGTTTATAGGACATTAAGTGATTGTAGAAGAATCACAGAAAATTCAATTATTTGGATAAGTCAAGTTCCCAAGAATGTTCAGCTGGTTTTCTAGTATTTTACTCATAACCCAATGTAATATATTATTTTATATAATTTTACAAGACAAATTCCACTATTTGTAGACTCGCAGAATACCTCTATCATGTGCATGATAAATATATTATTATCGTTATTATTTTCTTTTAATGTTACGAGAGAAAAACAATTATATTTTCTCAGTTGCCAGTTTGGTAAAGTTTTGTCCAAATTGGGGCCATTTTTATGGATTTGGAAGTTATGGTAAATAAATACTTTTTTCTTGGGTATTTAGAGCATTGGGGAAAATAATGAATTAATTATGTTCTTTTCACTAAAAATTATATAAAAATTGACATGTCTGAATTGTCTGAGCAGGATGCTGAACCGATATGTTCAGTTTCGTTAAATGGTATATTTCTCAAGAGGGGAAATTGCTGCAAAATGCTTGACAACTATTCATTGAGGGCCACGGCAAAAAATAATAATAGCCGTCCTCTACCCGCACAGGCTATGCCTTTGGGTACACTCAACGAGTGTTTATGAGGGAGTATTATCATTATTATTATTATTAACAGAATAATTTTGACCCTGGATGCGCTTTTCCTTTGTTTTCAAAGTTTCATTATATGATACTTGAGCAGATTTTCAGTTTAATGAAATGAATATATTAAAAAAGTCCGGAATAAATTATATTATAATAATATGCTCATTTCGTTCCCATATTGGAAACTTTTTTAATTGTGTTAGTTTTTTGTAAAATTTTTAAAATTTCACCATTCAAAATATCAAAAATAAAAATTCAATTACCTATTTTTGTTTTTCGTTGTGAAGGTACAAATTTGGGGATTTTTTTTGTCTGAACTAAATTAATGTTTATAACTGACCTCGCAAACTTTTCTACTGGTATTAAGATAGTGAACTCAGTAACAAAATTTCTTAGTGTTCCTAATATTATTTTCTCATGTCAACTGAAAACTCAACAATGAAGGAATGATATGTTTAGTAATACATATACAGGGTGAGTCAGAATAAGACCAACAAACTCCGACTACAGATTCCTCACCTCATTTCGAGATGAAAAGTTCCATCAAGGTATGTCCTAAAACGCATCAACTCTGAGATACAGGATGTCAAAAGTACAAAAAAAAATTATTTTTTTTTTCTCCAAAATTCCCGAAGCAAAAAATATCCAACTTGGTACACTAATCAAGTTTTACCAAAGTGATAATTTGAAGTTATGCATTCCATGTACCTAAAAGTAAAGGTTTCTGAGAAAATTGAGAAAAACTGAAGATGTCTTGAGTAGCAAAATAATTTCATGTGCAAAAATCGCATAGTGCTAAGTTCTTAACATATCGGAATATTTGTCAACTTCCTGAACATTTTTCAATGTTGAAAGAATCGGAAACATAGTACAGGTGAGTCATTCATTCATCGTATTATTTGATGAAATTGATGTATAATCACTGAGTTAGGTTTCATTCTGAATCACCTGTACTATGTTTCCGATTCACCCAACATTAAAAAATGTTAAGGAGGTTGACAAATATTCCAATATGTTGTGAGAAATGAGTATTATGAGATTATTTTACATAGGAAATTATTTTGCTACTCCAGAACATATCTTCAGATTTTTTCAATTTTCTCAGAAACCTTTACTTTTAGGTACATGGAATGTTATTACTTTTAAGTTGAGTATCGATGAGCCTAACTGATGTCAAACGCTCATTTGTCCATTCACTTGTCCAAAGAAAATATGAAGGAACATATTTCCACATACCAAAGTCACTACGCCACTGGTTTACGAAAATAAAAAATTATAACTTCCAATTATCACGTTGATAAACCTTGATTGGTGTACCGAGTTTGGTATATTTTGCTTCAAGAATTTTGGAGGAAAAAAGTAAATCTAATTTTTTTTGTACTTTCGACATCCTGTATCTCAGAGGGGATGCAGTTTAGGACATACCTTGATAGGAAGTTTTCACCTCGAAATGAGGTGAGGAATCTGTAGTCGGATTTTGTCGGACTTATTCTGACTCACCCTGTATAGGTAACAACCATGCACATTCACGTCATACCTACCACCTTTTTGAAGGAAATTCTTTATTACAAGCCAATTCATTATTAAATGTTTCAACAAGGCAGTCAATCTTTGGTTTACAGAAAATAAGCAACTTTGCAAACTATTATATTTATTAAAAATTGGTATGATTGAATAATGACACTATTGTCTTTACATAATAAACTCAAAACTGTGTTGATACTATTGTGAGGTTTAAATACAAAAAATCAACTAACCTCAAAATGACTAGGAAATTTTTGAATAATGAATCAATTTATTGAATCTATTTGGCATTGCAGTTAAGGTCAACTCTTTGAATTTTACAGTGGATACTTCACATCAGGTGTCAACTATTTTATTCCAAGGTTGTCAGCATTAACAATATCTTCCAACTCGCAAAATTCCTATAAGTTATCTGAGGCACTCAATACAATCTATGCCATTTTTTACAGTACTAATATGATCAATGAATACTGAATAAACAATAATTTTCAAACGTCTGATATAAATTTGGCCCCAGCAAGTACGTTTGATGTACCTACATAAATAGAAAATACTGTCATGATTGGTTCGTTCCAACAAAATTATTCAGATGACAACCCAATTTGAAAAATGTTGAATTTATCATGATGGTGTCAACTTTTTTGATGGTTCTATCAGAACTACCAGGCTTGCAATAGAAGATATAGCTCCCAAACATCCTACGGTACCAGGTGACAACTTAACATGACCAAGGGCTGTTAGGGGAAGGAAAAAATCACAGCCATTCCTAATAGTATCTATAACAACACTCTGATTCATCTGCAGGGTCAGACATAATTTCGAAAGAACTCGTATTACATCAGCAAAATTACTCAAACCACTTTTAGGTAAAATTTGGCTTCTCTCATTCTTCATTATCAAAGATATTTCATAAAAGTCTCTTACTAAGTTCATTGTTATTGAATATAACCAGTATTTGTTCGAAATTCGACTCCACTTTTCTGTGTTGATTGTACATATGTCTGCTCTACCGAGCCACAAAAAGTGGTCGGCAAGTAAAAATAAGGAGTTTGCTATTTTACTCAGAATGAGTGTATATCTTATAGGGAGTTCCTCTTGCTGAAATAGTGGTAGAGCTGTATACAGTCCCTCAGCGAATCTTCCAAATCGGAGTACTGAAAAATACATGTATGTAGAGATGTGGAAAAAACAAAAAACATCTTACATTTTCTGAAGGTACTCAGTTGAAATTCTAGGTTCTTGAGTCCTGCAACCCCGTCTTTATTACTTTGTTGCAGTCTGTGCCACAAAAATCTACTTAAATACTGGAAGAGCCTAAAACAATTTTGATTTTTGAAATGCTGAAAATGAAATTTAAAAAATAAATAAGTAACCTACCTTGCTATTTTATCTCTTCCAGCTGTTTGATTATTGAGTTTAATCATCCGATCCATGATTTTGTAATGATGAATTGTTGGCAATTCATATCAATAATTCGAATATACCTACTTCAATATTTATCATTATAATATAATCATTGACCTTGCCCTATCGTTCTGTTCTTTGATATGTACTACTAATGACACTGAAGTCGGCCACCGACATGAACATTTGCCAGTGGCTAAGATGTCAACTAACGGAATTCTAACGATAACTTTGTTTCTCGTATACTACGAATACTAGATACAGTGGACACTTTCAATTATATAATGACTTTTCAACACATCTACTGCTGTCGTAATTGTAAAAAAAAAACACTCTGTTGAAGGATTCGACTTTGAACTCCTTATTATAACTTGAATGATCCAGTATGTTCCCGATACTGGAGACTTAGACATAAACTAATATAGGTTTTTATAAACATGTTGGGTCGCACTTTTGAAGTTCGTGAGTTATCTATACAAAAAATTCGATGCAAAACAAAAATTGAAAAATATGTGTAATGGATCTTTCCCGCGAAAACTCATCTAGTGATGAAAGTGATGTGAAGACTATATTTTTTCCTAGCCCAACACGTTCAAGCTCTTTAGGAGGTGTTTCTACTGAACTGAGCAGCAGTCCCCAAAAGTGGTCTCTTCGCTTACTTCAGAATCTAGACTGCAACCGGAAAAGTGCGTTCTTGCCATACAAACAGCATAGCAATTCGTGCAACACTGTTTTAACTAATTTGCAGCGGGGAAACACCCAAGCGGAAACGCCAGTGCCGCAGGCCACTGAAATAAATTTCCATATGAAAGCTGGACAGGGAGAATTAACTGAACAAGAACTTGAAAGGGAACAAAATATTGATAGACTTGATGACGAACACTTGACACCTCTGCACTGGGCATGTGCATATGGGCAATTCAGTACGGTTAAATTGTTATTAAATCACGGAGCTTCAGTCAATGTCCTAGGTCCCGAAGAGGAATCTCCGTTAATCTTGGCTGCAAGTGGAGGGCATCACGATGTCGTCAAATTACTTATCACCCACGGAGCTGATGTCAATCATGTTGATCACGTAATACCAATCCACATAATTCATCATTTGTTTATATGAAATAGCATTATTCATTTACTAAAATTAATTGTTATCAAGGGTACAAAATGCATTAATTTTAATACGAAACTAAAAATGTCACAATAGAGCAAGTTTATTTAGTATATCATGTGGTGTGGAACATTTGCTTTCAAAGCTATAGGAAAACTCGAAGATCTCGCGTTTTTTTGTTATACATGCGTGTGATGATTCCTATATATACGAAAAGCAGAATCCTGTAATGTTCAAAGAATATCGTGAGAGCCGAGGGAGAGTATAAGAATTGGTGTTCTGATTGAATATTTCTGCAGACTGTATATGCCTCATGGATGACTTCACGATACACTTGTTTCAAAGCTTTGCCGTTTTCCGAAAGAACAAGCCTTGGGAAAAAGAGATAATAATAAATAATAATGATACTCCCTCATAAATAACACTAGCAGAGTGTACCTGAAGGCATAATATATACGCCTATTATTATTTGTCATGGTGCTCCCAGGGCAAATTACTGAATCGAACTAGTAAATAAGTTGAATTGACGGATCGTGCAGAAAGCACTTTTGTAATGAGGATATATTGAAAAATTCTTAGCCTACTATAGAACCAAACAAAATTTTAATGTCAAAATATTTTATTGCTCAACATATTCTCCTATTAATTGGATACATTTATTACAGCGAACCTGCAACGTCTCTAGACATTTCAAAAAAATTTACGACTTGTTTAACTTTTTTTCAGATGTGGAAAGAGATGATAGTCGGACGGAGCCAAATCTGGTGAATAAGGGGGGTGTTCTAGTAATTCAAACCCTAAATCACGAATTTTGAGATTTGTGTGCAGGGGCGTTGTCCTGCAAAAACAAAACAACTTTGGATAGCTTTCCGCGTCTTTTCTCTTTAATTTTTTCCCGTAGAGTGATCAGTAATGTCGAATAGTAATTTCCAGTTATTGTTCTACCCTTATCCAAAAAATCAATCATGATTACTCCATGGCAATCCCAAAAAACTGAAGCAAGAACTTTTCCAGCAGATTTTTGGACACGAAACTTCTTAGGTCTTGGACAACCTGAGTGTCTCGCCATTCCATCGATTGTTGCTTTGTTTCTGGATCGTAGAAATGCACCCCAAGTCTCATCCGTAGTAACAATTTGGTTTAAGAAGTCTACATCGTTTTCAAATCGACCACAGATCGAACGCGATGCTACTACCCTTGCACGCTTTTGATCAACATTCAAACATTTGGGGATCCATTTTGCAGCAATTTTTCTCATGTCCAAATTGACGTGAACTATATGATGAACGCGTTCGTATGAAATATTCAGTGCTTCAGATATCCGTTTTAGCCCAATTTGACGGTCTGTTAAAATCATGTCATGAAACTGCATCGATATTTTTGGGGACTGACACAGAAACTGGCCTTCCCGATCGGTTATCATATTCAATGAAAAATTTACCTCTTTTGAAGCTTGCAGTCCAATTTTTCACAGTCGCATACGAAGGACATTGATCACCAAGGGTATTATAAGCATATCTTCGTAAATCTGCTTACCTCTTAACCCTTTTAAATACAGGTACTTCATGATTTATGCAGGGAAATGGTCTAGGCTAACTAGATATCAATACATCCTCGTATGTATAAATAAAAACATTTTTTCAGATGTGCAACACCGCATTAATGTACGCTGCTAAAGAAAATCATCCACACACCTGTCAAGAATTATTGCAACACGGAGCGGAGTTCTCCCTAATAAATTTAAATGACGATAGCGCTCACAAAATTGCAACAGATAATGACAGTACATTAGGTGAGTTCCATATTCTTCTACTTTGATATATTATTACTCCCACAAAACGGTAATCTAGGCTAGATTACGCAAATGTAGAGGGTCAGCAGTAGCGGATTCTTATCGTCTTTCTGAAATACTTACTATAAGCGGTAGTCGGTGTCCAAGCGATCTAGGTATCTGGTTAACAATTTTCGGGAAATATATTTGGTAGGGATACGGAGCGAGAATAGGGAATAGAATAGGGAACAGACCGTTCTGATATATTTTTATTTGCACATTATTAACGTCATCATCCGAGAAGCATTATCCAAGAAGCTAGTGACAGACTCAGAATTTGAAATTTTGTGTTTTATAATTGGAAATGCTAGTTTTTTCATTCCCTTAACGTACTCCTAGCGACTCTGGCGGAAGAATGTATCGATACTTCACACGGTTCAAACTTTCACCGTTTGAGGGCTCTTCAAGGATGTGTAAATTTTTTATAAAACTGTCAAAAATACCCAATATTCCGGAAACAACCACTAGGAGCGCAAGTATCTGGGGGAACTCATTCGACCTCAAGGTCAAATTATCAAGCAGTTGACCATAATATAAAAAAAAATAATATTTAACGAATTTTATTTTCACTAAATGTAATTTTTAAGATAGGAATTGATGCAAAAGGCAAAAAGAGTATATTGATAACACTTTCATAAAATTGTATAGCGACATTACAACAGATAAATAAATAAAATACCGTAAAACTATCACTTCGCCACAGGGTATGGGGTAAAGGAGGGAGTTTGACTGCATTCTAAAGAGATAATTCGCTCCTGCCCGTCTGAGTGTTTCAGAGGGCTCGGCAAATCTGCTCATACCTGCTCAATGGCAGGCCTTACGCTGTTATGTAGGTTATCCTCTGCCGTACGTGCTAAGTCTCAGTGGTGTCTTCCCCGTCTTCTCCTAGTTATGCGGGGGGTATTCTTGGATCGTATGTAAAACATGAACTTATTGGACTTTTATTATCGGGTTTTCAGTGTCCTAAGGATTTCCCGGAAAAACAACGAAAAAACCGGGTTTAAAACATGGTTTGTTGAGCTGGTTATCACTCGGCTTCTAGATCTTAATAAAAAATATCCAATGCCTGGTAAATGAGTCCACCATGCTTTCTTGGCCTGTTATGGTGGGCTCTGACATACGAATTGATGCAGAAAAGCTATAAAATAAAATCATGCGTGTTCCCTATTGTTTTTAAATATATACCGGGTGTCAGCGAATCTATTAGACAAGTCATAACTTCTAGACCATTAGGTCTTAAAGCTTATGTCACTATCATAACCTAAGTGAGTATTTTGTTCTCCAAAGAAGACTTGATCGAAATAACTGCAAAATATTATGCATCATGCCCATCCTCGGCACACTTGACAAAAGTAAATAAATTATTATGAAGTATTTTCCCCAGTAATATTCAATTTATTGGTAAGAGTGTATTGGTAATCCAATCGCAAATAAATTAGTATCGTTAGATTCGTCAAAATATCCTTTTTTCGGAAAGTGCTTGTCAAAAAATGGTCGACATTTGAAAAATAATAGTTAGACACGAAAATGTAAATTTTGCCAGCTTGTCTTATTCATATCTATCATACTAGTCACTAAAATTTCGCGATTGTAATATTCTGATATCACCTGAGGTCCTCAGATTAGTTTACTTCCGATCATGGCCACCTAGATGTAAATTCAAAAGTGACTCCAAAAAAATTAAGTAGACAAAAAAACTTTCGAAAATGTCACATTCTGATCTAGAATTGTCTCAGAAATCCAAAAATGTTACAATATACAGGGTGTTCCATGCAAAAATTCAAAACCGGAGTCATTTCCAGTGAAACCAGAAGTGACCGGAAAGTGAAAAATATGTGAAAACTTTCCTTTTCATATACCATTTACCTATACCAAATCTCATTTTGATACACCTAATGGTCTAGAAGTTATGACTTGTCTAATAGATTTGTTGACACCCGGTATAGGCGCTCATTGGGAGCTTGGTTCAATGTATCTTATTTGGATTGATGTTTTGAAGCGGTGCAATAAAAAGGAGTTAAAAAAAACTGTAATGCGCTGAAGTACATTTCACAAAGAATTGTTTTTTGATAATGTTTCAAATTCAAACCAACTATTATGATATAGACAATAAGCATAACTATTTACCCGTATTTGCCTATACGTAGAGCGTCTCGTCGACACCTCTGCAACAAAAATATATCATGTAATGATAAATTCCTTTTCAATAAGGCTCTCTATTTGAAAATGTAGGTATATCGAATAATTATGTTACCATAAATTGTTTTTCAGCCCAAACTGTGATTGAAAATTTCATCACCATGAAGATGATGGAGGCTTCCACTACTACTCCTGGAAACTGTGACCGCTCCAGAGAAGAAAGTACAACAGAACACTGTTAACATTATTTTTTTCATGTGGTATTTAACTATTGCATATGTGCAATGTGTTTCAAAAATCATTACGAATCAATGATAGAATTCACGACATTGATAATTTCTCATTGAAAAAGCTATGGACCTATTCAGATAATTCTAAAATGCAAACGTGCGTAATGATATATTATGGATTATATACCTTATTCATACTATTTCGTTTTCATCTCAAATTGAATTGTATTATATTTTAATTGATTAGAAACTCAACCAATGTATGTGCGTTAGATGATCAACATATCTGGAAACTTGTACGTCCAATAGTAAACATCCAATGGACGTCCAATAGAGGACGGATAAGGATTCAGTCATGCCACCACACAACTTTTGGCTTCAAAACTACTGACACGATTTTCGATAATTTTTCTTCATGTCGAGGTTCGGGGCAGCCTCAGGAACCTCGTACTAGGATTGAAATTGCCCATAACAGTGTAAATATTAAGATTTTCTATAAAATACAAAACACTAGGGACTTCAGTTTTTTTTAGGGGTTTTTGTTAAAAATTACGCCAAATTCGCCAAAGTCGTGGTGCTAGAGCTTTTGCCTTTCACCCAGGCCACCCGGGTTCGATTTCTACCGCCTGCCACTGAGCTAATGTGTTTTGGAATCTACTTGTATGCAAGCTGTAGCTCCCGAATCTTCCTTGCTCGCACAAGCTCTGCTTTTGAGGTGTTATCTCCGCAAACCAACAAGGTGATTCGTAATAACAAATTTTACAGAAAAAAATTAGCCTGCTAGATCATCCTTATCGAAAGAGACAAAGATTGATAGTATAGTGTAGGGTCATTTCATTTGTTCTAAAAAAAATATGTTAACGTGTTGTTCATGAATATTTCGTTTGTATGTACTATTATGTACATAGAACACTGGAATATTTGTACAATATGTATATTAACAAGAAGAGGCAAAGAAAGCACTTTTGAAATACCCTGCTAACATTTTTATATCTCATGCATGTACCAAAAGTTCGTCAAAATCTGACTGCGACCTCTTATTTAAACTCCCGTAGATGGAATAGAGACCTCGCCAAGCGGTGAATTTGTCATACTCATGCTAAAATCGGATAGAGGTCTCCTGTATATCATAAAGTGAGATCGCCAAGATTTGCTTTTTGTTAATCCAGGGTACATCCTAGAAAAATTTTCCATAGAGCTCAACAACCAATATACCGGTTAAATGCTGATGGGAGGTACCAAGAATATGCGTTCTATGCATACTTTTTTCTTGAATGCTTTCTTTCGTTGGTGAAACTAGTGCCCATTTTTTGTATCATCACCAAAAGAAGATTTCCAAAAGATACATGAAATAAATGAGCACTTGTCTCACCAATGAAACATTCTGAAAATTGAATAAAAAACGAATCTTTTTGGAATAAATATATAATCTAGCCATAAGAACGAACACAATAATAATGATCGAATAACGAATATAAAAAACACTTTACGAAAACTAAAAATTACTTACTCTTGCATGAAAACTATATCAAAAAGTAATTCAGTAATATTGGACCATAAAAAACAAATTTTAACGCCTTTAAAAATATTTCAATAAAAACAAAAAACACTTTAAACTTTAAAAAGAAGTTAATGAACACATATTCATTTATTTTATCTGTTCAACCTTTATTGCTTAGTATGGCAAAGCTCGAACCTCCGTTTGTGTAATATATGATGCTCCCTCATCACAATTCACAACACCTGGAAGAAACAAGTTTTGGTTTGCACTGGCAATAACAGTTTATTGCAGAAATCAATTGAAGTGTGTGTAGCCACTTTCCACAACTCTGAAGTGACATCTCTATTCTTTGGTTTTGGCGTAGTCCCAACCAGGAACATGAGTGATAGAAACTTATGCATGTTTGGAGTACCGGCCTCTCTGCAAAATAAAAACTTACATATCCACTCATTTTTTAATTGGAGATGGAAAAAATTATGAAAAATTAACAAAAACCTTTCTATAAAAATTAAACATTAACGAAATCAGCAGAGCACATAAACAATAAGATTGATTGGCAAAGCGATGAGATGTGATCTCAGTGAGCTGTCAAGTCAAATGTCAAAATGCCAAACAACAAAAATTCTAGCATTTCCTTTTCATTCAATCCTAAGTATCAGCCATATAATAACTTAAATATAGCATATTATATCTTATACCGTTTCCTGATATTGGTTGTGAGGCTACTTTCATACTATAGGCAGAACGTGGAGCGCGGAAATGTCAAATTCCGCCTAAAAAAGTTAAATATATTTCAACAATTGATCCGGAATGACCTTGAGATTCAAATTAAACGTTTCGATTGGCCTGAAATCAAAGTTTGAAATTTCCTCGATCCACGTTCCGCCTTGTATGAAAGCAGCCTGAAGGATCGAAGGACACCTCATTGGGATTTTTTCAACGTGAAGGTGAGGTTTAAAGCCTTGTTCATACCCTCACAAATTTCGCATTTTTTTTGCGAATAAAACGGCTCCCAGTCATGCCGAACCAATCGTTGAAGCAGAACCATGTCGGCAGCCATTTTATTCGCAGAAAAATAGGAAAGTTCGCAAGGGTATCAACTAGACTTAACGCAGGTTTGAAAAGAAAGTTATTTTCTGTCGATTCATATTTGATTACCATTCTAATGACTCGCAAAGAACACAAAAAATATGGAATTTTATATATCGTGGAGAGTATAATGTATCCGTATGTTCATATCCTATAGGCATCTGAAAATAAGAATGCAGCGCCATGGTAGTCGTAGAACTATAAATATTGACATTGGAGTTTTGTGTTCTATGGGTTGTGTGTGTATTTGTGTTATTAAAATTTGATTTCGCAATAAATATAAAGTCTTTTCGGGAAATTTCAGGCTTTCATATTTCATTGAAAACGAGTGTGTTACGTTGTATATATTTTCCTTTTTATAAAGGTGGTGTCATCATTTGTTTCAATTCAGTGTAGCTATATTGACAGTAATCAGAAGTTGGAAGACAGTTGAAGACAATATTCCACATTATTATACTACAGGATTCTAATGGTACTTCTTTTCAGATCCAAATGACAAGACAGTTTAATAGAATACTTGGGTCGGGGCATTTTGAAGGCACAAACATTTCTGTTTATGAAGGTGAAGACGTTTTAAATGCTCATATATATTCTCTCCTGACAAAATCATGATTTGCGCTTTGTGCCTTCAGAGTAGCACACTCAATTCAGGCCATCACATTCGAAGAGAACTCCATTGTGACTCAGGGAGAGGAAATTTTAAAATTGAGACAATTTTGTGTTCATGTGAAGCTGAAAATAGCGGTAGATGTATACATATTTCTGCTGTCTTAATCAAGTGTACAAGGTGTGTCATTTTAATTACCAATTGAAAAAGGCATTATGAGTCACAATGAAGTTTTCAAATGTGATGTGAGTCTGAATTGAGTGTGCTACTTGGAATGCACAAATCACAAATCATGAGTTTGTCAGGAGTGGAAGTATTCAACTTTACACGTTAATATCATTTTATGTCCAGCACTTAAAACGTCTTCACCTAAACTCTTCTAGAAGTGTTTGTGCCTCTCAGTCTTGACATATGCATCTTTTAAAAGGTACTATTAGAATCCAGAAGCGTAATAATGTTGATTAAACTGTTCACATGTAATATTTTCTTAAAGTCTTCTAACCTCTGATTACTTTCAGTGTGGCTACACTGAATTGAAACAAATGATGATATAAAAACGAAAATATACCGTAACACACTCGTTCACTCAAATACATACATTCAAATTTTAATAACACGAATACACACACAATCCATACAACACCAAACTCCAATGTCAATATTTATAGTTCTACGACTGCCCACCGTGGCGCTGTATTCGTATTTTCAGATGCCTATATATAGGTACATTGTTATCTGTAGAGTATATCGCATAGATTTGTATTGGTACAAACTCAATGTTACGTCTCATGTACATTATAGCATGACATTGTTAGCACAAATGACCATGAGAGGTTTGTATCCAACTTTACAACCTAGGTACAACGCATAGAAAAAAAATAAGTACATCTGCAGAACGTACTCAAGGTTACATCTCGTACACATCGATATCATAGCATTGTTAACAGGGGAAACTGAAAATATATTTTCAATATGAAAAAAATAAATATAACAAAAATATTATTAAAAAAATTCTTCAAAAAATGAAAACATTCTGGCACAACATTAACAAAGTACAAAATTAAAAATAAATAAGGTAAAAAATTAAAATATATTAATTAAAAAACTCAAAGTCAATTGCTTTGGTTCCGTTTTCTGTCAAGCCTTTGTTTGGCATGCCTGAACCAATTGGAACAGGCTGCTTCCACATTTTTTTCGTTCTCTCCGTGAAGGCTCATCACCACATCTGGAAATCAATAAAACAATATACCACTGAAAGCTACAATGCCAGATAGTAGTGGGACATGAAATAATTCAGACAGTAATGGAATACTTTAATTTGGCACCATTGAACAGCTCTGAATTTTCTGATTTCAAATATACAGGTCGTATTTTTTAGGCATGCTACTATTGGTATCTCGATAACGGTAAATGATACAACGATACTCACTTTTCACTCATCAGATTATGGACACTAAAATTCGCAAATGTGATCATCTCCAATTGGAAATATCAGAACATGAACGGTATGCGAAGCATTCAAAGCAACAAAGCTTCCATCTTCGATCAGTGCATAGATAAAAAGAACAAAGAACTAGAACTAAATATGGTAACAGCCGGTCACGCCGTCGCCTCCCGCTTTCAAGTTGGACAACATTGCCTACGATCTGTGTTGCCAAATTCTTGCCAATAACTTACCGAGTTAATTCAAAATAAACATTCAACACAAACTGAGGATTTGCCTTTCGACCGTGGTGAAGGACAGATGGCGTCCTTGTGGTCGGCAGTCGAGTGAATGTGTGTGAAAGTCCTATTATCACATGATCTGGAGATAAACTCAATAAAAAGATTGTAGCAAAGATATCTAAGTATAGATTATGATGTCTAAATGATGTCACGGTATGACGTCAATATGGCAAGTAACAGTTTGACATCTCAGAGACATCTATATCCGGCTATTATTGATTTTGATATCTAAGGGATGTTGCGGTGTAATATCACAGGAATGTCAACTATATGATATCACAAAGACATCTACATCCCATTTTTGACGACAATGACATCCCTGAGATGTGGATGTTTGCCCAGTGTTGACTGGGTATATATATATGTTCATATTTGCAATTTTTACCCTGAATGAAAGCGCCATTGGCTTCGATATACGCGGTATCGATAAATTTTGAAAAACTTATTTTGAAATTATCCGTCAGACAAAATTTGCAAGGAATAATTTTATCACAGTACGATTCTACTCGTCGAAAGTAATGCATTATAGACACCCGAAATGAGCTCAAAAATAGTTGTTTTAGTGGTTCAAAAACGTTATTTTCAAAATTTCATTTCAACCCCTGTGTATCACTCCTCTGGCAATGGAATAATTTTAAAACGTCGTGTGCGATTGTATACTCATCTAATAGCAGCTATAAGATATAGTTCGTCAAATTTTTGAGATAAATCAATTTCGAAATTTTCTTCAAACACCCCCGTTGTATAATTATCAAATGCTCCATCTATAATTCTGTGTGTATAATATCTGTATAAACGGATCACCTCGCAATGATGTGATACACAGTTACAACATAATTAATTCCAGAAATTCTTCTTGGCATTCACTACAAATTGTTCGATTGCCTTCGACGATCGTATTCATGGCATCATCGAGCGACGAGCGAACCGCCATGGCAGCTGACGGCTTATTTCAATTACCCTACAAAAAGAGTAAAACGCGCGACACTGACCGATCGGGAAAGTCCGGAAATTTTGTCAGCTTGGGAAGCCAACTTCACATTGGTCCATCAACTGTCGTGTCACATGTCATAGCATCTGACGTTTTGAAATTGACGTATGGTTGACATATATTTTCATTCAAATTTTTGCACAAGGATTCATTAACAATTTGAATTTGAATGAAATATTGGGAATGTCACTAGATTCTTACTTTTCAAGAAGTTTTTGATACGGACTGGAAAGCGTTTAAAAGGTATTAGGTTTCTTCTTCCTAGTTGGACATATGCCATATTCAAATTTGTAACCACAGAAAAGTTTTTATTCCCCAGAATGAGTTGTAATTTGTGATTAATATGAATAATTGTTCAATTTTCATTATATTTTTACCGAACAACGACTGACCTCAAGTTCAAACTTCACCAAACACATGTACAATTGTTGTTCGTTTTTACAAATTTGGCCTTTTTTTCTTGAATCAATCTGCTCACCTACCTGTTTAGTTTCAGAATGAATTTATCATGAGATATTTGAGAGAGTCAAGACAGTAGATCAAAATGTCAGGAAATAATCAACCAATCATTGAAGTTGTTCCCCCAGAGAACACACAACGTGCTGGGCCCTTTATTGGCCCTAATAGGATGAGACACAACAATCATCAGTTACATCTCATTAACATGAGAGATAGGCTGTTCCACACTTTATTTTACCGGACTTCTTTGGCTTATGCAAGGACTATTCCTAAACCATTGCGAAGATTTTTAGAATTCATTTTACTTATGCAAGCCTTAGCTGCCTTTTTTGTGTTAGTGTACATTCATATTAGTTTCTCACGTACTCCATCTACTTGTTTGGCTCATGTTCAAGACACCTGGCCCAGGGATGGAATTTTGAGAGTTGAAATAGTGAGGAATGCTGGGAAAGATTACAATATCGAACAAAGTTATGCCAAAGAAGAAAAATTGAAGCAAGGAAAAGGAGAGGACTTTGTACATGTTATTGGTCTGCTTGCCAGAGAAGGATTTGTATACATAGAACCAACAGCTGTGGAGGAGTCTTCAAAAGAGACCCAGCCTTTGGATCATGATTTACAAAGTAAGAATTGGATCAGACAAATTCAAATGATACAGTTTTATATACTTATATATATATATATTAATACTAGATGACAGTGGTTCAACAAGCTACATTACTATTTATCAAATGTTTCCAATGAAGAAATGGAATTTGTGGTAGGTATGCCAAGTCGGCATGTTTTGAAACATCTTCAGATAACAAGACTTTTCAAATTTCTGGTTTGATTCAGCTGTTTCAGATTGTTGTAATGAATTTTCTGTCAATTCAAAATAAAGCAAATATACTGTAACAGTAGTGCTCAAAATAAGTAAAAGGCACTGCAAGTTAATTTTGTTGAAGTGATGAAATAGATTCACTAAACCTCCACTAAGTGGACAGTTCTTCAACCCCATAGCTGACATAATTTTTTTATATGCAATTTTTGTGAAGTTTGACTCAGGCGACTAAGTTCAAAAAATAATGTTAAAAATTCGGTGAACCTAACTTTTCAGGAGTACCATGATCTCAAATTCAATATGTTTTCCTAAAAGTTGGGAAAAATTAACTTGATAAATTAATAAAAAAATATCAAATAGAAATGTTACTTTTTCAATTTTTTTCAATTGTATGGTCTCATATCAAAGGATCAGGTAAGTATAGAGATAAGGGGATTTCTAGGAATTGATAGACTTTGCTGGTATTTTAGTACTTATGTTACACTACAGTTAGCTGAGTGATGATTATAACAATAATAATAAATATGCTTCTCTCAGAACCTGTTGACAAATCTCAAAGAGTATAATATAAAACATGACAGAGCAAAGCAAAGTAAAAACACAAATGAATTCGTATGACACTTCAAGAACAGTAAGAAAAATACAATAGACAATTAGTGTAGACAGAACTAATTAGCATCAAATAATACCTAAAAATAAAATGCACAAAATATAAGACATGGTATATACTAGGTAGTGCATAAACATTGAGCAAATGCTTTTGCTTAGATTTCTTAAATGAGGGAGGTTAACCTGTTGTGTTTATTCATACCATCTGATGAGTGATAGAATTCCTTCAAGGAGTGGTAGGGTCTCTCGGCAAAAAAAATTACAGTTTTTTAAAATGATTTTTTCATTCATAATACTTGTTGCATAGTTTATATAAAGGATGTAATAAAAAATATAACGTTTCTAGATGCTGACAGAATTTGCTGAAATTTCAGTATTTAAAACCTGAGAGGAGTAATAATTGCATTATGCTCGATCACTATAGGAACTGCATAGTTGATACATAGGATGTAATTGAAAATATAAGGCATTGACTGAATTTGCTAAGGTATATTCGAATAATGATTGCAGATGGTAGGAATCGTGGTAGTTGAAATACAGGCTAGGCTGTTTGACTGAAATTATTATAAAAAAAAATACATTGATTGTTGCTAAACAGAAAAAATCCCAATTTCAATTTTAAGACTATTTTGAAATACAAATAAAAATATTAACAAATAACTCAGTTTATGTAGAATAAAGTTTTACCAATATGATTGTGTTCGGTTCAGTTGATACAAATATTACCAAATAAAAACAGTATATATACACTATAACATTACACTGGAACTCACAAAATTGAAAGAAAATCAGTCTGTAATGAAATATCACATAGCATATATACTGACAAAAATCTGCGATATAATTAGTGAACCACTTACTCACCTGATGAATTTATCAATTTTTCAAGGAACTTTTCCATCAAGACTTAAAATATCCAATGTTATACCACTGCACAAAAAAGGTGACACAGAACAACTTGCAAACTAGAGAGTTATTATACTTTGTGTTCAAGTTTCAGCAAAGTACTCGAGGCTATAACGAATTAAAAGATCATAAAATTTCTGACAGACAAGGCTGGACTCTCAGATTGTCAGCATGGTTTCTTAAAAAATGAGAGTACTGAAACAGCACTGTGTGAGTTCTTCGATGAGGTACCTGAAGCGTTGGATATGAAAGCAATGGCACTACTTATGGTTATTTATTGACTTCTACAAGGTTTACGACTGGGTTGATCATGAAATTCTCATTCATAAATCACAGAGATATGTTGTTAGGGGAATCGCTCTTCAGTGGTTTTGCTCGTACCTTGGAGATAGCAAGTAAAATGTACTGGTTTTACTTCTGACTTGAAACTAGTAAATATGGGTGTTCCCCAAGGGTCCATCCTGGTACCAACATTATTTCTTATATATGTTAACGATATCTAAGAAAAAACAAGAAAACTGTCTACTCATCTTGTAGCTTATGATGACGACACTAATTACTTGATCATAAACAATATCATTGATGATGCCATGAATCAAGCGCAAAATATTTAATCCAATATCTGTGAATAGAGTGACAAAACTAGTTTTTTCCTCAATAATGATAAAACTGTAGCAGTGGTCTTCAAAAATGTTGAGTCTCATATGGAAACTATTAATGAAATAGTCTTAAACAATATTAATATTACATGCTTCGATTTCGCTAAGTTTCTAGGACTTAACCTGCAAAGTAATCTGAAATGGAATACTCACATCAATGCCTTGTCATCAAAACTTGCGAAAATGTGTTATGCACTCAGCATATCCTCTCAATAGCGTAGGAGAAGCATTGCTAAAAGACTGTATTTTGGTTGTTTCCACTCCAATCTGAAGTATGGTACAATGCACTGGGGAAACTCAACTGATGCCTATCGAATATTTATTCTACAGAATTAAAAGAGCCGTCCGTATTTTGAGTAAGATTGGACCAATGGACTCTTGCAGGGAACACTTCAAAAGCCTGTCAATTTTAACCATGACCTCATATAAATCTATAAATCTTTGAAATTTTTTGCTTCGTTTTCAAAAACAAAAGTAACTTTGAATCTGAAATAGTACTTGAGGAACGAGAATGAAAAACACATTGCTACCACCTAAACATTCATCTACTGTATATCAAAAATTAAATTATTCCAAGCTCTTCCAAAATCTATGAAATACTCTAAGAATATATTCATTTTCAAAAGAGGAATAAAACATCTCCTGTTGAGTAAGTCCCTTTATTCCCTAAGATAATTTTATAGTTATTCTTAATTATTTTATTAGTTGAATGTTTTTTGATAAGTTGACCTGTATAAGTATATACTATATTTTTTATTTTTTATATCTACACCTTACTTATATAGTGACATCCTCACATTATAGTATAATTGAATATATAGTGAAGAAGATTCAGATGAGAAATACCTACAGAAATAATACTAATAGAACAAGTGTAGTTGTGGAGTTATGATTGAGAGTGTAGGGTTGTTTGTCATAAAAACAATTACATAATTTAAGATTATCGTTGAAAGAATCAACTGCCTCGTAAATATCAATATCAGAGTAGACTTCCATTGCTATTTTACATATTGCATACAAAAGAAATATAATAAGTTAGGTTTTAGTAATAAAAAAGCAAAGTTTGTGTCTACAGTTGCTACGTGATGCAATGAGTTTAATTATGCCAATAATTCAGGGCAGTTATTCAGATTATTTAGCAGTTAATAGAGGAATAGGAAAGCACAATATGCTCTACGATTTTCCAGAGATAGCCATGTGAATTTATTGAGCAGCAAATTGTCATATCCTTGAAGGGGATAGACCCCATTTAGCTAAAATACCACATATTTCAAAACCTTTAGAACCTTTGGAGTGACTCAAGTTTATCAATGTGACATTTATATAGGAGAGCAATGTTCCAACCTGGGGTTTACAAAATACATTATGCAGTGCCTGTACCACCTGGTACTTATATTGCAACAAAATTTGGAGGGCATAGACAAGAGATAAAAACTTATATTTTCATGAAAAAACCACAGCTAAAAGTTTCAAAATGTCAACTGAGCGCCATTCAATATTATTTTAAATAGAAAACCCCGTATGTTATTCCATTTTTGAAACTTGCTCATAATTCTCAATAGTTTTCTCCAATTCACTTTACTCCTAAATTTAATTGTTCTCGAAATGTAAAAGTTAGAAAAGTGACATTTTGGTCACTTTAAACCCAACCAAAAACGCCACTGTTGCTTTCAATCAAGTTTGCATTGGAAAAAAATCGTTGTCGCGGTCTTGTTTCTGTCAAACTGAACTGCTATCTGTCAAATAGTCCGTTGAGCGCCTAAACATTTTATTAAAAGTGTGGCTATGGCTCGTATAGTTTAGATGATAAATTTGAA
The DNA here is from genome assembly GCA_958502065.1 of Chrysolina americana. Classification (NCBI taxonomy): domain Eukaryota; kingdom Metazoa; phylum Arthropoda; class Insecta; order Coleoptera; family Chrysomelidae; genus Chrysolina; species Chrysolina americana. The sequence continues at coordinate 35,331,679 of OY293421.1, read as the reverse complement.
GCCATTTTTTATTTGGAGAAGCTGGAAGAAATTTTCATCCAGCAGTACGTATGTTTAAAGATAGATTTTCCAAGAATCCTATTTCGAGTTCATATTTTCGCAAACTTTTAAATAAGCTCCAAGCAACTGGTACGCTGAAAGATGCTCCAAAATCAGGAACACCACCTCTTTCAGAAAAAAAAACATGAAAATTGTGGCTGAAATGGTAGTCAATCCGGCTCAGTCGATGTCTGCAGTTGTTGAATCCTTTGGAGTAATTTCAAAAGGTGTCCAAAGAGTCCCAAAGAAAGAAAAGTTTCATCCCTATAAAAGAAAATCCGGCATGCTCTCACGGAGTATGATGCAGACCGGATGGGTGAATTTTGTAAGTGGTTATCAAGAGCAATTGAAGGAGAACGGGTTTCCTAAAACGTTTATGTTTCTCAGAAGAATGCACGTTTTTTCTTCATGGAAAAATCATCAAAAAGAATGTTCGATACTGGAGCGATACTAATCCCCATATTTTCAGAGATGGATATACCCAGTTTCCTGAAAAGGTGAATGTTTGGGCACGGATTATGGGCCATCGTGTTGTTGAACCGATATTCATTAGAGGCAATCTTACAGGATATCTTTACAAAAATCTTTTAGAAACTGAAATTGTTCCTCGAATAAGACAAATTTTATTAAACAATCAGGAAGAGTTTGAAAATCGTGGATTCATATTTCAGCTAAATGGGGCACCTCCCCATTTCGATCGCATGGCTAGAGTTCATCGATACAAACTTTCTTGGGCGATGGATAGGTTGCAGCGGAAGTACAGAATGGCCACCAAGATCTACGGATCTTACACCTCTAGATTTTTTCCTTTGGGGGTATCTGAAGTAAAAAATCTACACCACTGAATGCCAAACAATAGAAGAGTTGGAACGCAGAATAATAAATACATGTGAAGAAATAGATGAACAGACTTTCATCAACGTCAGAGATGCTATTTATAATAGGGCACTTATTGTCATGATTTAGGAGGGGGCCACTTTGAACACTCAGTGAAATAATTGTTGGGGTTAAATAAAAGTGTTATTCAAAAATAAATTCTAATTTTTTAGCCAACTAATTTGTTTTGATTGTGAATTTACAGAACACATTCGTAGGCTTCGAGATTTTCCGGTAAGCGATACTGTTTATCCTCAATAAACTCTCTTTTCGGCTCTTATTAGTCAGATTCATGAAGAGATTTAAATACAAATTAATAACAATGTTCATTTAGCAAAATGTTTCACGAGAAGTGACCAAAATTCGTACTTCATTTTAAACAGAAATGTCACTTTTCAAACATTAATATTTTGAAAGCAATTGAATTCAGGAGTAAAGTTTGTTATAGAAAACTGCTGAAAATTATGAGCAGTTTTCGAAAATGGAATAATATACGGGGTGTTCTATTCGAAAAATGTATTGAAGATGGCGCTTAGCAGCCATTTTGTAACCTTTAGCTGTGATTTTTTCATGAAATAGTAAGTTTGTATCTCCTATTTAAGCCCTTCAAATTTCATTGTGATAAACCAGGTGGTTCAAAAATTAGCAGGGGAGAACGGACTTTAGACGAGCACTGCATAAGGCTATGAACCATTCCTTGTTTTGAAAATATTTGCATGTACGGAAAATAAACCCTGTCATTCTCTTGGCAGAAGAAGATATTCTGCTGAAGTCATTGGAAAAATTGAGTTTGGGAAGTCAATCCCAAGATCCTTATTTTGTTGGTTGTGCTCTAGTGTTCCCAATATTATTGATGAAGATTTAAAATAAGAGGGGGCTAGATTGCTCCACTTGGCGCTACGAATTGATGGGATTCGTGACATCTGAATTTAACAAACAATAAAAAGGTATACAATTTAGCAGTTATATTATATTGAGTTGGGTATCAAAATCAGTTTCAGTTTTCTAAAGATTATTTGATAGTCTAGCTTGTCAAATGCTTTTGAGAAATCAATATAAATGGTGTCCATTCGAGAATGATTGTCGGGGGCTTTGCTCACTGATTGGGTGAAGCACATGGGGTTTGAGATGATAGATCATTTACTCATAAAGCCGTGTTGATTAAGAGAGATTACTTTTTTTAGTTAGGGTACATTGAGTGATTAAGACATATCTCGAAACCCTTTGCAAAGTTGAAGAGTACTGTGATTGGTTCCTGATTTGAAAATGGGGTATATTTTGGTAATTTTCTTTCTATTTGGAAAACAGCTAATATCAAGGCTACATTGAAGATGGACTGAAGCGGTTTGGCTAAAACTATGGCTCATTATCTAAAGAGAGAACTTTGGATTGAGTGGTGACCACATGTATGTTTGACTTTGAGATTTTTTAAGCCGTTTAGTACAACGGATTCTGATAAGTAGTTGGAAAATTGGTTGGCATATATGATCTATCTTCTATGAGGTCTGAACTGGGGACATAGCCACTTAGTAAAAAACTGCGAATACATTTACTATACTAGATCACCTTGTTCAATATCATTATCATATACAATACCAGGGATTCTTGAGGTTCCTTTATCTTGTCCTGAACGAAAAAACAAAACTTTAATGGATCAGCTCTAATTCGTGCTCTGCTGTCGATCTATATTGTTCGTATGCAAAGGATATCTTAAATTTGGTAGATTTCCGAAGCTTTTTAAATTTTTGTTCATCTTGCACAGAGTGATTTTTTTAATTTTCTTAAATAGTTTGTGTTTTTGATTTCATTATGTTTACGATTTCTTTATTGAACCAGGGGATATTTATTTGTGAAATTAGGTCTAGCATATATTTTTTCAACCTTTGCGTAATAAAGCGCTGAAATATTATATTTGATTTTTAAATAACAGAATGATAATTATTAATTTTGTTGATAGGTCCAGGAGAATCAAAATGGAATACAATATTATTAATATCACTTATCAAAAGGAACCTAAAACTGATTTGAAAGTAATTTAATACATTATTGTAGTCATTTGATACAGACCCTTAATATTCGTAGCTTATTATGAATTATACAAGTGTAGTACAAGTATCTTAAAGTGAATAATAATAATGAAAAGCATACAGAGACGACATGTATCATTGGAGAGACAATTCCCCAGAAAAAGGACCATTTTTGAATCACAGTGATATTGGCCTAGGGCTGTAAAGTGACTGCTACATAATTTTAAATAAGTTTGAAATGGATGTGCATGGAATATACATATTACCGGGTCTAATATTGGACTTTGCGTTCTGCTAAGACAGCTTGTATACGATTGTTTAGATGAGCTCCCATTGAGCAAGATCCAGTAGCAGAAAAGCCAATGTTATGAAGTATAGACACCAACAGTAACTGGTGCTTGATTCGGTTGAAAGCCTTGCTAAATTCAAGTATACTTACCCAGGGCGGTCGAATGGTTTCTGGACTGAATGGTCCAGAGCCTTCCATTGGTCGCTTGTGAGGACTATGGCAGGATTATGACTTCATAGCTATGCCATGTTTGGCAAATTCAGCACCTCAAAGATGATTTTCTTTCCGAATCATATTACAAAAATTTTTAAAATGAGGGATAGCCTTCAGAAAAGAATTCAGAAAATTCTGATTGTGAGATAGTCGCAAAAGTTTGCGGCATTACCAAAAAAAAAATCTTTTGAGAATTTTCTCTATAATTTTTGACTTGATCTTAGACCAGAATATCAATCAGTGCATGAGATACCTAATGATATTAGTCTTCTAGATTGTTAACGACTGTTTTAATGATTCCATAAAAATCGATGTGTGATTTTTTGGAAGTACTCTTGAGCTGACAGTGATATTCTTGAAATATTTTTTAGATTATGGCGAAAATAGTGAATCGGATATGCATGCTGACGACCAAGAAACAACAGATGATTCTTTGCTGAATGTTTCTGGAATATCGCCGACCATCTGGAGTGATTATGATATGCTGACTGCTCATCTTTTGACGGTTTCTGAGAAACCATCGTTTCTAGATCATATTATCGATAGAACTGAACATGATGCAGTTAACTCCACCAAAATATTGAAGAATGGCCGAAGTAAAGAAGAAATTTCTGATTCCTCTAAATCGACAGGTGAGTTGAGATTGAAGAATCCTTTCCGGAAATTTTAATGTGACGATTGAGTTCAGGCAAATAATACAAAATTATGTTTCATAAAGACTTCTTCACTTCGAATGTACTGACCAAACACTTGTGATTTTGTAATTAATAAACCATCACATATACAGGAAATCTTCTAATGAAGTTTTTCATAATATAATAGTGCCAATTGCAAGCATATCTTCAAGAAAATGACCAGTAGATCTAATAACTCATTACAAAAATCGATTATCGAATTTCACCAAGAAGTACAAAATTTATAATAACTCCCCAATTAGAGCAAATCAGTTTCTCACAGCATGAACACACCTGCTTCCAAATTCTCAAACTAACCTACTCTTGCCTTCCTGTCACTCTGTCACTGTCTTTGTTCATGTATACAGTTCTAGTCAGTGGATGTATGCTTAGTTATAGACCTAACTTTTGAGAGAAAGTCAAGAAATCGTGTGAATCAAATCTTCTTTCCCTGAATACAAGCAAAACACATGTATTAACATTAAAATGTGCATTACCCAATATTTATTTATTTAATTTAATACACGGAGGAAGATACCCATTAAAAATCAATGCATAACAAAATAATACATAAAAAAAGAGTATGATAAACTATATCTAAAAACTTGTTTACCGGTACAGAATTGAACATACACAATACATACATAATATAAGACTTATAATATACTGAAAAGTTGAACTACATTGTGGCCCTTTTCATTTGCCATAAGGAAGCTGAAAAAAATAATCGGTAGTTGTAGAGTGAACATTTGCCTGTCACAGTAATCGCATCCCTGTATTCGCACCATAATTAGATCGATGTGCAACCAAGGCAAATGTACTATATTCACGCAGTGCTCTTGTAGGTACATATAGTTTCACTTCTAATAATTCAAACCATTCAGAATTTTGTAAATAAACAAGGAGTCAAACCCCTGCCTTCTACGAATCAATGGACTCATATCCATTACTGAGAGCATGTTAGTATAAGAGTATGGAATGTTTAGTCTAAATGAGTAGTACATGAAAAATCTGCGTTGAATTCTTTCCATGTGAACTTGGGCATAAGGGCAGCAAATAATCGAAACATATTCCAGATGAGATCTTACCAATGAATCACACGTTAAAAGGTCTTCCCTAGCTCGCACAAGTCTCTGACTTCTGAGGGTTGCTCGTAAGGGTGCAGCCGGTTGACGGATATAACTATTTAAAATAAAAATTGAAATTATTTACTTTTTAAGATTTTCACTGAACTTGTTTGAGCAAAATCACTGGATTGTCTCTTTATGAAACCCAACTGCGTAAGAGCTCTATTACAAATGTACTCAATGTGCAAAGGAAATGAGAGTTTGGACTGAAACACAACTCCACGATCTTTGATCGACGTATCTTTCTCAATTGCAGTGTTATCGAGAACAGAGTTAAAGCTTAACCTTTGCATTGTGCGATGGAAGCTGATGACTTTACATTTCGAAGGATTTAGGCTCATTTTATTCATCAAGCATCCACGTGAAAAAACATTCAGGCTATCCTGGAGAGTGATACAGGATCTTTGATTGACGTATCTTTCTCAATTGCAGTGTTATCGTGAACACAGTTAAAGCTAAACCTTTGCAGTGTGCGGTGGAAGCTGATGACTTTACGTTTCGAAGGATTTATGATCATTTTATTCATCAAGCAACCACGTGAAAAAACATTCAGGCTATCCTGGAGAGTGATACAGTCACCGGTATTCCGTACAACGCGAAATATTTTGACGTCATCGGCATACATAAGGAATTTACAATTAGAGATTTCTTTGACGATGGCATCGATGAATATAATGAAGAGATCCGCGAACGCAAATATGAGATAACTTCTGGATGAGAATATCATGATTGACTTCATCGAAAGTCTCAGATAGATCTGTGTAAACAGAATCAACCTGAAGACCCTTCTCTTGAGCAAATACAATGAAATTGGTATTGGTCATGAGGTTAGTACTCGTCGATCGTCTATCTTGAAACCCGTGTTGACACTTATTTCATTAGCCAAAATCGAACTGAGGAATCTATTAAACAAGCACTCAAACACTTTGGGAATAGCAGATAGAATAGTAATATGTCTATAATTTTCTATAAGTGATTTCGCGATTTGAAAGGAGAATGAAAAAATCCAATCTGCCAAAGATTTATCGAACATTTGCCACAGCGGTCTTCTTAGTGAAGTCACATTCCTTCAAGAACACATTTGGAATGAGATCAGGACAAGGCCGTTACTCACATCAAGTAAACAAACATTCCATTACTTCTGTAATACCAACTGAGAGACAATGAGAATTGATTATCTGATTTTTGACGATATAGGATCAAAATTATCAAATCTCCTAGAGAACATAGCGCCACTTTAAAATTTTTGGGAGTATTTATATACGAAAATTTGATTACCATATTACACATATCAACAAAAATTGCCATCAGAATGTGCTGTACTGGGAAACATCGCAAAGGAACTCGGGGTTGCCGAAGCAATAGTGGTGTAATGTGCCCTAATAGACTCTCATCTAGGTATGGTATACCCTTTTGGGGTGGGTGTATTGAACAACTCATGCAATCGGTTTTTGTCTTACAGAAAAGGGTTATTAGACACTCGAGTAGAGCGAAATGGCGAGAATCATGAACACCACTGTTTCGTGAACACAGAATCCTTACAGTCATTGCAATATTTATATTGGAAACTATCGAATATACACAAAAATAAAGAAAACTTTGAATCCATAACTATACGCCACTTAAGACAGTGAGTTGATCTGTAGCTTCATATTCCAAAAACCAGTTTTGATCAAAATTCATTGATATATAATGGAATCTATCAGACTACCAATAAATAAGGGCGTTCCACAAGGATCTGTTTTGGGGCCCATATTTTATCTATTATACATTCAAAATATATCTGAAATTGGGTTAGCTGGTAGTTATACCATATACGCAGACGACACAGTACTTTTATGTGAAAACAAAAACTATGAAATTCTAGAAGACATTATTAACGAAGACTTAAAAAATTTTGAAAAATGGCTTTATTCTAACCTTCTATCTATAAATACTAATAACACTGAGTATATGATATTCCAGCAAAAAAGCAAACAGAATATTTTCCTTAGTCTCAATATCAAAAACGAAATATTGAAACAAACTGAACAAAAAAAGTATCTTGGTATTTAGATTGACGATAAATTGAAGTGGGACAAACATGTTGAGATCTTAACGAAAAAAGTATCTCCAATCATTGGTGCTTTGAGAAGATGCCCTAAAATTGATAAAAAAATTATTAATATGATTCTGTATTTGCACATACTTGGTCGCATAACCTATTTGATGTTTTCAAATGTTTTCAATAAAATTTCTACATTATATAGAAAATCTTTGAAAGTGCTGTATCGTCTTCCATATGATTTATCAACTGATAAACTTATGAAATTACAAATACATTTTCTTTAGATGAATTGTATAAAATAAATGCCCTAAACATTTCATTCAAAATTATAAATAAAATATTAAAATCAAGTTTTATCTTGATAAGAAACTCTGAAATTCATAATCATTGCACTAGACAATATAACTTGTTCCATCTCGATTCTGCTACCTCTTCAGTTGGTCAAAAAAGATTTACCCACGCTGCTCTAGCTGAATTCAATAAATTACCCAATAATATAATAAGTTGCAGAAATTTCTCAAAATTCAAAATCTCTGTGAATAAGCACATTATTTCCTTACGGAGTAGATAAAACTGTATTATTTAAATTGCTGTGAAGATTTGAACTTTGTTGACTGATCTATGATATTTTTTTTTAATGTTATTATGTCTTTACAATTATTATTGTTGTTAATTGTTCATCAGTGATTATGATTTATGATTTTTATTTTTAATTGCAATTGTTAATTTATTATAATTTTTTATTTAATTTTTTTTAACATATGTACAACTTCCTCATACCAGAACTTGTTCTGTCTGGAAGCTATTCTTTCAATAAATAAATAAATAAAATCATGATGTATAATAAACTTCCCAATCATATCAAACATACATCTCTAGTCATATTCAGAAAATAATCTAAAAAAACTGTCAAGTGATAGAGCATATTACGAATTACAAGAATATTTCAACGATACCCTATGCAATAAAAAATACAGGACCGTATTTGAAAATTAAAAGTTGAGAGTGGCCCAATTTATACGATACCCTGTATATAATTTTTATTCAGATATTTGGATAGCCTACAGAAAGTTGCTATGGCAAAGTGGCAACATTTAAAAAAAATCTTCGTAAAATAAAAAGATATAGGCAAAAGAAGAATTTCGAAATTTTCGATTTTTCCTGTATAACTCCAGAACTAAAGAAGCTAGGTCTGATTTTTTTTATCCATATAATTGACCTCTGAAATATGCTACTTTGCCCCCATTTAACCAACCCTCTATCTCTTACCGATATCGAAATCCCCATGCATAGACTCGAATTTGAATAGCCCTGTATATTATATTTCCTTTTTTATTTTATAATTGCTCTGTGTGAAAAACCACATTTTTATTCATGGTCCCAGTTCTTGCATTATTAGAAATATATCTAAACCTGATCCTGTTAATATTAATTACATGCATAGTTCTTTGAATAGCATTAATGTAACGTTTGTCTGGTTGCATATCTTACAGGACACATTCTGTCTGCAGCATATAATTTGTTTACTTGCTGTATACTCAACTGAAAATCTACCCACTTCGTTGCGCCACTATGCCATGTGGACATTGAAAGCCCGCGAAATGATTTCCCATAAGAAATGTACGTAGAACAGACTATGGTTAATTATAAAATATCCATTAATTAGGACATTTTCTGCAAACTTACTAATAACTTCAGTAAATGAAATGTTGTTTATTGTAAAAGTCCAAGATTCTCACGCGTACAACTGTTACATGCTCTGAAATCCGATGGTTAAAATGATGAAAGTTGGACAATATTGACAGTTGATTGAGATCACGAGCTGGAGTTGCAGAGAGATGCGGAGAAGAAAAAGTCCTTGTGTAATGATGGATGAGCATGTATTATGTTTTGTTTCATTCCCTCATTCGCTAAGGACTAAATGGTGGTACTGTAGGTTTTTCCGGGTTTTTCCTGCAGTTGAAATAGCAAATGCGCCATCAAATTTTCAAGTCGCCCCGGAGCGCATATAGTGGTGGTGTTCCTTCATCTGGGATGATATGCAGAAAGTGGGGAGTATCACCATTATACTTTATCATTAATTAATTGAATTAAATTTTAATATCAATCCAAAACCAAAAAGCTTTGTCTATAAGTTTTTATAACTTCCGACAATAAAGTATATTTTGACTTTGACTTGGTATTACTCATAATAACCATGACGATTGTTTGGATGTTGAAATACAATGAATGTCTTTAACGAAGTGGATATAGTACCTGGAGTTGAGCTAAAACATTCGATAGGATAATAGCGTTGCAGATTTGAAAAGATGGTTATACTGTAGAAATTTGCCCGTTGGTGGACTAAAGAAAGACTTGGTGGAAAGGTAAGTTTGTGACTTTCGAATACATTTTTTATACTAATCAAGTACTTAGATTGTATTAGGATGAACGTATTGAAAACTCGAAAATCCAATCATTCGATCGGGGTAGAACTGATAATTACTTTGGACATTTTTCTGTAATACATTATTCAAATATTCTGTTTTTGTTACAGGATTCAATACTGCCATAGCCAGTGGAAACGAAAAAAACATTTTTGTTGGAGTTGATGGTGGTGAATGAGAGAAAGAGACCCCACTGGTACCCAATCCACTGAATCTGTCAGCGTTTCCCACCTTTGATCCACTCTTGTATGGTAGATAATTTTTCGGAATTGTTTTCTGCATGATCCACCCTGTCCCATACTGATTATTAGAAATGATCTGTCATCAAACTAAGTCATGTAATTCATTATTTTCGAATATCGGCCAAAGATATCAAAATAATAAACATTGTTGAATGCATCTCTCTTCTGTTTGAGAGCGGACTGCGCGAATATCCAGTTCACCGCTATCTTTCCCCCGCTACGATCATAAATGACGAATTTCAAGATAGTGAATATCTCTAAATATGTCATCCTACTTTTCAATAGCGCGTTTTTCTTCCTCCCACCGCATAAGATAATATCAATAAATTATGGTCGTAAATTCGTCTCGCTAAGTGGGATGTGCTATAAATAACAATAAAAATTAATCTATGCAAATGTCGTATTTTATTGCGAAGTAAGTATTTCGCACACTACTTCACGCACGGTGTCATGGTAATGAAGGAAAATGAAAAAAAGGGTCACTTCGCATATTGTTGTCAATGCGCGAACCTTGTCATTTTTTGACGTTTGTAGAAAAAATATGTTAAATATCGTCCAAAATATCATGATTATTTGGCATCAATGTATAATAAAAATGAGAAGATTCTGAACATATTACTTTTTTATTGTATTTATATGCCTATATAATAATAATAATAATAATAACATTTATTTCCCAAGAAACATACAAGTTTATGACAGGGAAAAATAAACACATTTTCAACTAAACTAAATTAATTACTAACTAGTTATTTCTAATTTTCATATATTTATCAAATTCATGATAATAAATATTTTTTCAAATTTACTTTGAATCTCATTTTACCATAGGATTTTAAAGATTTTGGCAATTCATTGTAATGCATTATTCCTTTGAAGTATATTGATTGTTGACCCACATTTGTTCTCACATTGATAACTGATAAATGATCTGATTGCCTCGTCAAGTGGTTATGATTACTGATAATTAGGTTGAAAGTCAAATCAGAGTGTTTGAAGTATTTTTAACTAGGTGAATAAAAGTACAAATCTTTAACTTATAAAGAGAATGGATATCTAGAATTTGTTTTGGTTTATATAAATTTATTGTAGGTTCCTTGTATTCTAGTTTGAATATACATTTGATGATTTTATTTTGTAGTGTTTTCAATGGTTTGAGTACACATTTTGTTGCCGATCCCCATACTGAGATTAAGTACTGAAGTTTGGAAAAGACTAAAGAATTATAAATTAATTTCAAATATTTCAAGCGTAAAAAGTTTCTGATTTTAAAAAGAATTCCGATTACTGGAGATATTTGCTTCCTTAATATTTCAATGTGTTTGGACCATAACAAATTTTCATCAATATACAGGCCAAGAAACTTCAAAGTAGGAGCATACTTGATGATTTCTCCTTTGAAATTGATAGGTTCTTTGAAATCGACATAGGTCGATCTTTTGGTCACAAACATAAATGATGATTTTTTGTAATTTAAAGTTAGTTTATGCTTTATTAACCAGGATGATATTTTCTCAATGTCAATCAACATTTTTTTTTAAATTTCTTTTAAACTATATCCGTTGTATATTATGGTTGTATCATCAGCAAACATTTTGATTTTACCAACAAGTTCCAAATCAGCTAATGAATTAATATATATATATATATATATATATATATATATATATATATATATATATATAAAGTATATATATATATATATATATATATATATATATATATATATATAAAGTATATATATATATATATATATATATATATATATATATATATATATATAAGTATATATATATATATATATATATATATATAACGATTTATGTTTTCATATTTATTTATCAAATAAAGGTAAGTACCTTTATTTGATATGTTCATTAGCAGTTATACCTATTCTTTTAGAGTGACTGAAGAAGAAATTAAATAATTTCGAAAGCTCTCACAATAAAGTAGAAAAGAGTTTGATTGAAAAGCAGCTGCAACCCCACAAAATAACTACTTTATATATATATATATATATATATATATATATATATATATATATATATATATATATATATATATATATATATATATAAGTATATATATATATATATATATATATATATATATATAAAGTATATATATATATATATATATATATATATATATAAGTATATATATATATATATATATATATATATATATATATAAAGTATATATATATATATATATATATATATATATATATATATATCTTCTTCCATGAATACAAACTGTTTTCTGTCTGAAAGATAATTTCTGAACCATTCGTGAGCACTTCCTCTCACACCTATTTGATATAAGATGTCCAATAAAATTTTGTGATCAACTGTGTGAAAAGCTTTCTGAAGATCAAGCGATAGAATACCACATTTTTTACCCGAATCTATATCAAGTTGGAATTGAGTAATGACATCAAGTACTGCTGATTCTGTATCGCTAGATCTTCGAAAACCATACTGCCATTATACAGTAATTTAGATTTTTCAAGGTATTCAAATAATCTACAATGCATTGCTTTTTCAATTATTTTTACAGTATTGATAGAATCGAGATGGGTCTATAATCATTCATTTGATCTTTTTCACCTGTTTTGAAAATTGGTGTAACTTTCGCAATTTTCATTTTATCTGGAATTATGCCCGTTATGAGAGTTAAATTTATTATTTTGCTCATAATAGGTGCAAGTTCTGATTTCACTGTTTTGATAATTTTGGTGCTGATTTTGTCAAATCCTGGAGATTTTTTTATATTAAGCGAATTTATGATTTCTTTTATTTCTACATGATCTGTAGGCTTCAGGAACATAGAAGTTAATTTAGAATTAACTAGAATTTCATGATTGGAAGGAAAAACAACTGAAAAATTGGGACCGACATTGAGGAAGTAATTGTTGAATTCTTCACATATTTCCTTCCGATTTTTAATTTTTTTCCCATTACGTGAGATATCTTCGATATTTTTGGGATTAGTCTTTGATTTGGGATACAATATTTCATTGATTCCACTCCATACAGATTTAGGGATAGCATTTGCAAATTGTTCTTTATAATATTTTTGTTTTGCCTCTAGAACAGAGCTCTTGACTAATTTATTGAAATAGTTGTAAGAATCTATAAATAATTGAATGTTCGGATTATTCTTTTTTTTGTAATAAAATTTATCTCTCAGTTTGATCAATTTCAAAATAGTCCCATTGATCCACGGTTTCGAATTTTCAAATATTTTTTTACGTTTTTCAAGGGAACAATCTTCAAATATTTGTAAAACTTCATTATAAATTTCATTGGGATTGTCATAATTCCCCATAATTTTATTCAATAAAATCAATTTTTGTGTAAGCATTTTCTCATTGAAAACAATAATATTTTCAAAATAGAATTGTTTTTTTGCTTTAGATTTTATCAGAGAAATCTCAGATATTATTAATTTATGGTCACTTAATGCACTATTTATGATTGAAATTTCACATTTTTTATCAGAATTGCTCAGGATATGATCAATTAATGATAATTTATTGCCAAAGTCTCGTGTGGGTATTTCATTATTGCATATTTTGAAATTATTCGATTCACATATTTCAGTGAACATACTGGTTTGCATATTATTTTTCAAAGTATTAATGTTAATATCACCAAAAATGAAAGCATCCAGTTTAAGGTTACTCAAATTTTGAAGTTTTTCATCAAGGAATTTAAGAAAATCATTTAAATTTTCATTAGGAGAACGATATAAACTGCAAATTGAAATATTAAGTTGCTTTAGTTTAACCATGATAAATTAATTTTTGGTATCCTTGTTCATTATTTCAAAGTTCAAATCTTTATCTATGAAAATTCCTGTTCCTCCTCCACGCTTAGATCTTGACGAATAAACAGAGTTGTAGCTTTTGAAGTTATAATAAGGTTCCTCTTCTTCCTTCATCCATGTTTCTGATATGATCACCACATTTGCTTCTGTACTATTGATTATAACCTCTATCTCTTCCATTTTATTTTTCATCGACCTGGCATTTAAATAGAGAACTTTTAGGCTTCCAGATATTTTCAGTTCATTTTCCGAGATTATTGAATATGTATGAATTCCAATATTATTTGAATTCATTTGTTGGGTATTGATTTGAGCCATGAATTACAAAAGTTCTTTTTTTTAGTTCCAAATATGACATCTGCGATCAGTATCCATAGTCAATTTGGGAATTCAGTTGGTTTTGGTAATATTTATAAGTTTGGCAGTTTTTATCTGATGCAAGGTGGTTAACAGGATGGTTGGTTTTGTATTTTGTATTGGACAACACACAATTATTGCAAGTGGGCAAGTGGGCGTCTCAGCGTTATCGCAAGCTTTTAATTCATGTGAACCGGAACAGCCAAGGACACAAAATGCTATTTCTACATTTGTTTTGAGTATGTCTGAATCCGAAACACCTCGTACATTGTGTGAGAATGTTATTTCCATAAACTCTTAAATTTTGCCATCCTATAAACAATTTTCCATTATTATTTGTCATTATTTTTTGGAATGAACTGCCATTCACTTCTGCAAACACAGTGGAAGTATCTTTGTGTTGAAAGTCTCTCAAAAACTGCAAAGAAAAATGATCATCTTTATTAATAATTGGATTTTGGTCAATGATCATTTTTTCAATATCTTCCGTTTTCAAGTTTTTGTCCACTCTTAAATTTGGAATTTTGATTTTTGGTTTCATTAATGTTATTACTTCCGTGTTATATTGGCTGGTTGGTTTTTTGAACTTCTTGTTGGATTTTTTCGACATCTTCTTTTCTGTTGCACTTGATTATAACAGTTCCGTTACTACTTTGTTTGAAAGAATTTACACCTACACGTAGATTGCTAATGTTTATGTTTTTTTCCAAATCCAGCTTAGTTTTTGACGGTATTTGTTCGAATTTTGGTTTTATTTTTATTATTTGTTCATTAGGTTTCTGTTGTGGGATGCTATTTTTCACAACATCTGAATAGGATTCACGATTTTCATGACCTGAGTTCGGGGTCGACTCAAACATTTCAATTTTATCATTCAATTTTGTTAAACTGTTCATTATACTGTCCTTATCCACTATGTTAGACAACAGAAAATCGTAATTTTGCTGCAAGTATATATTTTCTTTTGATCAGTTCAATATTCTTTTCTTTCTCCTTGATCAGAAGTTCTTTTTCTTTGATTAACAGATCTTTCTCCTTAACAATTTCTTTCAATAAACAAATTTCATTTTTTAAGCACTCAACAACATTTGGTATGACCTTTCCACATACATCATTTGGTTCATCCAATATGGATTTTTCGGGAGTATAATCCATATGAATCAATTGAAATTCTGAATTATCATTTTCACATTATTTATATTGTTCATGGTGTAGAATTCATAATATAATTTCAAATTCAGTGCTTGCATATTTACATGTTGTGCTTATGAGAATTATATTTCCGCTATTTGAATGTCCTTACCATCTAGTGGCAATTTTTTGTAATTCCGAGTAGTATTAAGTCCAAACGCATTCGTCGATTGTTGCAACTGTATTATTTCATTTCTATTTTGGGCTCCAAAATGGCCAGAACCCAAGTAAAATAAACCTTGTCTTCTCGACAGCTTTAGAGGTAAAACTATTTTTCCACGACCACATAGGAAAGTAACGAATATGGCAATGTAGAGTGCGGAAAGTAAATCGCACGCGTGTGGAGAAGCTGTCAATTGCGTAATTTCTGTTTATATTTACCGCTTCAAGCTATTAAATTTATAATATTGATCACAAAAAACAATCTATTTGAGAAGTGTAATTATTTTCATCGTAAAAATAAAATAAAAAAGTTGATACCGGTGGGATTCGATCCCGCGTACTATTGATTGCAAGTTCAAAAAGTCACAACTAAGCGAAATTGCCACGTACAACATTGTAAGATATATATCTCATATTTTTTGAAATTATCAATTGTAAAGTGCGTCTAATCATGATTTTGATCTTGTAGGTAGGTATTATGTCAAGGAAAAAATATTTTGCATTTCAAAAGAATTATAGTGAATTGATGAAGTTACTTGGAATGGTTCTCAGTCAGCCTTTATCTTCGATTTTTTTGAACATCATTATTAGTTGGTAAAATTATCGCGTGGTCGTAGGAAAAATAGTGTACATTACTTGTTCGAAAGTCATTTTTACACTCGTGCTACAATATTTTCCACTCATGTGAAAAATGTTGCTTTCCGTACTTGTAATGTAATATCACCGGAAAGTGAAAATGTGATGCGACATACTTGGTCGACAAGGTAGGGTTTTCTTCAAAACGTCCTTATTCATACATTTATAAAAATATCAGCGAATGACACTATTTTTGTAATCACCCTGTAATTCAACGTATCTGCAATCTAGATACTCATAGTGAACAACCCAGTTATTCATCAAGTTGTCCAGAATTTCAAGCAATAATAGGAACGGGTGCAGAGGTTCATGAGAAATAGAACATCTTGTATATAATATGTCAGTCGGATTCAGGAGATACTGACATCGCGAGTTGGAATTGATATTGTTATCCTACGAAATATCTGAAAATTAATAAAATTCCACCGCTCAATTTTTCAGAAATCACTACAAAACTGGCTAACTTTGGACTCACACTGTACTGCTGGTTACAGGGATTACTGTCAACAAATATTCAGATATCTGTTTATTATGCCTGTTCCCTCATCATTCATTCACACTACAGTGTTAGAGGTACACATAAACTGAAAATCATTTTTTGCCAACGCTGATTTTCATGATTACCAAACTCGCGGGACTACCAATTTGCGGCATCCCCGTTTCAGATTGAATGAAACTCAAATGAGTTCACTGGATGTCAGACTATATGTCTTTTTGTCTGATGAGTTCAAGATTCTGACTTGTAACTATCTTCGACCGAAACTGAAATGGCACATTCTCAATCACTGAATTTGAGTACGCCTCTGTGTCTCAACAACATGTCTCTTTATACCATAAGTAATGTGTCTCTGTGTTTTACTATGTAATATAAATGTGTTCCATTCTATTCATATCTTTTTCAAAAGTGACTGATTCAAATGTATGTTTCCAGACCTGTTTAAACTTGTACGTTTTTGAAATTGATTTCTTGTATCACGTCTGAGTAAATAAAATGAAAATTAAAGGTTGTAATTTGTGAATGCCCTAATAAAATATTTATGTATGTGCAGGTGCAGGTAAAGGAAAATGGTTTGATTGAGTTCAATTTATTGTAGAGGAATGAATAAGTAACTTCTAGTAATGTTGGGAGTTGAACTGAAACACATAAATATATTCAGTTTTGCCAAATGAAGTGAAAATATCAAACAGAGGTCGATTATGAGATGAGAACACTATGAAATGACGGATTTATTTCTGCTACCTTATTCAAATAATATTGACTTCTTGAAATATGAGAAATGAACGAATGACGATGTTAAGGTAGTGTATTGAAAATTTGGTAATTTTTTCAGTATCCCCAGAAGATGAGTATATTGTGGAATTTTCTCTAGAATTTGGATTCCTTCGACTTAGTCCTTCCACAAGAGCTAGATTGAAAATTCCAGTCGAGATAGTCACTCTAAATCCAGAAAGTGATGCATGTTTTGGTGATGCATTCACCAGACTGGTGTTAGCTGAATTTTTGGGATATGACGATTTGCTGTTGGCTTCAATCAAAACGTTGGCTGAAAAGGAGGACAACAAGGGATATTTGAGGTATATTTGAAATTATTGCATAAATGATTATTTTCTAGAAAAGAGGCTTACTGGGTAGAATGTATGATTTTGGGACTGCAAAGGACGGAAAAATTGCGGAGTATTGATTCACTTACCTTTATTCCATAGTCAATTGATTGTGCAATATTGGGCATGTTCTAAATATAGAAAATACCTTGCATACTTATTTGTTTTATCTAATTTTCAAGTTCCATTCTTAATTCCACCAGTTCCCTCTTGAATCACTTTAATTGTATTGAAATTATTACTATTCAATGTTATGCAACTTTTGCTCAGAAAGTAGGGGTCCAGAAAATAATTGCAAAAGTCCCTCAGAAAATCCACTCTTTGAAGGGATGCAAACAATTTCATTCAGCAAAGTGAAAGGAGGGACTTGGAGGGCATATCAAGCAATTGAAAAGAGAAAAATGCAACATATTGAAGGAACCAAACTTCATTACTATTATTCTTTTTTACACTTGGAACAATCTGTAGTATAAAAAAGATGTTTATTATTCAAGCTCCAATTATAACAGCACTAGTGAAATATCTATGTTGAATTAGAAAATGGGGTATTGGACGCCTGTGGAGTCACTCAATGAGAACAAAAGAAGATTTCCCCTTCACCACACTTAGTAATCTTACTGATGAAGTTAACTTGGTTAACGAAATGCTCATCTAGAAATGAAATTACTAGTGTGGTGAAGGGGAAAACTTCTTTAATTCCCATATCTTGAATTATTCTAAATATGTAGTCAGAAAATTATTTACAATAAACACTTTTAATATAGAAAATTATATTAGAAAAGTTTAGTTAGGCATTCAACAACTTATTTCTGTTTTTATTATAAAGGTTGACTACTTCGATTTCTTCAATAAACTTGTTAAATTTGTTGCACATTGCATATACCGGTGATTTATCAAAGACGGTTTTTTCTAGGTGTAGGAAGGTAGAAACAGTTTGTATTTCTGCTATATCAAATTCGACACCATTGGGATCTCCTAAACTACAGGAGATACGTCGAAGCTTAAATTAGGACAAAGTTGCGTATTCTGGTGCTCAACAAAATACTGTTTTGAAACTTGTAAAATTCCGAGTATTTCCGGAAATATTGGCAAAAAACTGAAAATCGGGATTTTCGTTTTTATTTTTTTCTATCGTTATTTGACAACATAGCTCAAAACCAAAAGTACAATTTCACTGATACTTTTTTTCAGCTACACGTTTTCATGTTCAGATTTACTATCCGACGTTTCGTCTTCTGGCATTCATCATCAACTTTTTTTTCTGTTAAGGGCGCCATATTGTACAGAAAAATAGTGATTCTCATTCTGATTTCATTGATGTATAATTTGTTATGATTTGAACTTCTGAAACCACAGATAAAAAAAAACAACTTCATCTGAGATGGTCATGACTCCATCGAAAAATTAGTTTTCAGAACTCATTGAACATCATAAGATTGCACAAATACTTCAGTCGAAATGTCCTCATTCTCAAAAACCAAGAATGAAATTTGGAAGCAGAATGGAACAAAATATTAGACGTAACTTATTAGCCGAGGTAAAATCATTGTTCATTCCATATTCGAAGAAGTATAATTATTTTTGGTACTTTTTTAGATAAATGCAGATCCTTCCAAATCAACACATCAAGTCTCGGCAGAAATGGATGTGCCACAGACGAGCGTTTGGAGGAAATTCAAAAAAAGTGGTTTGAAATTTTATAAGATACATATTTCACGAAAACCTAACAAGACGAATACCCTACAAACTTCTTGAAAAACATTATTTGAACCGACGAAAGTACTTTTTCGAACTGTGGTGTTTTTAATAGAAATAATGAGCACATTTGGAGTGAAAATAATCCACGGCACTTCAGAGAAGTCAGACCACAAGTTCGGTTTCGTTTGAATGTGTGGGCTGGAATTTATGACGACCGATTACTTGGACCTCATTTCTTCTCTAATACTTTGAACGGGGAAACCTATCTTCGGTTCCTAAGAAACGAATTCGAAGAATATATGGATACGTTCCCCCTTGTTAATTATAACAGCTGCTGGTTTCAGCATGACGGGGCTCCTCCTCAAAATAAAAGAGCAGTTTACGAATATTTACACCAAAGATTTCCTAATTGGGGAATTCTGGACCAGTGAGGTGGCCGGCATGGTCACCTGACCTTACAGTTTTGGATACTTTCTTGTGGGGCACTTTAAAGAACAGAATCTATGGAGAGCAAGAATATGACACAGTAGATGAACTTAGAGACAATATCATCACGCAATTCAGGTTTATCAGAAGAAGGGATATTGTTAGGGATGTTCTTAATTTGATACGACGAGCTCGGTTATGTATTCAAGAGTAAGGCCATCATTTCGAACACCTGTAATACTTTTTATGCATTTTTTACAAGCTCATGATTTCATACTTGTTTTTTGAAACGCACCGTACTCAGCCAAGTGTTTATCCAAAATTCCGAATAATGTTCTATCCGGCTGTTGTCTTTCCGGATATAATTCAAAATAAATTTGTGTTGTTTTCATACTATTCCTATCAAATTTATAATAAAGTTTCAACATATCTCGTTTTTCTTCATTTGAGAATGAGGACATTTCGACTGAAGTATTTGTGCAAACTTATGATGTTTAATGAGTTCTGACAACTAGTGTTTATTAAACAAAATTTTTCGATGGAGTCATGACCATCTCACATGAAGTTGTTTTTTTTAATATCTGGTTTCAGAAGTGCAAATCATAACAAATTATACATCAATGAAATCAGAATGAGAATCACTATTTGTCTGTATAAAAAAACAATATGGCACCCATGACAGAAAAAAAAATTGATGATGAATGCCAGAAGACGAAACGTCGGATAGTAAATCTGGACATGAAAACGTGTAGCTGAAAAAAAGTATCAATGAAGATGTACTTTTGGTTTTGAGCTGTTGTCAAATAACGATAGAAAAAAATAAAAACGAAAATTCCGATTTTCAGTTTTTTCCCGATATTTCCGGAAATACTCGGAATTTTCCAAGTTTTAAAACAGTATTTTTTTAAGCACCAGAATACGCAACTTTGCCCCAATTTGAGCTTCGACGTATCTCCTGTAGTTTAGGAGATCCCAATGGTGGGGGTCGAATTTGAATTGCCCTGTATATACGGGGCATGTGAAAATTTAATATTGATAATCGGTCGGTACAGGCTATTTGATAATTAACAAGTTTATAATTATTAAATATACACAAGTGATAATATATTCTACGATCATTTTAGTGATGTTGAATCGGTTGAGTGAAATATTATTGTCTATACCTTGTTCAGATTAATAGTCTATCCAATATGCATGGTAAGCTATGAACTTCATGAATGCACACTGCATAGATTCTAGTTGTTTTAGATATGAAGTGTATAAAGAAAGATAGCACTGTTTATTGGTGAAGTCTTTGTAGTTGCTATAGACGAATCCGAGCATTCTTTTTGCTGATGATATAATTATATTATGTATGGAGTGAAGTTAAGTTTGGGGTCAAATTCAATTCATTCCAGATCCTTTATTTGATGTTCACGCTTTAGGTGAATATGATTTATTGGGCAATTGAAGTTGAACTGATTATTTTCAAGTGTGTATGTTGCGTACTTGCATTTTTGTATATTGAGTTGAAGCACTATTATGCAAAAAATCAATATTGCTTTAAAGAAGTAGATAGTCCTCAGGGTGTTTGATTACCTTAATTCGTGATTCTTGAAAAAAATTAACTAATCCTCAAAGAGGAGTCAGCTGCTGGTTATGTTGTCACATGTATCTTTAATAAAGAACAAAAATTAAAGCGGTGCAAGATTGCTTTCCTGTGGGGCTTCAAATTGGGGGGCTATAAATTGATATGATTTCTTGCCTCTATATTGTATGAATTGTGATCTGCTGGTTAAATATGGTTTGGTCTATTTTATTTTAGTAGAACACTGTTGGACTATTGTACACCAATAAGTTCAAAAATAGGGTTGGAGATGACGTGTGGGAGAACGAGGTGTTAGTTATGACTGTTAGGTATATATTTCGTTTTTGTGTCATCGAACAAAGAGTGAGTCTTCAACTTCGACATTGATTCCAATTTTCCCTGTTTCTTGAAATTCAGGAGACGATTACCTTCTAAATGAAGTATTATTTGTCATGGTTTCTTTTAAAATTTTAGGGGTGGCAGTCACAACACCAAGGAATGAGGTGTATTTCGAGTTTCATTGCGAACAATGCCTCTCTCGAAAATGTAGTTGAAGTATCTGATAATTTCTTCAAAATCCAGTTATGTCGAGCTACAGAGCTGCTGCTGTTTCGTTTTCAATGCCCGATTCTGTATAGAAGTTGTTGGGGGTATTGCGCAAGCTAAAAATATCCTTTATCACTAAATGTCTTTGACAGAACACTATTTGATTTTTCAATCTTAGGTAATGTCCTCTTGGAATAGCCTTTAGAAGCCCAAAATTTTGTTCCAGATACATGTTCTGTGTATTTATAATTTTTGCGAAGTTATTCCAAGTCTCTTGAATTTTATTCTGTGAATACTGTTTTCAAGTTGATATCTTTCCTTTTTCTTGCAATATGAGCTATTTCCAAAAATATCTTTTCTCTACAACCATTGAAGAATGTAGTGATTCCGAAATCATTTTCAGTAATAGATCATTTCTCATGTATTTTGTATGTATTTTCAGTCTGTAACAAGGTATGTAATGAATATTCTGTAATCTGTAAATCTGTGGCATCGTGATAATTATTTTCAGAAAAGCTTCAATTTAAATCAAATAATGAATGAAAAATCAAATGAATCGGATATGAAATTTCATAATACTCCACCTGAAATATTGTTACAATAAATGTACACGACTACCTGTAAATTTCCACAATTATCTCAGTCTCCAAGAAAACTATTTCTAACAAAACCTCAGATCTAAGACCAATTTAAATGTTGAGCTCAATAGAAAAAGTACTTGAAAAAGTGGTATATAATCAGTTTGCGGATTTTGTTGAGAGGCATGAACTATTATGCAGCTATCAATAAGGGTTTAGAAATAAACAAAGTTGTGAAACAGCGGTCCAATGTGTATTAGATGCCTGGAAATTTAACTTGGAGAAAAAAGTTATATCAATAGTAGTATTCTCGTATATGCAAAGAGCGTTTGAGACGGTTTATAGGAATAGGCTATTACAAAATTTGGAGACATCAGGAATAAAAGGAAAAGTGCTGAAATAGTCAGAAAGTTACGTTAAGAACAGAAAACAAAAACTGAAGTAATGCATTTTCCGATAGTATAGAATGTAATCAGGGTGTACCTTAGGAAAGTTTTCTGGAACATTTTACATTCTGATATATATATAAATGATAGCTTGAGGTGATGAGGAACTGCATAGTAGATCTTTTTACAGATGACACACTAATATACTCATCACGTGAGGATCACAGTGAACTTATAGAAACTATTAATGAAACATTGGAGGATATTTAAAGATAATGTTGCGCTAACTATTTGAAGATGAACATTGAGAAGACCAGTATATAGTAATAGGCAAAGAAAGATGCCATAGAAAAGTAAGAGGTGTCTAAAACTCGATTCTGACAAAGTAGAACGGATAAACCTGCTTATATCCATTATAAAATATCGAGTGTACTTTTAGGAATTGGAAGTTTAAAATCATTACTTTGCCTGATATTATGATCAGGAGAACTGCCAATGGTGAACTTTGATTTATGTTTGTGCATCAAACAGTTTCCAGTATAAACATTGCATTAACTGTATGAATTTTATGTTTAAGAGAGAACGGCATGAATTCCGATATCTCACTTTGCATAAATACCGCAGGGCACGTTTTTGTAGAATTAGGACAGTCTGCAAAAGATGACTACAGCGCACTCCCCAAAATGCAATATCATATCGTAGATTAGATTCAATAAGAGAATGATATACAGGTTTAGAAACTGAATATTCTAATTCATTCGAGACAACTCTCAATGCGTAGCAACCCGAAGAAAGTTTTCTATATAGTATTTCAACATGCTGTTCAAATTTCAACGAATTATCCAGATGAAGTCCAAGATATTTCAATGCTATTTTATTTTCAATGATATTATTGTCTACTGGAATGCCTTCAAGATGACATCTGAAGGATATCATGTTATTCTTATGTTGAATGACAGTAAATTTGAATCACAACTAACAATCCTTTACAGTTTTTCAGATTATAACGTATTAATTGATCAAGATCCTGCTTGTTTCTGTGATGCCAAAGTATAGTACTGTCATCAGCAAAAACAGTAAAAGAACCTGAAATTTGGATATTTCATAGGTCATTTAGATATAATTAAAAAAGATAGAATCTTTCCTCCTCTATTTTTCATTCATTCATTATTTCATTATTTTCATATCGTTTCGTAGGCGAATTCGATTAATTATGTCATACCAATAACCACGAAATATGTACGTTTGTCTTTATTATTCGCATACGAATTAAAACCGAACGATTTGAAAATGCACCCCCGATTTTAATTTTTAAAATAAGAAATAAAATTACCCCAAAATATTTTCAAGAAAAAAAAAGTTACAATGAACAAATTCATGAATACAACACAACACACCCCTAAAATTCTGTCTCTTTTTCAAAGGTCTTGACAGCGTCAACAGTCTTACTTATAATATTAAAAACGTAATATATCTGCCTTCCTTTAGGGGAAAATTAAAATACGATATTTCTAACCAATAAAACCCCGCAGTGGCCACTATTATAAGTGTATGATTAGTTTGTGTATTCATTTAATTTGCTTCTGACTTAGATGTAAACATTTAATTATTCAATGATCATAATAAAGGATTTATAAAGAGGGCCCCGAAACTATGGTGTTAAACTGAAACGGATGATTGTCATCGAAAAATGAATAAGACTTTCCAAATATATTTTTTCTCAAATGTCGTTCGCTGTAGAGATACAAGGTGTTGAATATGAATATTGAGATAATATCAAGAATTATATCTGTATAGGCGACACCCTAGTAAAATTATATTCAGTTCCTTACATCGAAGGTTGAGTGAAAATGGGTCTTTCACTACCAATATGAGATCGACAGGAAGACCAAGGTCAGCTAGAAATGTACGAGCAAAAGAGGGTTCTTGAAAATTTATATCATATCTCTCAACGAGTGTTCGAACAATTGGTTTGGCAGAAGATATATCCAAATCATGTGTTCAATTTTGATATCATCTCAAAAAACAAAAAGCTTTGTCTATAAGTTTTTTTATAACTTCCGACAATAAAGTATATTTTGATTTTGAAATGCAAGGAACAACTTCATCCCTTTAATTTGGTCAAAGTGCAAGAACTTCATGCTGGTGATCATAACAACAGATTAGAGTTGTGTAATTGGGTTATCGAGAAACATGAAAATTATGCTAGATTTATGAACAGGATTTTGTTCATGGATGAAACAGCATTTCAGGGAAAGTAATAAGCGAAACGCACATGTATATGCAGAAGAAAATTCACATGAAACTGTAGGACACCATTTCCAATATTTCTTTGAGATAAATATTCAGTGTGGACTAGTAACGTAACTTATTGGGATTGTTTGAAATCGAAGGATCACTAAATGGGCATATCTCGAATTACTGAACAATAAACTTTCAGAATTCGTGAACGATATAAATTTACAAGATCGACAACAATTGTGGTTTATGCATGACGGTGCTTCTTCCCATTACACACTGCCAGTAAGATGATGATGGTTACATCTTCATTTCAATAACATGTGGATTGGTCGCGGCAGATATACAGTTCTTCGTTGGCCTTCTCGAAGTCCAAACTTAATTCATTACATTTTTGTATGTGTGAGGAATTGTGAGACAGAAATCAGAAAAACTTGGAAGGGATGCAGATAAATGAAAATGTTATAAGAAAACTAAAATTCAGTTTATTCAAAAAGGTTGGAGCTTGTATCCAAAACAATGGTGAATACTTCGGACAGTTTATGAGATAAAAGGATTTTGAACAAATT
Organism: Chrysolina americana; assembly: GCA_958502065.1. Lineage (NCBI taxonomy): Eukaryota > Metazoa > Arthropoda > Insecta > Coleoptera > Chrysomelidae > Chrysolina > Chrysolina americana. The sequence continues at coordinate 35,305,932 of OY293421.1, read as the reverse complement.
TAAATAGCTTCCATAGTCTTCTGTTTTGTAAGAAATTGCCTTGACACTCTTTTTGTACATCACTGTGGCAACTGTTTTTTTGTTTAATAGAGCACCCATTGAAAAAAATAACATCTCTGCAAATTTGATTGATTTAAAAGAATAAGATGGTTATGAGAAAACATGCCTTTTATTCTGACTACATCAAAATGAAGCACTTATTGAACAAAAACTTTCTCTCAAATTTAATGGAAAACTTTTCGAAACTGTGAGAGTTATGAATAAAAAAATCCTTTTAAATGTTTGTATTCAACACCCTGTATTTCTGAAACGAACGACAATTGAGAAAAAAGTCTTTTTCGAGGGGAATTTTCCAGTTCAGTTTGGCACCCTGCATACAGGCCGTTTTTTTTATCATGTGGTAACATTGCTATATTCTAAACCGTAATAGATACAAAGACGATTAAATGGGAAAAAATGTAACTATTGTGGTGAGCAGTACATTGGTCAGAGAAAATCTACCGGGACTCTCGCCCTTCCCGACTTATACAGGGAAAACTAAAAATGCTGTTTTCGGTTTTTTACGAATAGAATGGGTATTTCAGAAAATATGAAAAAATTAAAGAGGAAAGTAAGACGTAAAAATTGATACAGGAGAAATCAGCCTTGAATCAAGGATTACTGTAATACAAAAATCCCCAAAAAGGAAAAATACGATTGTTCGTTGTGTTGGGGTATCTTCCTATCGAAAGTATTGGGTAATGACTGTAGTATCCTAATAGTTGAATGAGTTTTGAAGAAATCAAAACAATTTACAAAAGAACTAACGACAGGACCGTAATTAAAAATTGTCACTGATGATGCTAGTTATTTAAATGAAACGTTATAAAAATGTCGAGTGTGATATACCACTGAATTGTGATTTTATCGCTCTATCAATATTTGTGATGAAATAGACAGGTCCGTATTTGAAAAAAATAGTTGATGGTGGCGGGGTTGACACGAAACGTTTGATTAAAAATTTATCGTTACGTAGTTCTAGCACATTTTGAATACAATAAAACTTTCCTTTTTCATTTTTTTATATTGTCTGAAATAATTCTATTCGTAAAAACCGAACACAGCATTTTCAGTTTTTCCTGTATGAGTTGGGAAGGGCGAGAATCCCCGTAAATTTTCTATGACCAATTTACTGCTCACCACAATAGTTACCTTTTTTCCAATTTAATCGTCTTTGTATCTATTACGGTTTAGAATATAGCAATGTTACCACATGATAAAAGAAACGGCCTGTATGCTTCAAGCCGGCCTTAAAGCATGCCTCCAGTCTACCACTAGATTTCTTCGTTTCTCTGTAGTACCTAGATTCTACGTTTTTTTTTAATTAGCAGTTGACGAGTAAAATAGCTCTTGGCAAATAGAAAACGAAGTTTATGAGAGACTCTTCAGAATGGACCTCAACTGGTTTCCAAAGAAATGGTTTTGTCGATGGTGATACCAAAGAATATCTACATTGTTCAGTAATGTAGATATTCTTTGGTATTTTGTTAATACCAGCATTGAAATAGGGGGATGTAGTATAGTTAGTTACACCCTACATAAATGGGTTTTTCTACACCCCATTATGATACAGATTTTTCATAACGATACAGATTTTCAATCGACAGAAACCCATAATTTTTCAATCAAGCATGCTGTGCATTTGACGTTTGTCCTAGATTCCTATCTAATTGTTTTATTTATCAAATTCAGTTGGCATCAAATTTTCGTAGAATATAGCTAAACTTCGATAAATATATTATTAAAATGTCTGGTTTCAGCGATATAGAAGAATTAGCGTCGACTCCACACATATCGGAGAAAGCACAAAATGCAGTACAAAATATTTTTATGCTCAGTATAAATATAAATGGAGTATAAATATAAATGGAATGTTTATTGTTTTCCTATACCCATGGTAACACCCGAGGTAATACCTTCAATTACAAATTTGTAGAATTTTTTATAGAAATAAGAGTAATTACTCTTATTGTGTTCAATATAAGTAAATAATTTAAAGGGTGTAGAGAAAATAGTGTAAGCAGCTCATTACATGATTGTTGCATATTATACTATTAAGATCGACTACTCTAGAGAAAAGACGGTCTTGAGTTTTGTTTGTTTTGAATTCCACCAAGTTATTGGGTCTCCATTCTGAAATTTTGGCCTGGTTCTCAATTATATTGTTCACTTTCTTCCCTCGTTCATTTCTGATTTCACTGGGTGATATTTTTATCAATTTTTGGATTGTTCTGTTATTTGAGATGAAGTATATTTTAAATTTTTCTATTTAATTACTGTTTTCATTTTCAGAAATGTTGTTTCTGGAGAACACTATCGCTTTGTCAGTATGTGGATGGCAAGGACGTCTTATTTTGCAGCTTTTTTCATCATGATTGTTTTCGTAAGTAGCGACTTTATTTTGTGTGCAATAATCTTATTTCTCTTTATATGAGCACTGTCTAATTTAATCGTTTAACATGCTCTTTGTAAGGATGTGTTTGCAAGTGCTAGGGCTTGACCTAGAAAGATCTGTAAATGAGCAGCAAAATAATCATACAAAGGACCCTGCACGGTTCTTAGGAAAAAAGAGTCCTAGTTGAATTGCCTGAAAATTTGGTATAATGTAGTTTACGATGTCGTGATCAAATGTCTCCTTGGCACAACGTGATTTAATAAACAATTTTATAGATATAGGGGTGTTAAACATGCAGAGGCATGGTTGTTACTTACCTATATAAAATCAATAATGTGGCAATAATTTTATTACAAAAAGTTTAGGGTAGCATTTTCGACACGAGTTGCAATGAAGAATTCTAAGACTCCGTATACAGGCTGAATATTTTTCTATTACTTAATATGTAAAGATTTTTATGTAACTATTTGAACAAACTGAGTCAACATCTGAAGCCGTAGACTTGCAAAATAAGTAAATATTTGATTTTAATATTGGGTGATCTGAGGTTACTATCTTTCAGGGTCACTCAAGATTGTCTTTTTTAGGTGTGTTTATGTTATTTTTTTTAGGACCATGTTTTAAACAAAGTAGAAAACGAATATAATATGATCAATATTTTGTGGACCTTGTCTATTTGTTGCATCTTGTACAGAGCCTGTAATTTGAAATAGCGATGAAAAGTTCTAAGGATATTTACATAGGTTGACTCTCCTTTTATGAGCTGATGCTGAGATTTGTTTATATCTATTTGCATAAAATCAAATAGACTTGCAACGAACGTAGATATTAAACCTAGTGAATAATATTTTGTGGCTGTGATCTGTTTGCTGCATCTTGAACGGATCTTACTAAGGAGTAGCGAATGTTTGGTTGATGGCGTGCATACCCCATATTACACTATCAATAAATGCGCAGGTACCGGTATGAAATCCACAGCTGATACTTAGCTGAATTTCTGAAACGAGAGAATACTCTTAATCGTAAAAACCCTGGCCATAACAGTCTGTTGATATGTCCCATAGTGTCAAACTGAAATTCTTCGTCATGATCCCCCTGTAGTTTGTCTTGTACATAAGACGATATCAACTTTTTGATAAAATCCAGTTGTGAGCATTTTTATAAAAACAAGCGTCATGGTTGGAAAATCTTGAACCCATTTGGAGGGTGCTGCCAACAGGTATCTCTTCTCTTGGTATATCAAAAAGATCTTTGATGCATTAATCTCCCATTTAATTGAAGAAGTATGGTTTTCGGGCTTTGATTTAATTGCTCATCATGCCGTTGACCGGGATCCATGAGATTTAAAAAATAGACAAGAGCTACAAAATAATGATCATATAGTTGCTTTAAATTTGTTTTATATATTATGTTCCTGAATGAAATTAATATAAATACAACTGATAAGAACAATTCTCCCTGTATAATAGTTACCTCAGATGACCAAATATCAAAATCAAATGATATTTACTTCATTTGCAAGTCTACGGGCTTTAGCTTTCGACTAAGTTTGTTCAAAGAATTACTTACTTGACATTGACTAATAGAAAAAGAATCACCCTGCATATGGAGTCTTAAAACTCTTCATTGTAACTCGTGTAAAAAATATTACGATTGTAATCGCTATCCTCAACTTTTTGTTAGAAAATAATCTCCACATTATGATTTTATAGGTAAGTAACAATCGTGCTCCATCATGTAACTCTCTGTGTCTCAAAAACTGTCCATTAGATCTCGTTGTGCCCATGGAGACATTTGATCAGGACATCATAAACTACATTATACCAAATTCTCAACCAATTCGATTGGGACTCTTTTATAATATAAGATGTAACAGACACTTGTGCAATGTTTCTTATTGTCGAGGGCAATATTGCAAGTTCTCTAAGTAACTAATTAGATAGCAAACCTGTTCGAACAGGGTGACCATCTGCAGACTTTTTTCGAATTTTTCCTCTCAGTACATGGGTGGGTCAATACAGACAGTTATTAGCTAGAGTAGTAATTTTTTTTGACAGACACTTGCCAAAGTATCCCATACTGTAAGAGGATTAGAGAAAAAAGGCAAAACCTTGATTTTAATAAATACTGTTTTTCAACGGTCTCCTAGAAGAATTAAGGTTTAGAAGATAGGTGCTCAATTGTCTTTTTCAATACCCCGAAACCAAAAATTCGGAGAGCTTCTTGCTTTGCTTGCCAGGCTCTCAGGCCAGCACTCTGGTTTCGCCAGCATTCCGTTTCCCCAGCGCAAAATCGGAGTAACCAAATAGCCAGAATGCTGTAATGATTCGGACGGAGAACCATTACCTCTAAACCATCTGTGTTGACATACCCTTGAACTGAGGAGAGCCAAAAACCTCGAAACTAGTTTGCGAGTGGTTCCCCTGTCCAAATCAAAATAAATTTCTGCTAGTTGGCTACAGCAAGGCTTGCATGGTGTTGGGTTTGCTACCTGCTGTTGTTATACACCGCAACACCCTGTCATTTTGGAATCTAACGAGCTATATTCAAAGATGTTGAGAGACATGAATTATTTTTATTTTCAAGGCCTACTATGCTTTGCTAAATGTCGGAAATTTCGGAAGGCCCATTAGGCAATTTTTCATCAAAAAAGTGGATAGCCTATTCAATTTGGGTATATTTTGAACACCTATATACCAAGTTTCAGCCCAATATCTCATATAGTTAGTTATATGTTGACAAATTTCCAAATTCATGCTTTTTTGACTGACCCTGTATGAAAAACTGTACATTTCAATGAAAAGGTGAAGTAGTCATTTAAATGTGAAAATCGAATATTTAGATACGGAGTTCTATCATTATAACCAGTACAGATGGATGTCCCTAGTTCAACCAAAAATCGAAAGTTAAAAAAGTATTATCCATATCGTTTAGTTTTTTAGTATAATAAATAGATGCGGTGATTCTCTTCGTAATTCAGGGTTGGGTGTGCCAGGAAGGTAGCGTGGTAGGATTTATGGTAAAAAAATTAAACAACGCTAACATATTGGATGCACCAGTTATTGTTAAATTCTCTAATAGAGGTTGTATCGTCGGCTGGGTATTTAATATTCAGTACTAGAAGAAAATGCACAACTATAAACCCAACAGCACCTTTTTACAATATTATATTATAGAAATGTAGAGCAAAATATAAAAAATATCATTTGTAAGAGAGTATCACAACTAAATATCTCCCCTAGAATAAAATGCGGGTGCAAGTCTACGAGGAATTCTCGGACTATGAACCCCTAGCAATAGACCTTTCCAGATTACGTAGAATAGAGATGAAAGATATGAACCGAGCCAGTATGAGCGAGAAACAGGTTTATTTCATGCGCAGCATATGGGCAAATTTAAAAGATGCGCAAACGTTAGTGCGACAGAGAGAGGGTAAGAGAAAGAGAGCACACCAGGAGCATTTTGCTTTTTATATTGGCCATTCTGGTATGTCGTGAATCTGGTGACAGTGGTGACAGTGGTGACAACTGATTCTGTCGTTACAATGTCAATAATGTCAGTTTCCTGATGACTTTTAACCTTCGTTATGTATGAATATGAGACTATGATTTTATATAAATATTTAATGTTATCGTACAACACGCATTATGAAGCAACATGTGTATTATGGATTATGAGGATTAGATTAAAGATATTTCACATTTCCAAGCATTCCGTTTTGGCAGTGCGGAGAAGTTTTTTATTTCAAAATCATGGACTTGTAGAGTTATGTTAGTCTAAAGTATTATTGTAGTCATCATGATTTCTCATATTTGAATTTTACTAAGGTTGCCCGTTTTACAATTAATAAATATACAGAATGACACAGGAGTATCTTTCTCCAAATTAATAGTTTGTACATATCACAACAATTTCAGTGATTTATCAACAACTGGGTTGGATCGATAAAAGTTGATTTATTGTCAAAAATGATTACTAGATCTTCCATTTGTTATATTGATTGAAAATTATGATATTTAAGTTTATACTGATAATCAACAGAATCAGATTTTCCGCAAGCACAAGCAAAAGTTCAGAAAATTTGTTGAGAAGTATTTTATATAATTATTATATTTTACATCTTAATATCGGTCAGTCAAGTAGCTGAAGATCCATTTAACTGTTCAAAACTATATTCTCTCAGTTTGGTAATAAGATGATTATGATTTATATTATCAAAGGCCTTTGAAAAATCTATATAAATAACCGACCTAGTATTCTACGGCATTTATGATCAAGTTAGTGCGAATAATCGATAAATAAATAATACATTACACTCTTTATTTGTCTCAAGAAAATAAGCATTTTACAGACACGTCATTTTCCTTAACCTACCAACAATGGTTGAAAATTCAAAAATATAAATATTTGATGCATAATGATCATGACAATTGAAGTTATACTAATAATTACTATAGTACAAGAGTTTTTCTTATGTACAATAAACTGAATAAACATATACAACAGCACAATACAGTATTTATTCAGTTCTGAAATTTCACAAGAATCAAAAAACTCTCAACATAACTTCCTTGTTTTGAGGATGAAAAAGTACAACCGAATAAGTGATCACTGTTCTTGTACCCATACGTGACCATTCTGTTCAAAAGTTTTCTTGTCATTGCTTGAAAATTTCTTCAAATTGAACAAATCCTTTGGCTGTGCTGATTCTTGTAATTTTTTAATTTCTTGATTGAGATATGCAACTTTGTTTCCTAATGTATCTATGGTTTTTGAACAGGAGCTTTTGCAGGTATCTGATTCCACGTTGTCACTACCCGTTTCATTTCTGAGAAAATTTTTATGTGGGATCGACTTTTGCAAGAGTGGGCTGCATCTTGATGGTGATATTGTCAATTCCTCCTTCGATATCCAATTCATGTTCATTGGAAAATGGTTGGCTGCTTTTATTGTTTCATTTGTGAATACCTGAAGAAAAAAAATATTATTATACAAAGTAAAGCTACCTTTTTTGGTGTAGAAGTGAAATTATTCAACTGATCTTCAGCATAATTTTGCTCTTTAGATAAATTGCTACATAGAGGAGTAAAAACATTCATTTTAGTATTGACTTTGCTTCTGTTCCTACTTCGGTTAGACCATGACATTGATACTTTTGTTGAAGGATCCTACAACAATAATACACTATTATTAAAACATTCCAGATCATATAATGACTAAGGCTTTCATTACCCTTGCTCAATGTTTTATATGGCGTTGGGGTATTCGGTCGTGTATCCATTATTATTGGCTCCTGACGTCTTGCCAAAATGAGCGTTTGGTACTCTAGATCTCATGATTGATGAGCTTGAGATCTAGAGTACCGGCCCAGTGTTAGTATAGTATTTACACTCGTAACTTCTGCAGAAGCCAACCGCTTTTGTTCGCAAAACGTCAAGAGCCAAGAAAAATAGATACACAATCGAATACTTCAAAGCCATATGGAACATTCCAGATCATTTCAAATAAATGCCGTGGATCTTGAAAGTTTGGTGTCTCTAGAAAGAGTTTCAACTGCTTCTTGATATGGAACATGTTCAATTTGCTCGTATGTGTTGATGGCAGTCTAAATCAAAATTATTTTATTGCAATCATTTTAACCTGAGCAGAGATATAATATTACCGTAGAGGATGCAGTTGGCAAATCTTGCGTGTCGCTGCAGAAAGGCTCTAATCTTGAAGTATTCGAGATAGAACATTTCTTCAATTTTCTTATATTGCCCCCTATAATAAAATCGTCATTTGTGAAGTGGCGCGAACAAACCTATGACAAAAGTGGTTTCATTGATTAATTATGGATGAATAGATGAATGTACACTTTTATTCACCCTTGATTTTACGTCCCAGTTCCTTGTTTCAAGCCCAATCGCCATCAACCATTTTTTCCGCATTATGGTCCGTTTTTCATATACCATGACCGGCAATTGGAAACAAAACATTGTTGAGGCATACTTATAAATTTCAAAAACTCAATAAACAAATAAAAATAGCATCCTAAAGTGTACTGCGGAAAAGAATGTCATCTGTCATATTGTCAATGATTCAAGGCGGGGAATTTTGTCGACCAATAAAAATAATTCTAGCCCACAAGTGACGCGAGCAACTTTCACCTGCACAGGTAATTCTGGAAAGGTCTATTCATTTAGCACTAATATGTATATCAAATCAATCCTGAAAAATCAGTCTTTAATATCTCTCGAAAACTCTGGAAAGCCAAATCGGCATTCGGAAAAAACCGCATTCCGAGTACAGCGCAAAAACAATTCTAAAGGCTTAAGGGCAACTAACGGCCTTACTTGGCCCAACAGACAAAAACCCGCAGAAATTCAGGTAGTACCCTACTGAGAGAAAAATTGTTAACGACACTTAGCGGAAACGCCAACAGTTGTCCGTATGTCAAAATAGTGACCACCTAATTATCAGTTGAAGTTATTGTAATGTAAGAAACAAGCAATCAATATTAATGCATATAATCCTACAAAAACTGCAATAAATATTATTTGTTCAAAAATTGAATAGTTATTTAAACAGTCTTTCAAAATGATGATACATTCCAGGACCAATTATAGTTGGAACGAAGAATTTTCAATTGGGTTTTAGCTCATTTTGGTACTTCAGAAAAATGAGGTTGTATAAGTCTAAATAAATCATTAGCAGCGTTATGATGGACATTGTGTTTGAATATTTATACATTGCCAGTTGTGAAAGTGAGCGTTTATCCTCTTCTTTTTGTGTTCAGAAGGATCAGAATTGAAAATAGAAAGTACCCAATCATCATCATTCCTTATCAAAACTATTAATGTATCTAACTAATGAAAAGTTAAATTCCTATGAATCAGAATTACATTGTGAATAATTTTTAAACGAGCTTATATTTATCAGAAGCACAATCATCCTCATTTCATTACATTTGCAATGCTCATCTCTTATAATATTTTTTCAAAAACAGTTTTCTAGCGCTCTTGCTCTTCCTTCAGTTATTCATATGAAAGCTCATAGTATACTTATAGGGTGCTCGGTAGCGAGGCGATTAGATGCGAAGGCATTCTAAACTTCCGCTTGCATTTGGCCAGGTTTGAATCATGGAAAACAAGAAAAATTTTCTCAATTTCGATAGGCAACGTAAGTTGTCTAGATGCCAATCCCGACGTCTGGTGCTTACTTGGTGTTGGCGTCGACCACCCGGGGTGGTGCTGTAGGTTTTTCGGGTTTTTCTTCAGCTGAAGAGTGAATACAACACTAAAAATGTAAGTCGCCCCGGAGCGCCATGGCAAATAATAATAGCCGTCCTCTACCCGCACAGGCTATGCCTTTGGGTACACTCTGTGAGTGTCTATGAGGGAGTGTTATTATTATTATTTTTTTATTTTTTTCCCCCAAGGAATATCCCAGTCAGGCCCTATATCCGAAGCTCCGATATAGCCGGAGGACGCGCTGATGTGTCATTATCCTCAGTAAACACTCCCCAAGTCCGTGGGGTGAGTGATTACTAGGTCCGAGAATCATGTGCCCTGAGTAAACGGAGTGAACCAAGAATTATGACCTTCTGCATTCTTCCGGCTACTTTTTCTGCCGCATCACGGCAAGCCTGTATGATTTTTAGATTCGAGATCAGCGTGTCCATCATTCCACCAAGTACACCTATTATCATAACCACCATTTTGATAGAATGGTTTGGGTAAAGCCTGCGGAGTTCAAAGATTAAATCTCGATATTTTATCCGTTTTTCCTATTCTTTTCGGACGATGATCGTTTCGCCAGGAGCCAAAAACTCTATGACGAAAATCGTCCTACTTTGATGGTCGAGAAGGACTACATCAGGCTTATTGGCTTGTATTTGCCTGAGGATGGGGAATGAGTAGTTCCAATAGATTCAGCACTTCTCATTCTCCACAACGGACCCAATATCCCCCGGAGCATAAGGCAACACCGGTGTCTCGTCTGTACCGTACGAGTGTCGTAGGTGGTAGTACAACACTCGTAGCGCCGCGTTGTGCCTGTGGTTATAGGCTGAGACCGCAAAAGCTGGACAAGCCGAGAGCAAATGCATTATTGTCTCAGCTGCCCCACGACACGCTCTGCATCTAGTGTCAGGGACCTCTCTAATCTCTATACCCACCACGCGACTGCAACGGTAGACGAGGGTGTTGAAGACACCATCTTGGCAGGCCATTAAGAATCCCTCGGTTTTCGACTTCAGCTCACTTGACCTGAGAAAAGCTAGGGTCAGGTTTCTGGATAAGCCAAGGTCTTCAATGTTCTTGAAGAAGACTCCATGCATCGACTTATCCTTATGTAGCTGTAGCCCACTAGCGGATCTAGGGAGTTTTTCAGGGGAAGGCCATGAGTTGATAAATTTTTTTAACCAAACAGGTGCGTATCTTTGTTTCAGGGGGGATAATTCATGGCGCGGAAGTGACAGAAAATATAAATGCGCCGTAGGCAAATTTTTTTTCTGTTCAAGGTCAAATGCCTTTAAATTGATAGTTAGATTTGTCAGCGGGGTATCATAAAGGTGGGAAAAAAAGGATGTCAAATTCAGTTTGTTTTGTAACGATTTCGATACCGGCCCCGAGACCGGCCCTGATGTAATTAATTATGCACCCTCGTTCAACTACGACAGCATATCTACTGGCGTACGAATCGCCGAGAACAAGCTAGAATAAACTCGATCGCCTCCATCCGCTTCTAAGAGCCATCTAGATGAATCTTCCTATAGTCTAGATATATCGAGGGCAGTAAATAGAATCCGCTTGGAAAATATAAACGGGATAGCAGAGGGAAAGACAGTCACAGAGAGTAACCAATATAGTTCCAGAGTTCGCGGATAGAGACTGACAGTAAAGATAAATAAAAATAGTTACTGTGATATAAATTAGTGTTTAAGAAGTGTGGTGTGTAAATAAATTATAAAAATTAGTTAGTGCAGTTTTACTACATTTGTTGTCAGAAGTCGGATGTTTAAAATAAATAAGTGTTCGTCGCGTTGAAAAACTGATAGACATTTGTCGCGCCTAATAGACCCGTTGAACATTTGAGTGTTTGCAAAGTGGACAGTTTTGCGCGTCGCGGGACAATAAACTGAAAACTTTTTGTGTGAAATAATTAATAGACTGATATTTCGGTTAAAAACAATTGAAGACAAAATGTTTCCGAGGAGAGTTCACCTGGTTGACCTCAAAGTTAGTGAATTGAAGCAAGAGTTAGAGGAGCGGGAGTTAGAAACAACTGGAAAGAAGGCTGTACACCAGAAAAGACTTGCAGATGTACTGATTGAAGAAGGAGAAGACCCCGAAACGTTCTTATTCGAATTTTCTGGAATTGATTTGAGTTCCATAATGAATAAAGTCGACGAGACCACGAAATCCTTGGAAGATACATTTCTGGAAAATTCGAATAGTTTGAAGGAGGAACTTCAACAAAATTCTGTGAGTTTGAAGGAGGAACTTCAACAAAATTCGTTGAGTCTGGAAGATGAATTATTTCAAAATTCAAAGAGTCTGGAGGAAAAGCTTCTAGAAAATTCGAATTGTCTAAAAGAGGAAATTCAAGAAAATGTGAAGAGCTTGAAAGAAAAACTTCACGAAAATTCGAAATATCTAGAAGAAAAGCTTCACGAAAATTCGAAAAATCTAGAAGAAAAGCTTGAAGAAAATTCGAAAAATTTAGAAGTGACGCTTCTAGAAAACTCGGAGAATTTGAGAGAAGAGCTTCTAGAAAATTCGAGAAGCTTGAAAGAAGAAGTTTGCAGTGTGACGAATCGGTTGGAAGAACGAATGGGAACTGTTGAAACAGAGATAGAGAAAATCTAAGATGACATGGAGGAAGAAATGAAAAAAATTAAGGAAACGCTCCATGATGAAATAAAAGGCGGAATCGAGACAGAAATCGGCAGAATAAAGGAAAAATTCAGTGAATTGGAAAAGCGAATGGATTCTGCGCATATCCCAGAAACTTACAACAAAAACCCAATGCTGGACCTGAGTATCAACCAGGAGGAAGTCCAGAAAGACATAAAAAATTTCAAGATTAGTGCTGAACATGGAAAACTCGCATTGAAACCGCCTCAGTTCGACGGAAATACACCATGGTCAAACTACCACCGACAGTTCGAAGCTGCTGCCAAAGCAAATGGATGGAATGCTGGGAAAAAAGCTTTAGCATTGACACTGGCATTGCGTGGCGAAGCAACAAATATTTTTGATTGAATTGGTCGTTACTTGATGGAAATCCATAGTATAAAGCATTAAGGTAAACGATTAAATTTCCACAAAACTTTATTAAATGACATGTTTCACTACACTGTAGTTTTATCAAGCGATAATGGTTTACTAAAATCCTCTTCGTTAGGCTTTACTTAAATATCTAAATAAAGAAGACTAATTAACATAACTATACCAACATTACCTAGAATTGTTATGTTAAGTAGCCTGACCTATCCCAATTCTTATCTTCCTCATTAATGTTATCCACAAACAACGAAAACAGGATATGCCCGGGAAACAATCGAAGTTACTAAGAAAAAAGGTTCAACAAAGGAGAATTGTTCAATTCCAATTGGTCATTGAGTAGACAATTAGAATTCTTCAATTTATTTATTTCTAGACATTCTAAATAATTAAGTTTGACACCTTTATTTTCCACATGTAGAATTTCGAAGTTTTCATCAAAGTGATGATCTTCTTCTAAAATATGATTCGCATATGTTGAACTTGTTTTTTTTTTTACATAACTCGTGTGATGTTCACGTAGGCGGTTTTTAAAAGATCTCCCGGTCTGGCCTACATATACTTTAGGGCAATTCCCACAATTTAATTTGTAAACTCCTGATTTTTCTAATTTTTGTGTTTTATCTTTGTTATTTTTAATAAACCTTCCCCACGTATTTTCTGTTCTATAGGCTATCCTTAAATTTTGTTTGTGTAAAAATGGGGCTAATTTTTCGGTGGCTATACCTGAATAAGTTAATGTTCTATAATTACTTTCTTTGTTCCTGATACTAGGGTAAACTTCTTGGATAGCCTTATTGTGTAATTTCTTTGCCAAAATATTATCTATCAAATCCATCCGATAACCATTATTAAATGCAACTTGCTTTATTATATTTAATTCTTTGTTGAAATTTTTTGTTGATAAAGGAACATTAACTAATCTATGAATCATACTGTTATATGCCGATATTTTATGTTGAAATGGGTGTGTTGAATTATTGTGGATGGTAATATCTGTGTCGAAAGGTTTATGATAAATTGCAAAGTTATGTCTATTATTAGAATTGCATATCGTTAAATTTAAAAAATTTATTGATTTTTCTACTTCTAATTCTATTGTAAATTTTATATTTGGATGAATAGTATTAATATAGTTGTGAAAGGTGTCTAATTGTCTATTGGTACCTTTAAAACATACTAAAACGTCATCCACATATCTGTACCAATACAAAAACTGTTGGGAAATTGGATGTTTATGGATTATTGTTTCAAGGTTGTCCATGAAAATTTCCGCAAGTAGAGGAATTAAAGGATTACCCATGATCAAACCTTCTGAGGAAGAATAATATTTGTCAAACTGAAAATAATTTTGTTGGAGACATATTGATAGAAGATCTAATATCTCCTGTTTAATAACCGGGTTGACGTTCCTTTTATCTAATAAATTTTCAACTAAGACTATGGTATCTTTAGGAGGTATACTAGGGAAAAGGTTCTAGACATCAAATGAAATCAATTTAGAATTGTCTGGTACAGTAATGTGCTGAGTTTTATCTATCAAATCATAAGAATTCTTAACACTGAATTTTGGTTCGAATTGAGAATAATTTTTGATTAAATTTATAAGCTGTCTGGACTGAAGGTGCTGTTACGAATGATACTACTGGACGAACAGGATAGTTTTGTTTGTGTAATTTTATCAAAGAATAGAGTTTTGGAATTTGTGGATTCATAATTGTTAACTTAAATTTTTCGGAGTCATTAAATATATATTCTGTGTTTTTTAAAAATTCTTTGATTTCCAGTTGATAAACATTAGTTGGGTCACGTGTTAGTAATGCAAATTTACCGGAATTTAAAAAATCAAGAGTTTTTTGAACATAGTCATCCCTACTAAAAGCGATAACTGTGTTCCCTTTATCCACTCTAGTAAAGGTTATATCTTTCTCCTTTATCTTATTCACTATGAAAACCAATAATTCTGCTGAGAACCAACCATAAGAATGCAGATGCCCTGTCACGAAGACCATGCCCAGATGACTGTTCGCACTGCCGATGAGCAGAGGAGAAGGAGTCGACACTCTGCAGAACTACGGCTGTGGGTGATAACTGGAATGACCACAGGATCCAGAAAGACCAAGAGAAAGATCCAGATCTTGGTTTAGTCATCGGCTGGAAGAAGAGTGAACGAAGACCGTCGTGGCAGGAAATAGCCAGTTGTTCTCCAGTCGTCAAATCTTATTGGTCCCAATGGACAATTGACCAATGCACCAATTTAGAGCTATCCTCTTCCGGACGGAAAATTCATTTTGAATACGGACGCAAGCAATGTGGGACTTGGAGCTGTACTGTCACAGATCCAGGAAGGACAGTAAACCGGAGCGCAATTACTGTGTAACCAGGCGGGAGCTGTTGGCCGTGGTTAAAGGAGTAGAGCACTCAAATGACTTCTACAATTCAAAAATCCCGAGGGTCAAGTGACACGTTGGATCGAGAGGCTCCAAGAATTCGACTTTGAGATCGACTATCGAGCCGGGACCAGCCATAAGAATGCGGATGCGCTATCGTGAAGATCATGCCCAGACAACTATTCGCACTGCCGATAACTGGAATGACAAGATCCAGAAAGACCAAGAGAAAGATCCAGATCTTGGTTTAGTCATCAGCTGGAATAGAAGCAACTACGCGTTAGCTCACTGTGTGGCAGAAGATCTCCAAATGTCCAGAGGCATTGCAGTAGTTTTCCTCAAGAAGTTCGGTCGACTCCAGGAACTGTGGGAACAGAACCCGGAAGTTGGAGGGGTGTTACAGCTGAGGAAAGGTCAGAGAAACATCTAATATCTGGTTACCAAGAAGCGCTCTCGAGATAAGCCGTCTTATGAAGATGTTTGGAAGAGCCTTACGAGATTAAGAGACACGATGGTGGACCAGAATATTGTGGACCTGGCAATCCAAAAATTGGCCTGTGGGCTTGATGGGCTGGACTGGAGAGTTGTAAGAAGCATGTTGGAAACAATATTCAGATCCAGCGGCATCAACATTCTGGTGTGCTGCAACCATCTTCCTCAACCCAACTTGAAGACTGTGGTGTGCTACTTACATCGAACGTCCAGGTGCAGATATGGAGAATCTTGCAGATATATTCACACTCCAAGAACGACGTTTCGGGGCGAAACGTAGAAGGCGGCAATGTAACGATTTCGAGACCGGCCCCGAGACCGGCCCTGATCTAATTAATTATGCACCCTCGTTCAACTACGACAGCATATCTGCTGGCCTACGAATCGCCGAGAACAAGCTGGAATAAACTCGATCGCCTCCATCCGCTTCTAAGAGCCATCTAGATGAATCTTCCTATAGTCTAGATTTATCGAGGGCTGTAAATAGAATCCGCTTGGAGTATATAAACGGGATAGCAGAGGGCAAGACAGTCACAGAGAGTAACCAATATAGGTAGTTCCAGAGTTCGTGGATAGAGACTGACAGTAAAGATAAATAAAAATAGTAACTGTGATATAAATTAGTGTTCAAGAAGTGTGATGTGTAAATAAATTATAAAAATTAGTTAGTGCAGTTTTACTACAGTTTTATTCAACATGAAAAAAGAAAAAATTATTTAACGATATCAACAAATGCATTTTAATTTAAAATATATACGTCAATGTTAATTTTCTTCGATTGTGGAGGGGTGTTTACCCCCATTACCCTCCCTTATAGACGCGCCTGTAACCACAGTAATAAAATTCATAGGAATATGAAATGAATCTCACTGATATGTTTGAGGACCTAATGTGAAATTAGCATTTTCGTTCATAATTAAAACCAAGTGGAATAGAATTATTCTTTGTTTGTGCGGTTTCCGATAAAAAACAACTATTTAATTCCTTTGCTTTTGAATATTACCGTTCACCGCCACCGCTCACGGCTTACCGCTAAGGGTAAAATGCATTTTATTGAAGCCCAGTCCCTGAAAGTAATTATTTTTCTTCTATCGTAATTTGTATTGCCGCCCTTTGATTTGACCGCCTGTGTTCTTTTCACATATTCGCACTGCATAGAAGAATATTTCTGTTTCATGGTTGTATTGGATGATGAATGACTTTTATGAAATTCAAAACGTGCGAGTGTTTGAGGAAAAATTCAATACGAAAAATACAAATACAGTTCGATTATTATAACTTTACCCATGCGTCATCAATTTATGATCGAAGAAATCACACACCCTTTATCGAACATCTCTTTCTAACAACCGCTATGAGCGAATCAAAGTTCGTTAACATTTATCTTCTAAGCTAAGAATTATGGTATTGTGATGATCGATTATAACTCAAAACAGTAAAAAGAGATAGCCATAAAACCGACAGTCTTTTACATTTCAACTAAACTTGCCAAACATTTTATTGCCTAGCGTGTACCATCAATTGCGTCATTGTTTTCTGTCATTGGGGTATTATTTGTCGCCCGTTTTACTTTGTTTTGCAGTCGAATATATTATAAAAACAGTTTTTTTCGAAGCTAAACGTCTCTTGGAATCATTACTTTCAAAGTAAGTACAATACAATGTGTTTTATTCACAAATAATCTTCAAAATTTTTAACCTCACAATTGACATTTGTGACTATAACTCCGTACTACCGGGATATTAACACAACAATTATTCATAGTGTGGAAACCCTATTGAGAGAAAAAACATTACCTAAATCTATAAATACAGGTCAAAAACATTCATAATATATTTTAATTCTTTTTTATATTATGCCTGGAACTATTCTACACTCACAAGCACAACAATTTGTGTTGAACTTGTGCGAGTATTTTGAAAGGGAAAGAGCGAATGGTGGACCTTTTTTATCACTTTCGTCTGTTCAAGAGGTAACAATTAAAACCACAAAAGAAATGTCATAACTTTTCTTTACTGTATTTGCAGAGAGAGTTGCAGATGCACTTAAAATATCTCGAAAAACGGTGTACAATATCAAAATAAGAAACGAAAATAAACCCATTCCATCAACTCCAGGAAAAAGTAGACGTCGTCTCAAAAAGAAAACAGCTGATTTACCTGAAGGACAGAAAATGGCAGTACGAAATACTTTGTATGATATGTATGAAAAAAGTGAGTATACCTCCTTATTACCTGGTGAAGGAAATGAAGATAATATTGATTGTTCATTCGATGGACGTGACACTGACTAGTGAGAAAAATTTCTGAACAAATGTAACCGCCCCATTTTCATCAATCACAACTTCATCAGGAAAGTCATTGGTTTTAGGAATATTAGTTGAAAAGTCAAACTTTATTGTCACATCTACTTTTTAATTTGAAACTTCACTTCGTATGAATTTTGACATAATGTACCTATATTAATTTGAATTTTTTTCTTCCAGAAAAACATGTTACCCTTCAATCCTTGAACGATGAACTGAAAAATAAGGAGATTGTTTCAATGTGCAAATCATCTTTGAATGTTTTACTGAAAGCTAGAAAAAGATGATAATCGAAGAGCTTTGATTGAAAAGACTCATATTGTTTCACAAAGAGCATATTTTTTACATAAATACCAAGAAAACCGAAAAACTTTATATCCACAAGAAGTGTTTTGTTTAGATGAAACTTGGATTTATTCTAGAGGAAATATAACCAAGTCTTGGCAGGATGATAATGTCAAAAGTTTACGCAAAGCCGAAGGATTTATTGTTGTGCATGCTGGTTCTGCAAAAGGGTTTGTTCCAGAAGCCAGTTTATTGTTCTGTTCGAAATCTTTGATTCTAGATTATCATGGAGAAATGACTATGTTTACCAAGTGGATCACTTCACAGTTAATTCCCACTTTGGAGGAGCCATCTTCAATAATAATGCACAATGCACCATACCAAAGTGAAATTTTGGTTAAACAGCCTACCACTCCTTCAAGAAAATCGGAAATTGTTTGTTTGCTACAGTAAAATAATATTGATTTTGATGAGAAATTAACAAAACCAGAGTTATTGCAATTGGCTAAGATGAACCGAAAGGAAAACATATATATTATAGATGAACTGGGTGTGAAGTATTAAGATTACCACCTTATCACCCAGACTTTAATGCTATTGAATTAATTTGGACTAATTGTAAGACATAATACAACAATCATATTGGCAGAGATGGATACAGTGATGAAAAAGTATTGGGTATGTGGAATGAAGCATTAGAGAAGTGCAACACTGAATCCTGGGCAAAATGTGTAAAATACACCGAACTCATTGAAAAATGGTATGAATGAGGAAAGATCCTTCGAGATATGGTTATTGAACCCATTATTATAAACATTGGTGACAGTTCTGAATCAGAAAGTGATTAAATATATTAATTTTGATTTTACTATCATAAATGGTACAGGTCTACATGCTCGCATTACATAAATACATGTATGAATACATATTTTGTTAATCATGTGTTTTTTTTTTAATCCTACATTATTATCACAGATAAGCAACATACATAAATTTTTTACATAATGTTAACATATTTAAATATATATTTCAAATTGCAGACCGATGTCAGGGTCATTTACAATATTCTTTAGTTTCTATATTAATGTAACTTTTAAATTGTCTTTACTGAATTTGTATTAGAACATTAGGATTTTATTACTAAATTTATCTGACCTTATTCTGAAATATCTATCGTACTCAATCATTCTCTTATAATCATTTATGTTGCATTTCCTCTCAAAATTAAAGTATATCACCGATTCACAGAACCAAATCCAAACATTCAGATTATTTTTTTTTTGAAAATTTACTGTAAATATTTCATAAATGTCGATTTGATCGATCTGAATGCTAAATACATTCAGCAGTATATTTTTAATCCAGCATCATACATCTTTAGCATGCCCATATTCTTTTAGCCTGTGATTTATATCGTCAACACTGTTGCATTTATCACAATACATTGATGTCGAAAGGTTGTGTGTATGTAATTTGGCCTGTACTGGGTAAATATCGTTGAGAGCATTGTACGTTGCAGCTCTCCAATCCGAGCAGATATTATTATTTTAACAGTTTCCCCAAATCTTCGACCAGTTTTGGTTTGGATGTTTTTCCTCGATATGTGCGATGCTGTTTTCTGATTCCATAATACTGTGGTACAAACTACTTGAGGTTACTTTTGTTACAAATTGATTTATTATATTATGTGCATTGTTGAATAATTTATTTGGGGTTATTTGTCTATTCTTAGTGAAGATCTCATTCAGTGTCGATTTGTAATATATATTCGAATTTACGGTCGTCCATGAGTTAAATTGGATTTTTATCAGTAGCGATGCGGCTTTATTTTCAATATTTATCAATTCAATACCTCCTTTACAGCGACTAATATAAAGCTGTTTACGAGAAATTTTATATAGGTGACCTAGCCATATAAATTTTCCTGTTATCTGTACAAGTTTTTGGCTATATTTTTTTTCTAGAGGAAGGACTTGTGCTGTATACCAAACTTTCGAGAGTATGTATGTGTTCAAGTACCATATCTTTTTGATGATATTCATTTGTCGTAAGTTGTCTGCAAAAATTTTCATCTGTACTTTTTTTTATTATACTTTCCCAATTTTTTTCCAACATTTCACCGAAGGATGGGGTTGAAGTTATTCCTAAAACGTTCATGTTATTGACATATTCAAATCTTTGGTGCAGTGAAAATTGATTTCTCCAGTTGCCAATTGGAAGTATTTTCGATTTTTGCTCGTTAATTTTAGCATTGGAAGCTTTTTCATATATTTTAATATTTCTTTCAATGGCGTTCACTTCATTTTCATGTAGAAATATATTGACATCGTCTGCATACGCACTGACTTTAAATGATTTATTGTCAAGCAAGATTCCTCTTAATGTGAAGTTGCATAGTCTCATGAAAGGCTCAAATTAAATACTGAACAGTATCATGGACAGAGGACATCCTTGCCGTATTGATGATTTGACTGGAAAAACTCGTGACAAATGTCCGTTTATTATTACTTGTGATTTTGCTTCTGCATATATGTTTTTGAGGGAGTTAGTGAGGCGCTCGGGTATTCCCAACTTTTCTAGTACTTTCCACAAATTGTTATGTGCTACACGATCAAAGGCTTCCTTGAAGTCTAAGCTGAGTATAGCAACTGGAGTATTCGTTGCCTGTGCATTCAATATGATATCTCGATTTATCATTAGGTTATTGAAAATAGATCTGTATGTTCCGCAAGATTGTTCGAGTCCAAATATATTATTCATAACAGACTTGAGACGATATGCCAGTATTTTCGAAAATAATTTATAATCAGTATTCAATAGGGTTATTGGTCTGAATTGTTCAAGTTTATTCGGGTTTTTGAGTTTAGGTATGAGTATTATTACAGCATCACTGAATCCATTAGGGGGATTTTGGTTTTTAAACATGAATGAGTTATATACCTTTAAAAGGTCATCACCGATTAAATCAAAAGTGTTGTGATAAAAGTCATAAGTCATTCCATCAGGACCTGGGCACTTTTTTTTGTTGATGCTGATATTGCTATCATGAGTTCGTCCTTTAAAATGACCTTCACTAATTCCTGGGAATTCAAGTGATCTACTTTTTCATTTATATGTGCCAACAAACATTGTATTTCTCGTTCTTCGCCACTTTGCACACTGAATTTTTTTGAGAATGTATTATAGGCCTGCATCAGCATCATTTGTGGTATTAACCTTGTAATTTTTTTCATTGTACAAAAATTCAATGTGTTGTTGGCTGTAACCTTTTTTAATTTTCATTATATCGTTTAGTATAAGTCTATCGCTATCGGCGTACTGATTTTTATCATTACACATTTCTTTCAATCGTTTCTCTTTTGCTAAAAATATTGTGTTCTTTAACTCTCGAATTTCTTCATGGACATTTTCTCCCGCATTTAATTTTTCATTCAGCTCATATAATACGTTATTATAAAATCTCATGAGATCATTATGTTCCCGTTTTTTTTTATTTCTTCATTTCTCAAATATTTTTTTACTTTAGGTTTGAATACATTTGACCACCATTTTCCTATATCTGCTCTGAACAGCAAATATGTATATTAATATTTACTATCTCATTTCGGAATGAGTCCATTATATTTTGATCATTCAAGATTTAGCTTTTACATTTCCAATAGCCCCATTCATGGTTTGCGCTTGTTATTGGATTTGCTTTGCAAAAACTTATTATGGACCTGTGGTCAGAGAATGAAACTGGCATACATTTTATGTCGGAATGTAAGTGAATTCTACATAGTTTTTATGATTTGTTTCCCATGTATCTATTAGTTTTAGTTGTGTTATTATATTTTTTAAGATGTTTGAAATGTTTGCTCTATTTTTACTATCTTTGTTTTCAATTATACAGTTGAAGTCTCCTAAAAGAATTTGAGGCGAGTTGAATTGAAGATGTATGTTCAAATCGTTTAAGAAAAAACTGTTTCTTTGGTTTTGGTTCTGCGTTCCAGATGGTGCATAAATATTGATGTAGTGAGTATTGTCTATTGTTGCGGAGGTGATTCTGCCATTAGGACGCAGAGGTTTTAAAAATATTGCACTCCAACCTAGTTTTTTGAACATCTTTTTTCGTTAACTATTACCTAGAGAACTTGCATTTAATGTGGATAAAATTAGGATGTGATGGATTTGTGTCAAACGGCTGCGGAGGTATGGATAAAACAACTTCCATGAGTGTGACTGAAATTAGAATACAGTAGGGAGGTCAAAAGTTTCTAGTAAACTCACTGCCTCCATGTTTTATTATCCTATCAAACCTGGTGTCACTGGATTCGTAATAATTGGAAAACACCGTGTGCTAGGAATCGCACGTTAAAAGGTAAGACCTCGTTAATCTCTGGCTCGCCCAAGTTTCGAGTACTGAGGGCTGCCGTTCGTAAGGGGACGACAGCTGGTTAACGGAAAAAACAATTGTAAAGATTCATTCCTTTTCGCCTTTGTATGTCCAGCAATATTTTTTAAATTTGGAACATTGAATATGCTCACTGAACGACACTTTTTGACATATTTGGAAAATAAAGGAAAGGAGAAAAGGAAGGTGTACCCTTGAGTGTGTCACACGATATTCTGTTGGAACTAAAAAATCACTCTCATTGTCGGTGGTTCGCCATTTTCATGAATTTGAAAATGTTAATTCAGTAATATTCATCATCCTATCTTATTACCTACACGTTGTAATTTTATCGGGATATTAGCCACGGCATTCTACATTTAGACGTTATTTGGCTTAAACGTCTCGACTTATTTCATATGCATAACTTGATGACGCACGGGTAAAGTTATAATAATCGAACTGTACGATTAATTTTTGTTTGTATAAGGTGTGTTTTCTTGTTAAAAATCAATCCAGGTTTAGTTGCATATCCACACTGGTTATTGAACCAATATTGAGTACTTATTCAGAACTCCAGGGGGGCATGGGGGTTGCCTTGGGAAGTATAACCGTGGAACGGACGATTTAGGATGCAAGGATAAAACATGAAAGTTTTACCTTTGCACAATCCACAAACTTCCACATACATCCGTTGAGTTTCTAATTAGGTGCCTTATATTTCCATTTGGGATGAAAACGAATTAGTACAAACGAGATAATTCACAATAATATATAATTTTTGTGTAAATTATATGTACGTACAAAAGATGTAGAAAATTTGAATATCCATCGTACGTCCATTACCTGTACATCCAATGGATGTACATTCAACATCCATCATGGAGCTTTTGATCCTCTTCAGTACGGAAAATGATCTTTCCCCTGAACAGTTCGATGCCGGGATTGTTAAAAACAGTTTTAATGCTATATCGACATAAGGATATAAGTCTTGAAGTGCATTATCGTGTAGAGCTTCGTAAAGTCCAATAATTGTCAGAGGGAGTTCTTTTTCTTTCAGTTCTTTCAAAAATCCAAAATAATTCAAACATTCTCTAGCAAAATCTTCCGCCGTAGGGACATCTTTGTGATACAGAGTGCACAGTTTCTTGCTGCATACTCCAAGTAAAAAAAAACAAAATTGGAAGCTTCTTTCCCATCATTATTATTGATAAGAAATCCAAACAATGAGTGAAGCTCATCATAAACAGTCTATCTTTTTTCCATTTCAGAAATCAATGTCTCCAAAATGACGTTATAGGTATTCACTCTAAACTTGTCTCTACCAATCAACGTCACTTCTCCTTCTCTACTTTCATCAGACTGGAGTTTTCGTATTTGCTTCCTTTTTGTTACGTTTTCGTCTTCATATGTAGTCTCTTCTGATTTTACCAGTGCCCCATTTTCATGAATTTGAAATTCAAGTTCTCTTCTGAGACTACGTATGTACTCGGATAAAGATGCATATAATAGTGCTACTTTTGATAAATCGGTTTCACATGCCTGTAGTTTTTTACTTGTTACATTGAACCTGTATAGCAAATCTCCCCATAGAATCCAACGAGTCCTTTTTTTTAAGTTTCAAACTAAAAAAACATGCCTCTAAAACTTGCCGCCCTGGGCTGCAGCCCCTGCAGCCCTCTCCTAAATTCGTCACTGCATCCATGCACTTTTGGACTTGAGCTAGATGTAAAATGGACATCCATTGGATGGCATGTGCTGTGTGGGTGATGAAGAACGAAGGTAAGAATTCGTCTTATTCTGCCAAAGTGAATATTTGAATAAAGACAACTTTCTAGGCAATATTCTCTTCACTGATGAGGCGGCATTTACCACTAACGGTACAGTGTCTACTCTGAATTTCAGGAACTGGGCAAAGGAAAATCTACACGGACTGATGAATGAAAAAAAGAAAAAAAAATCTGGGTAAAAATATTCAAAAACCGTATAGTAGGTCCAATGTTTTTTGAGCAAACACCAAATGGGGAAAGATTTTATAATTTTTTTAATACGAATTTCTTGAGTTTCATGGAGGTACTACATTGAAGACTCAATAAACGTTATATTCCCGCCAGAAGGAGCCTCCATTCATACTATGATTGCTTTACGGAAATGGCTTCATGAAACATTTCAAAGAACATGGATTGGGAGGAACATTCTTTTTATTTGTTCACCAGACCTGACTTCATATTTTTTTTCTGTGGGGATATTTGAAAGAAAGTGTTTATAAAAACAGACCACAATACTTGAACGAATTGAAGGAGAGGATGAACCAAAAGTGAAGTGAAATAACACCAGACCAATTGAGGAATTTGAGACAGCAATATGAAAAATGTATAGAGCGTTAAGGGGGATATATTGAAAACATCTATATCTGAGGAAACTGTTCCATTTATTCCAGTTGTTGTAGTCTAAGAGCCCGTGAACCCCAGACGTTCGTTATTTTATAAAAGCTGAAAGTTTGTCAGCGCATGCACCCAACACAGGTATGAACGATGGACCATTATGAAGTTTGGGTTGCAGTGGCTTTGTCAGGTAAACGGTAGTAAAGGTGTGTAAAATACCGATCTAAATTCATCAAATAATAAAGTGCGATTTTTTGGTATTACCTTCAGAATATTATTAAATTTCACAATATTCATTGCCAGACACTGGCAACCCCTTGCCGGACACCCTTAATGTTCATGAAATTATAATTTTACTTACGTCATAGTATAAAAGATGATTTTTATATATAATACTTGGGTAATAAGTAAATGATGTTTCCTCATTAGCCAGACATTTTTGATAGTTCTAACCCCTTGCCAGACAAACATTGTAAATCTTAAGACGAGATTTGTGATTAGAATGACTTATGCAAATAAACTTTTTGGCGCAGATTTATATAACTGATAATCTAAGTAAATTTTAAAAATATATTCGATGCTACAACTACCTTAAATTGTTGAAAATTTTATTTTATTCTGTCAATAACAGGTTTAAAAAAAGCCAAATGAAATATTTTTCAAAAATTTAATTAAAAATAGGTTAATGATAATTCAAGATATAGAAAAGGATGAAAAAATAGATTGATGACATTGCATATTATTATAGAGTATAAAAGGCAATATTATTTCATTCATATTCATTATCATCACCAATGTAATCATTTCGATGATAGTATACAGGGTGTCCCAGAATAAAGGGGACAAACTCCGATGGTAGAATCCTCACTTCATTTTAGGACTAAAAGTTCCAATAAACATATATCCTAAGATGAGTATTAACCGAGTTACAGGGTGTTGAAAGAGGCAAAAAATATGTTTTCCTAAATAACTCCGTAACGGCTCAACTTTTCTTAATGAAATTCGGTATGTCACTTGACAGCAATCAGTTCCAAATTTCAATGCAAATCACGTGTTTGTAACTCAAAACAGGGGCGTACGGCTGATGGGTACCCCCAATTGTCCCTCCCTAACTTCCACGACACTGGATTAATATCGATTTCGTCTTCTTTTTCTCAATTCTCAATATTTCCCATACAAAAAAGGATTAGGTTTCGTTTTCGAAATATCAACGATTTTCGAGATATTTGAAGTGGAATAAGTGCGTGCGTATGTGATTATGGAAAGTCACTGTTGATTATTTTATTAAACGTTGCTGTCTTTTTCATTATAAATCATGGCATTATGGTAAAGTTTCAAATGGATTGTGTCCACAGTCGTATTTCTAGAAGAATTTCAGAAAATTGCAGAAAAATTAAAGCATTACTCAATTAGAGTTAGCAATCAATTTCTCCTTATTTTCTAAAAAACATTTGGGTTTCAATGAGGTTATTTTGTTCACAATAAAATCCATAATTCTTCATTGGTTTGTACTGCTGAACAGTTCTGAACACAAGTTATTCAAATTGAATTCGTGTATAATCCAACCACGAAAAATAGTGTGCATTGAAAATGACAGTAGTCAAATAATATTATTCTGACATATCGACGGTTTTCAGTTAAAGCGTCACTACCTGAAACCAGCAATTAATATTATAACTAATAGTAAGTGTATACGACATGAACCCATATACGGCTGCAGAATATACAGATATAATATACACCTATGGAGAAGCAAGAGGAAATTCCAGAGCTGCTGCCAGATTATACGCACAAAAATTCCCGAATAGGCGCCAACCGACTCATAAAACTTTTGCAGCAGTTACTCAAAGAGCTAAGGAAAGAGGAACTTTTGAGCCTTACAAAAACGACTGTGGAGCTAGAAGGATTGTTAGAAATAATGATTTAGAAGATGACGTTTTACATCAAATAGAAAACAATCCATCTACCAGCATTCGGACACTTGCCGCAACAATGAATATTTCAAAATCGACAATATGGAGAGTGGCTCATGAAGAGAAGCTTTATCCTTTTCATTTAAATAAAATAATGGCTTTAGGACCAGACGATTTCAGACCCCGCTTAACCTTCTCTGAATGGCACCGAAACAGATGCGAAGAGCGAAATGATTTCCCCAGATACGTTCTATTTACTGATGAGGCGCTTTTCACCAGAGAAGGCTGTTTCAACAGTCACAATAGCCACATTTGGGAAGAAGAAAATCCATATGGCGTTCATTTTAGGGGATACCAAAAAAAATTCGGGGTAAATATTTGGGCTGGAATTGTAGAGAACCAATTAATTGGACCATATTTGTTTCCTCAACGACTGAATGGAGATATTCACACCACATTGTTACGATACACCCTGCAGGAATTATTGGAAGATGTGCCAATTTGGGTTCGCCAGAGAATGTGGTACCAATATGATGGTGCACCCGCCCATTTCCAAAGAACTGTGCGTGACCAATTGAACATCACTTTCCCTAACAGATGGATTGGAAGAGGTTGTCCAATACACTGGCCGGCACGCTCACCCGATCTAACCCCATTGGATTTTTTCGTCTGGGGATACCTCAAGTCAAAGGTATATGAAACTCCAGTGGAAAGTGAAGACGATTTGGTTGCTAGAATTTTATCAGCTTGTAGCCATATTCAAAATATGCCTGGAATTTTCGAGAGAGTACGTCAGTCTCTATTACATCGTTGCAATATTTGTGTTGACCACCAAGGCGGCCCGTTTGAACAATATTTTTGATTTGATAGTTTATGTACGTTTTTGATTTATTGTTATGTTGTAATTTTTCTGTTCAGTTTGTTTATTTTTTGTTGAGAAATGTATTTTTTTAGTGACCCATTAAAACATGCTTTTGAATGAACTTCTCTATTTCTTGACTCTTCATTTCAATCGGGTCATTGTATGTTATTTCAAACTCGAAGTAAAATTATGAACATTATTTCGAAATTATTTCCAAATGTATTGCTTGACAGGCACATAGTTTTACTGCTCCATGTACTACGATATGCTTTCGTTTGAAGTTATTTCAACGATTTACCATCCTGTTCGTTTCTCTGAAACGCAATATTCAGTATTGAAGTAGTTTTTCTGCAAAACATAGTGCAACTAACAAAATAACATTTAAAATTTAATCAAAATCTCCTGATTTCTTGAAGGAATGATAACTGCTTATGACAAAATAACCAACATATTTAATAACATGCAATGATTACAAATTGAAATATTTCGAAAATTGTTGGCATTTATGAAGGATTTTTTTTACAAAATTTCCTGATATTCAAAACAAATTACATAGCAACTTTTAATAAAACAATCAACAGTGACTTTCCATAATCACATACGCACGCAATTATTCCACTTCAAATATCTCGAAAATCGTTGATATTTCGAAAACGAAACCTATTCCTTTTTTGTATGGGAAATATTGAGAATTAAGAAAAAGAAGACGAAATCGATATTAATCCAATGTCGTGGAAGTTAGGGAGGGACAATTGGGGGTACCCATCTGCCGTACGCCCCTGTTTTCAATTACAAACACGTGATTTGCATTGAAATTTGGAACTGATTGCTGTCAAGTGACATACCAAATTTCATTAAGAAAAGTTGAACCGTTACGGAGTTATTTAGGAAAACATATTTTTTTTGCCACTTTCAACACCCTGTAACTCGGTTATTACTCATCTTAGAATATATGTTTACTGGAACTTTTAGTCCTAAAATGACGTGAGGATTCTACCATCGGTTTGTCCCCTTTATTCTGGGACACCCTGTATTTTCGGACCTGCAATACTTTATAATTTACGTAACAACTCATTATACTCTTCTTGATTTTTGATGAGATTATATGAGACTGAAATTGATTTTTATCACCTTCATGAAGTGAAAGCATTTTTGATCTCACTTGTTTCTTTTTTTATGGCAAAATAAAAATATATTTATATTTTACTCATGTCAACACTGGTATCACTTTGAAATGAACTATTTACTGCAGTTTATTGCATTAGCATTTTCACTCTCTTCTTCAAGTTCACTAATGTCCACAGCTACCTGGGAAGGTTGAGGTTCTGTTAATTGAGAAGCTGAAGGTAGGTGTGATACAGTTGACTCAGCCAAATGCGATGAATCTGGTAATGAATCGTCTGTTGATGTATTTACGTCTTTAGATGTTTCTTCGTCTTGCTCAGTTTCAACTGTTTAAAAGAAAAAAATTGGATTCTGAGGTAAAATATTTTTTTATTAGTCCTGTGAATGATTTGCAACATTCCCTGTGATAGCCACCCTCTGTATATTAACATGGAAGAATGTTGTCATTATATTTGGTCGTGGTGTTAGAGTATTTGCTCCCACCCAGACGGCCCGGGTTCGATCCCTGGGACAGCCTGCTACTGAGCTAAAACCGAATCCACTTTTATTTAAACTGTAGGTCCCGGATCTCCCTTGCTCGCACAAGCTCTGCTTTAGAGGGATTTTCTCCGAAAACCTGGGTGATTCGTAATAACAAATTTTACAATTTATTTTTAAGGTAATTTTTTTTTGCAATTTTAAAATTAATTCACATTTTTTCAACGTCTCGTCATCTCGTCATAAAATAATATTATTTTGCCACTACTTTTGTTGCAAATAACACAAATTAAGATATCACCCATGACTTGTTTTTTAATACAAAATCACTTTTATTTACGTTACGTAAACAAATAATTGTAAACATAGGTATTAATCTACGTATCATACACCAATAATATTGAATTTACTTTATAGTCTGTATATATTCGAAATCTTTTATATTGTTGATTAATAATGAATATTAAATTAATGATACTTGAAGATAGTATATAATATTATTCTAGCTGATGTAAACATCTACTGAGTACTAAACAATACATGCGCAGTAGAAATAACAACTGTGCAGTGAGGGATCGTGGTAGACTTAACTCGCAATCTCACTCGCTCCTACAGCTACCCTACATGCTTGTCTGACAAGCGGTTGGAGCTATCAATAATGTCTGGCTAATGAGGAAACATCGTTTACTTATTACCCAAGTATTATATATATATATATATAAATCAGCTTTTATACTATGACGTAAGTAAAATTATAATTTCATGAACATTAAGGGTGTCCGGCAAGGGGTTGCCACGATGTTAAGTGTCTGGCAATGAATAACGTGAATTTCAATAATATTCTGAAGGTAATAGCAAAAAATCGCACTTTATTATTTGATGAATTTAGTACCGTTTACCTGTCAAAGCCACTGCAACCCAAACTTCATAATGGTCCATCGTTCTTACCTGTGTTGGGAGCATCCGCTGACAAACTTTCAGCTTTTATAAAATAACGAACGTCTGGTCTATTGGTCATTGTTCTTAAATTAAATACACATTTTCAACTTCTGATTTGTTGATTTTCGTTAAACTGGAGACAACTCCATGAAACGATTACAACCATGTTACTTAGTACCTGAGTATGCGAAGTATTCTTTTATTGAATGGCTTCTTCGCCCTTTCTTTAAAATGTACAGTTTTTCATACAGGGTCAGTCAAAAAAGTATGAATCAGGAATGTTGTCATCATATAATAATAATAATAATAATAATAATAATAATAACGTTTATTTGAAAAAAGCATAAAGTGTACAAAGATATGTTGGCATAAAAATATTTGACTTATTGACAAATAAACAGAAAAAAAAACACAAGCCTAGGGCTGTACGTGGTATATTAAGAGTAAATTTTAAAACTATTATGGAGGGTGTTCATAACAACAAGATAAGATAATTTTTACAATCAAACAATAGACAGAGTTGAAATTTTAGATAAAAATTAGCATTTATAAAGTATTGCGTGTTGGTAGACTAACTACAATACATAAGTAAATAAATTAAATAACAAGCAAAATACATAAACAAATAAAATTACCTTTCCAAGTTTATAGTTTGGGTTTTCATATTCAAAAAGTCATACAAAGCGCTATGAGGGATTGTTATCAACCATTTTTCAATCTTGAGCTTGAATAGATTCATCGATTTGATTTTTCTTAATTCTACTGGTAATTCATTGAATAATTTGGGTCCTAGGTGTGTGAAATATTTTTGTCCAATTGTTTTCTCGGATCTCGGTACTACAGCGGCATTGATTTTATACCTAGTGAGGTGACAATGTTCGATGGGTTTCCAGTTTTTCCTGTCTTTATATTGTTTAATGACTAGTGTTTTGGCATAAAGCTGGTGCAAGTTGAAAATTCTAGTTTCATCATAAAGCTTTTGTGTTGGGTAAGTTTTTGGTTTTTTAAACATACTTTTCAGAACACCTTTTTGTATTTTTTGTAAGTTATTTATCAGGATATTTGAGGTGGAACCCCAAGCAATTATACCATATGCAAGGTGCGACTCTACTAAGGACTGATAAAGAATTTTCAAGTATTTAAAATGAAGAATGTTAGATAAGTATCTGAATTTGAAAATCAGATATCAAAGTTTCTATATAATATAGAATCTATATAAATTCCTAAATATTTAAGAACATGTCCCGACTTAACTATCACTTGTTCATTATTTGCACTATGGAATTGAAATTCACTGAATGGTGGCATATTGCTTCTGTTTGAAGTGAATGGAATGTATATAGTTTTATTGAAATTTATCGTGAGAAGTTTATTGTTGAAAAAGTTAATGATATGCCTGAAGTCTTCCTCTACGATATCCTTTAGTTGTAACCAGTTTGGTCCTTGGTAAAAAATAGCAGTGTCATCTGCGAAGCTTACTATGGTACCTTTGATTTCTTGTTCGAAGAGATCATCGATATAAAGGTTGAAAAGTAATGGACCCAGCACGGTTCCTTGTGGTACTCAGATTTTCACTGATTTCGTATCACTCACGACATTGTTGACATTTACGCATTGTTTCCTATTGTTCAGGTAGCTCTCGAAGAGTTTATGTGACGTTCCTCTAAATCCTTTGTTTTCCAAGACTGTGAGAAGTTGAATGTGATCAACCGTGTCAGATGCTTTTGTCAAATCAGCAAAGATGCATAGTGATGATTGTTTTTTATCAATCGAGTTGTTAATTGCATCCGACGTAGATCGATTTTCTCGGAAATCATATTGGTTTTCTGAAAGTAGTTCATACTTATTGACAAAACTCAGAATTCTTTTCTGTAGTATTATTTCGAATATCTTTGCAATCGTGGATAGTAGGGAGATTGGTCTGTAGTTGTTCACTTCTAGTTTTTCACCATTTTTGAAGAGTGGTGATATTACTGCTAATTTAAGAGCGTTTGGAAATATATCTTCAGTTAGTGACTTGTTCACGAGATGGCATAATGGAACAGAAACTTCATTTTTAATAATTTTTAAAATTTTTGGCCGTATCCCATCAATACCAGGAGATTTTTTATCTTTGAGGTTGTTAATAATTTCAATAATCTCATCTATATTTGTTTCTGACTTGTGAAATGAATATTTGCATTTTTTTTGACGACTGTTACAGTTTTTATTGTGAGTTTCGATTTTGTTTGCCAATTTTTCCCCAATTTCAGTGAAATGTTCACAGAAAATGTTTGATATCTCTAGAGGGTTTGTTGTTTGATTTCCTGAGAAGTTGTTTAGTTCAGTTATATATGATTTTGTTTCTTTAGTGTTGGAAAGTTCTTTCACACATTCCCATAAATTTTTATTGATACTTTTATTAGATTCAATTTTTTCATTGTAGTATTAACTTTTGGTTATTCTTATTAGTTCGTTTAAATGATTTCTGTATCTTCTGAATTCTAAAATGTTATCGTTTGTATAGTTTCTTCTCATATTTCTGTAAAGTCTATTTTTTATGTTTATTGATTGAACTAGGCCAGTTGTTATCCATGGTTTGCGCTTAACTTCATTTTTCTTAATTTTAACGATTCTTGAGCATTTTTCAATATGTTGATCTAATTTTTTTATGAAAGTATCTGTACTCTTGTTTATATCGTCTTCCTGTAATATATCTAGCCAAGTTTCCAATTTCATTATGTTTTTTAGTTTAGTTTTATCGATAATTTTTTTCACGTTACTATTAATTTTACTTTGGTGTGCTTTAGATATGAATGTGTGGTTCGTTACAGAGAAGTGATCGGTGATATTCGTTTCTATTATTATTGGTATGCTTCTTATATTTATCCCTTTGCATCTTTCCTTAACAAAGATATGATCTATACATGATTTTTCGTTGCCTACCACTCTGGTATGTTTATTGATCATATTTGAAAATCCTTCCCTGCTCAATATATCTAAATATTCATGAACAAAATCCATGTTTTCAAAGATATCGATATTGATATCTTCGGTAACCACGTGGAAATCATTTATATTACAATTTTCCAGATATTCTGAAAAATCGTTATTGAAAGTTGTCACGCATGATGGTGGCCTGTAAATAGCATTGAGTCTGATAGTTTTTTTCAAATATTTTGGCTGATATTTCTATAATTTCAATTCCATTTAAGTTTTCTATATTACATTCACATTTTATATTGTCTTTCACATAAACTACGACCCCATCATTTTGATTGATTGACACCCTTTATGAGATATTCGGCTGAAACTTGGTATATAGGTGTTTAAAATATGCCCAAATCCAATAAGCTATCAACTTTTTCTATTAAAAAATGTCTAATGGTCTTTCTTGAAATTTCGAACCATAGTAGGTCTTGAAAATAAGAATAACTCATATGTGTCAATATCTTTGAGCTCGTTGAATACTATAACTTGGAGTTTTCTTAAAAACTTTTTGGTAATTTTAACGTTCAAAATCGGTACATGGGTTTCAAAATAACAGGGTGTTGCGGTTTTAAATCGCGCACACTGTATTAAAATTCTGTCAAAATAGAACAATTTTTACCATTGAAGTCAAACACTGAAATTTTGAATAGTTTTTACGTTGCACACCACCCAAGAAGTCATATTCAATATCAAAGGACCCACGAAAGATGTAATGATATGATCTGAGAAAAATATTTTTGAGATTTGAAACGATCGGTCATTGGTTTATTGACACCTATTAGAAAACTACAAATTGCAAATCTGGGTGATGAAAATGATGACCTACTTGCAAAAATACAAAATCAATACAGCATGTGCCATTTCCAGGAAAAATAAACACAATTATTGGTCAAACATTTTTCTGGCTAGAGCATGTCATTTAAAGAGTCATGTTTATTATGAAAATATCGAAAACAGATTGGTGAAAATAGGGAAAGATGTCGTCACCGAAATTAATCAAAGTACAGGGAACTGGTTCAGCAATATTAGTTTTATTCAAAATATTCAGTTTAGTACAAATATTCCCCAATGGAAACTTTATCTATAAACAAACGGTCTTTTAAACATGGTGAATATGTAGATACAAATAATTTGTTTTCAAGTGGAAATAGCTTAGTGGATGAGTACATATGTAAAACTGAAAAAAGTACGAAAAATTATGATTTTTTCCTCCATCAAGTTTACTTTGTGGGGTGCAAATCATCATACATTTATATAAATAATTATCTGCTATGCATTTGAATGTACGATGAATTTTATTTGATTTAATTTGACGATTTGATACAACTACAGGTCCCTATAAAGTGAAAATTTCTTTCATGACGATTCATTACCTATTAGCATTTTACGAACTTTAAATTTCCAAATACTTTCTTTCGTTTACCTCTATGCAGAAGAAATTTGATAATGTCACAGTATGACATCTTTCCCATCTTGCTCAGAAAATTCTTTAACCTGGAAACCAGAAACACCATACAGTGTCTGGCATATAGTATGCAGCATATGGAAAACCTATACAACCTTATACGAGAGAGATTGAAAAGCATACTTTAATCCTTTTCATAAAAATATGATCCCGTCATCAAGAATCAAGTCAAGGGTAAATATATATTGGTCAGAATCGAATGTTGGTCCGGAAGTTCGATTCTCAGCCACTTATGACCAATATAATTTTTCAACATTTTCTCAATTTTCCCTCATATGCTGCTAGACGAATGGTATATTGTTAGATATTATGATATCACGTTCTAGATGTTCTCTCCTTTCTTCCATCCATTGGATAATCACATTAACTGAAATATATGATGGAATTTCACAAAAATCTTGCTGCAAATAACAAATAAAACTAAATTGTCCCTAAGGTATTTAAAAAAAAAAAAATTGTTTTGTTTAAAATTGTTTTTTCCGTTAACCAGCTGTCATCCCCCTACGAACGACAGCCCTCAGAAGTCGAAACTTGTGCGAGCTAAGGATTACCGGGGTCTTACCTTTTAACGTGCGATTCCTAGCACGTATGATAGTAGAATAAAAATGAATTTATTTTCACACTACCAATAACATTTTTTGATACGAGACGTCCCATTACTCTTTGTGGAAGCCTCAATTTTCAATACAGTCCTTTGTACGGCGTTGTGAACATCTTTTAGTATCTGGTTGCTATTCTTCAAAGGCAGTCAGAAACAGTAAAATATGATAATTTTTGTATAGTTTTTCTTAAGCCATACCTCACAACGCATCTTCAATATTTTATTGAATTTTTGCAGCATTCAGTTCGATATAAGAATGTTTTAATCATGACTGATAAATATAGAGGAAATAGAAGCTTCCAATTTACACTGTGTGTCGAAACAATTGTAAGCATGACTTTACAAGTATATATTTTTAGTGTAAATTGGAAGCTTCTATTTCCTCTATATTTATCAGGCATGATGAATTTACACGTACTCGATGCCACCACAAGGCACAGGTTTTAATCCATTACAAAAATGTATTCACATATTGTTATGCATTTCGTGATATCATAAGTTGCTACATTCGACTTCAAAGCATTACCAGGATTCATAGTTTCGTTCTTTGAATTTTTCTGTAACTGATTGAGATAAAAAATATATTTTTTTCAACATAATAATTATGTTTGTAAAAAATATTTCTCTTTTAAACAAGAAAACATATTCTCTCTCTATTCTGATCACAGTTTGCTTTGAAAACAAATAAATTTCTGATTATGAACAAACCATTTTTGAAATATCTTCCACAATCTGTTGGGTAATTTCAGTAGTTTTTTAACTCAATTATTGCTGCTCGACTAAGTATACTGGAGAGAGTGGTTCACGATGATGTGTGGTGACAATTATCCAGGTACATTCATTATTCGACAATTACAAGAATTTTTGTGTCCTGTTGTTAGTCCTACCCACCGATTTCATATATACTAGATAAAGCATTCCCATCTATAAGTGAAAGCTTTGTTTTGCTCAATAATAACTCAAACAATTGACAGTTTTCCTACGCAACTAGGACCAGCCCACTAGCTCATGGTCACAGAGTGTGCTCATGACACCACCAGTGGCGGTTACTTGAAAAGGAATGATACGCAATAACCACTGTTCACAAAATTCACTGCACTACTGCTGCTTATCGGATAACAAACCGTTAATTTTTTACATTTCCTTCGTGTTTCACGCCTAGATGTTAATCGGCGAATCACTCAAGCCCAATATTTCTCGCCTCCTGCGAACTGCGCAACTACGGAACAGAACCTCCACGAACCGCCACTGTTAAAAAACAAATAATTGGTTGCGTTATTCGTGTAGGAATAATTAGCATAATTTTTGTATCAGCCAATGGGCTGCGTTATTTGCGTAGGAAAAATCTGAATAACTCTGCATAAATTTGCATTGTTTAAGGGCCACTTTGGTTTGTTTACTTCTCCCTCTATTCATAAGAACTCGTTGATCCTACCAGCAGTGAGTTCCGGGTCAGTTCAAAAAGATGACTTGATAGCCGGTCAGTTGGCCCCAACATCATCATTCTCCCGTGAGTATTGCCTATGGCGTCTTCCCAGGACGTCTGATGATGGTTCTTTACCCATTTCCTCGTGTCCTGCTTAATGTTCCCAAATGGCTGGTTCTAGTCCAATGAGAGTAGTTGCTGCCCCCACTCTTGCTAGGGCATCTGCGTTCCCATTACCCGGGATGCCCTTGTGACCTGGAAGGAGCACGTACCCAGCGTTTTTTATCGCAGAAGAGAAGGGAAGAAGAGAGTTCAGGCTAGTGTTCAACCCCAACGTACTCTCCCTCAATATGTACTATCCTAAAAATACATAATCGGTTTATATTAAAAATTCAAAACTCAACTTATTTACTCTGATAACAAAATAAAATTTTTTCATTCAATTTATTCATGTACAAACTTTGCCCATTATTTTTAATTTCTTGCCATTGTTTTTGCCTTTGCTCATGTCTTTCCTTCCCTTTGAAGTATGCTTCCTATAACTCCATCCCATGTTTGTCTTGGTCTTCCTTTTTTTCTCCTCTTCTGTATCTTTGACTGCCATACCTACTCTTTTACTGGTCTTATATCATTCATCTTTTGTAGATGACCCCACCAGCTTAGCTGACTTTTTTCAATGAATTTGATTGTTGATTCTATGTCAAGCTCTTATCTTTTTTTGTTTTTTGGAGTTTATCTTTCTTTGTGACTTATTTAGTTCGTCTCAGATACTTCATTTCTGCTGCTTGTGTTTTTTCTCGTTTGCCTGCTTGTCAGCACCCAAGATTCACATCCAAATGTCAGTTATGGTCGATATATTGTTTTGAACACATTTATCTTTGTTTTATTTGAGATTTATTTTTCATTTATAAATGCTTGGTTCATTGTGTAGAACAAGTTCATTGTTTTTCTACTCTACCATTGATTTCTATTTCTTGTCTTCCATATTGTCTTCTATTTCCATCCCCAAATATTTAAATCTTTCAACTTGTTCAATTTCTACCCGGTTTATTTGTACATTTATGTCTTTTTGTTCCTCTATGAACATAATTTCAGTTTTTTCTTTATTTACTTTCATTCCAAATTCTTCACAAACTGCGTTCCAAATTTCCAAGTTGTTCTGTAAATACTATTTTTCTGCCAAAATATTGTTACTGCTAAAGTTCCTCCTAATATATCTACTCTTCTCAAATCCCAATGTCCCACGTGTAGTTTTGCCATTTTGCTAAATGACTTTTTTATTATTTCATCATTGCAAATTGTTGTCGACTTCCCTCTCTTCTAGTATTCTCCATAGATCCCGTCTTACTGTATCGAAAGCCTTTTCAAGGTCTAGGCATCCCATGTAGAGTTCTTTTCCTTGCTGTGAGAACTTTTCAATTAAGGTAAACGCACCAGTTATTGACACTGCTCCAGTAATCGACATTTTTTTAATATTTTTCTCAAAAATAAGGCCAATGAAGTGAAGTGAAGCAATTTCCATAGATAATCTGTCAGTTTGGATCATCTGGCAACCTTGTAGCTATTGGGCGGGAAGATGGGTGCTTTCATAGTTTGTTTATACGTGATGAAAGTTCAACGTGTCTGATTGTCCTAATAATTTCAAGTACATTGTTAAGGTATGTCCATTCAAATGTATTTTTTTTTTCATTTTCGGTGTGCATGTTTATTGACTGTAAAGTTGATTTTGTGTATAATATTCAATCACAATAAATAACCTTACCCCACTTTTTCTGGAATGTCAATAACTGGATCAAAGAATGCTTATAATCGAATTTAGGCGGATAACCACAATTCTTTGGTATTTACCGCAGTTATACCTTGGTCTTTCATGATAAATGACAGACGTGACGTCAACGTTTGCTTTCACCTAAACCTTTTGGTTTAAACTCTGGTTCCTGGTTATTAAAATTCAAAAAGTGTAAACAAAAACATTTGTTTTATTTCTGCCTTCTTCATGTTATTCCTTTGTTTTAATCTTAATTATTCTGGTTTTTCGTATTTTTGTATACAATAACTGTAAAAAGTATTATATTATAAATGGAGAACTTTAATAGTGTGGAAACAAAACTGAGATTTGTGTGCTTATTGGAGTCGCGAAGTTTTATTCGATGAAAACGTAGTATTGCTTTTACATTATTTTTTAAGGCATCAATTCTCGTCAGGGAGGATTTTTGCTTTTAACCAGAGGTATATCCCTCCTAATAAAATCCCGTAATCAGCTAGCAGTAAATACACTAAGAAATCTAAACAAGTGCCTTTTATACCTGTGAATACTCACCATTCAAATTTGCTGTTGCCAAATCTTGTACTTCCACCTGGTAATCTGTCCCTTCATAATTCAAACTCAGTAAATATGTTGTCGCCATATCGTGAAATATGAAATATTTACTTAAAAGACCAATTATAAACACGGTCAGAATGAGGTTAGTTTTCTTTTTGATAATAACCATAACCGAAAATGAAAAATAACTTTGGAGTTGGGTAATTACCACAAAATTTTGATGACAACTATGACATTAAACAGCTGATTCGTGACGTCATTAGATGAAAACCAATCTAATAACCAAAAACGCCTAAACGTTTTGGTAAATACTAATTTAAATTGGTAAATACCGAAACATTTTGGTCATTCGCCTAAATTCGATTTATGTGTACCAGTCATTGACACCCAATGTCAATGACTGGGATTGGTGAATATTGAAAGGTGAATGTCAAAAAGCATAAGAAGACATACATAAGCTCTCCTAGAAATATGGGCTCGAACAAATATCTCGTTCTAGTCTTTGACAGGGGGTGTCAATTATTGGAACATAGAGTGTCCGTTGTTACAGATGGCGCCAAGGAAGAAGTATAGTCAGGATCAGATGAATGCAGCTCTAGAAGCTGTAGCAAGAGGAATACCTGTAGCTACAGCTGCCAAAATACAGCGTGATTTACGTAGGCCGTGCATTAGAAGTTTTTTAACTTGCAGTTGGACTAGAAACTTGAAATTTGGTATGCTGTCATAATTGATCATGTGCGTTCTACCTCAAATGTTTTTAGTCCTACAACTATACAGGGTATGCCAAAAGTCGGTACCAACTTTCTTATTTTGAATGGAAACCTAATGTTTTTTTGTCATGGTTCGATTGGCCTTCTGATTATGACTTTAGACAACCTCAGTTATGTTTACTTATCTATCACAGTTTTTGAGATATGTACATTTTTCTGAAAAAAATTACGGCTGTAGTAGTTTACGAAAACACGTGCAGCCCGCAAACCGTTCAAAATTAGGAAACCAAATTTATGGAGCAGTTAGCTGGTAGTCCAGGCTAACACCTGATGTCCCATCGACGGTCCCATTTTGTACCATATGGGCGCAGCCGATTTTTGAATGTCGCAATATAAAATTGTCAAAAACTCAATTTTTTTCAAATGGCTCCTACCATTTCTTTTTTAACCATTCAAAAAAAAATTGAATTTTAGGATGAGTTATTTCAGCTTTCCCTATACCCAAGTTCAACCCTTATCGAGTTATTCAATAAAAATCAAGAAATGCTTTATCTTTCAGAATGATTATGTATTTATGCCATGGAAACAAAAGAAAATTGTAATAATTTTATCAGAAATATTGAACAATTTTGACAGAACTCTTGCGTAAATGTTCAATATGACCACCATTGTTGTTCAAACATTCTATTATTCTACTTTCAATAGATTGCGTAGCACGTCTGATTTCGTTAGGATCGAGACTGTCAAAAGTCTGTATTATTCTACGTTTCAACTCATCTATATTGTGAACTGGTGAAGAATAGACCAAATCTTTTACCCTACCCCAAATATGAAAATCTAAAGGGGTAAGATCTGGAGATCTTGCAGGCCAGAAAAACAGAAAAAGGGTCCTCGATTTCCCCACCAACGGTGCTCGAACATGGAAGTCAATTTGGTATACACAGTTCGTGTATTGTGCGGTGGTGCCCTATCCATCTGGTACCATGAACTTGCAGCTCTAGCCAGTGGAAAATTGTCAATAAATATTTCTATTACGTTTTGAAGAATTTCTACATATCTGTCACCATTCAGATGTTCATCGTACATAAAGTAGCGTACCTCTTGGTTCATTAACAAACAAAACACATTTATTCGAAATTGTACTTGATTTTCAACTTCGAACACCATATGTGTATTTTCAGAAGCCCAAAAATGTCGATGGCGCCTATTGTAAACTCCCTGCTGACAAAACTTTGCCTCATCAGTCCAAATTATGTTGTCTAAGAATC
Organism: Chrysolina americana; assembly: GCA_958502065.1. NCBI lineage: Eukaryota > Metazoa > Arthropoda > Insecta > Coleoptera > Chrysomelidae > Chrysolina > Chrysolina americana. The sequence goes on along the minus strand of OY293421.1, from coordinate 35,264,923 downwards.
CGGCGTGTTCTTGTATTTTGAGTAATAAGTCCTCGCAAAAGTTTACTCTACGGGGAAAGTCACCTGGGTGTAATTTTTGCAATCGCATAAATTTGAAAGGATGTAGCTTATGGCGGTGTAAAATGGTTTGTATTGCAGACTATGAAAATCCCAATTCCAAAGACGCCGTTCGTATTGAGGATTCAGGATATGCTTGAAAATATCCGAGAATGGTAATTTGATTATCGTCATTGCCAGTTAGTGGTTTGACTCTCGTAACGGGTCTAGCCACCTTCCCAAAATGTATAAAATTAGTTTTCAATCGTGAGAACTTGCCCTGTGTCATCCTCGGTAAGTTTGGATATTTCAAATTAAACTCTCGGATAGTTCGCTGCACAATTTTTTGACACATGCCGTGTATAACAAACAAGTCAGACACAACTTTGTTAGTATAATTTTCCAGATTCCAATCAATTTTATTTAAGAATTAGCACGACTCGTTTTTACTTTGACAGAATAGCACCTTCTTGTTTACAGTTGTTTTTTGTTTTCATGGCATACTTGAATAAACACAAAAGCATTCGGCAGGATAAGGCATTTCTTGATTTTTATTGAATAACTCGATAGAGGTGGAACTTGGGTATAGGGAATGCTCAATTTTCTTTCGAATGGTTAAAAAGAAATGGTAGGTGCCATTTGAAAAAATTTAGTTTTTGACAATTTAATATTGCGATATTCAAGAATCGGTTGGGCCCATATGGTACAAAATGGGACCGTCGATGGGACATCAGGTGTTAGGACTACCAGCTAACTGCCCCATAAATTTGGTTTTCTAATTTTGAACGGTTTGCGGGCTACACGTGTTTTCGTAAACTACTACAGCCGTAATTTTTTTCAGAAAAATGTACATATCTCAAAAACTGTGATAGATAAGTAAACATCACTTAGGTTGTCTAAAGTCATAATCAGAAGGCCAATCGAACCATGACAAAAAAACATTAGGTTTCCATTTAAAATAAGAAAGTTGGCACCGACTTTTGGCATACCCTGGTAGAACGCACATGATCAATTATGACAGCATACCAAATTTCAAGTTTCTAGTCCAACTGTAAGTTGAAAAACTTCTAATGCACGGCCTACGTAAATCATCTGTTCCTAGAGTAACACTGATGTATAAATCGTCAGGTAGGCTACCTACGGAGTATAGAATGGGGCCGAGTTTCGTTCCTACCACCAACGAAGAGGACCTTTTAGAGAAGTGGATCCTTTCACTGGCTAAGGTACACCGCCCATTCAATAAGGAACAGCTACTGAACAGTGTGAGTCTGATAGTTCAGGAATCCAAAAAAACAAACCCATTTGCCAATTCTCGTCCTGGTCGGAAATGGTACGATTCCTTCATGAAACGGCATCCAATCTGAGTGAGAGGGTCGCCCAAAATTTAACGCCCGCTCGCGAAAACGTTTCTCAACAGCAACTTTGAAAATAGTTTGAGAAATAAAGGAATATTTGATATCCAAAAACCTATTTGGGATAACAAAAGATTCCACACGAGATTTTATTTGTGATGGGAGCGCTTTTTTTCTTCAGCCAAAGGGTGACAGAGTGCTGACAATAAAAGTGTGTATGATGCAGAAATAAATTACGAAAAAGAGAATCTTACCGTTTTGGTAACTGCTAATGCGGCTGGAGAATTAGGTCCGCCTATGATTATTTTCAAATATGAAAGGATTCCGGGTCATAAAGCCTTAGTGTTAATAAAAGTTGGGGCATAGGACGGTCCGAAAGTGGTTGGATGTGTGTCTCCACATTCTTTGAATATATGACCAACGTATTTTTTCCATGGTTGGATAATAAAAAAATTAAACGACCGATTCTTATGTTCATAGATGGTCGTGTGTCTCATATTACATTACAGTTTTGTTCGAAAAATAAAATTGAGATTTTCGCACTGTATCCAAACTCGACACACTTGATTCAACTTATGGATGTGACGGTATTCAAACCGCTCAAACTGTTTTGGAGAAAAATTTTGGAAGCGAGAGGGCAGTGTCCAATATTACCAAAGAAACAATTCAAAATGGCTTCAAAAGATGTGGTATATGTCCGTTCAATGTGAAAAGTATAAAATTTTGTAATATTTCAACCCCATCAACAAATCAGAGAGAATCTTTCAAAATAAAAGAATCTGTCATAGTTTTGGAAAAATTAATTTCCACAGAAAAATTAAATGATTTTAGAAAAAAGTTCAATGCTAATGGTCTGGAAACATGAAAGATACTTCTTTTTTCAATGTATGGACTGCAATGAAAAAGAAAACTAGCTGCGGTAGGAAAGGGAAGTACAAGATGACGTGAATTGTTGTTTAAAATTGTTTTTTCCGTTAACCAGCTGTCATCCCCCTACGAACGACAGCCCTCAGAATTCGAAACTTGTCCGAGCTAAGGATTAACGAGGTCTTACCTTTTAACGTGCGATTCCTAGCACGAATGTTACCGACAAACAAAGCAGATAAAATTTACGACGAAAGTGACGAAAATAACATCCCAAAAGAAGCTGAGAATCAAAATAGTAACTCAGAAAGTATGGAACAGCCTAATAATAACTCCGAGCCAGGTGAATCCAAAAGTGAATTGTGAAGATAGTCTAGTAACACCACGAAAAAAATAAAATAACGCACACCATTTCGCATTCAACAAGTTCTTTCTCCTCACAGTTGAATGAATCAACCACCAATCTGGTGAATAATATAACACCACAAAATTTGTCATCACTAAAAGATCAAGTTCCCAACCCCGTTCAAAAAGGCTTTGTTTTGGTCAGAAGAAATTAGGTCAAACAAAAAACGTAAGAAAGAAAAAATGCCATTTGCCATCACTTCAGAAGAATGGCAAGAGTATCATAAAAAAAAGAAATGGAGAAAAAGAAAAAGGCGGAAGAAAAAGAAAAGAAAGCGGAAGAAGGAAAACGAAAAAAGGAAGAAAAGCTTGCGAAGATCCAGAAGTCAACGAAAAGAAAGAAGAAAGTTGCAGATTCTGCAAGTTCAGTTGATTTCGAGGAATGGGTAGAAAGCGGAGATTAGTATCGATGATGTCGACATCTATTTTAGAAAGAGATTCAGAGGGCCATGAAGATGACGATATCCCGTTGAGTTATTTGGTCACAAAATCGAAATATCATTTGAAATTTGAAGACATTCGTGTTGGAGATTTTGTTTTAGCCAGATTTATGGGCGGAAAGAAGCAACCGCTTTTCTATAGATATGTCTGTGTAATTCAGAGACTTTACCCAAAGAACGACATCGAAGTTGCATCTTTCAAAGCAGTTAACGATAAGTCAAGTTTTCATTTAGTAGAAAATGATATACCAACTATCAAGTTTGAAGATATCATGTAAAAATTACCTCAACCTGAAATTATTAATGTCGGTGACAGAATTAAATATATATTTTCATATGAAATTGACGTATTTGAAGCCCTAGCTCTTTCAAAATGTGTTTCGATTTTTATTGAAATTGTTTCTCTTTGTAAGAAGTTCATTTTCTAATTACTGATTTGAGTAAATCTTCTTTTTTTGTGAGTCAATCATTGGTGTGTCAATAACTGGTACATAGAAAAAATCTGGGTGTCAATAACTAGTGCATCAAACATATGTTTTTGTTAAATTTTTACAAATAAAAAATATATCGAACATTCTCTTCATAATAACGTCGAGAAAATAATTATTCTGAGATTGAACTAAATATTTGTTATGCATAGTTGACGGTCATTTACTGTACAAGGTTTTTTGGAAAATGTAACGTCATGGAAAAACGTTGTTAATTTTTCTTCTGAAAAAAAAAAGAACACCAAGGAAATACAAATTGATAATAAAAATGAAATATAGTCCATCAGATGTTCGAAATGACGTCTTCAATTATTTTCAGAATACAAATTTCTTCTGTTATAACAACCTGAGTGCGGATTCTCTATGGAAACTGACTGACACTGTTCAACATCTGACAATATTGGCGTATTACTAGTTTATGACTTCGATGTTTGTAGGGGCTTCAATGTAAACACATTATTTGAGATAGGACCAGAGAAAAAAGTCCAGTGTGATAGATCTGGCGACCTAGTAGTCCTTTTAATACTCCTACTACTCAACGTTTTTATGATGAAAATGTATAATATTTTTTTATGGTTGAACTCAGAAGGACAGTCTCTATCATAATTTAAAATGAAAAAATGTCAATTAATTTGAAAAAAAAGTTGACATGAAAGTCTTTGACAGGTGACAACATGTAGATAATTACAATCAGTCACTTAATGGCTTTCAATAAACCATTGTAAAAATATATAAGGTACGCTAAGTTACAAGGTCGCGAATACTTGGCTTGGCCCGGTATGTTTGAGACTTCTGAACATAAACACACGGAATTAAATCTTTTGATTAAGTTTTGACAGTGACTTTTCCATTTTTATCAATATAAACACCAAGGAAATTGGATTCGTCTGAACTATCAATATACCGGGTGGACACTTGATCTCTTGGAACAAAACAGAAAAAGCTTTACAGCTGATGCAGGAGTGGTGCAGCAATTATTATCTGCAAAGAAATTGCATTCCTGTAAAAATTCAGATGAATGATGATATACCCGGTGGCCACGAGATTTTTTACGTTACACCATTTTGTTATTTTGAAAGATAGAAATTTGACCTATAGATATGTTGTATGAGAGATAAATATGAATTATTGTTCTTATTGAAAGTTGAAATACCACTTTTGGTTTCACAGGAAGTGACATCAACTTTTGAATTATAAATGGAATGCTCCAATTTTTTTTCATTATTTAAATTTGTTACTGCATTCTGAATCCGACCATATGCTTCATGACGTAATTTTTTCTCAAAATGGCGTCACAATTTGAAGTAAATGAAAATCTGAGGTAATTTCACAACGCCAAATTAAAAAAGAGTATTGGTCAAGTAGGCTTTGGAAATGAAAAATGGGCCCAACTCATCGGTAAAATTAAGTAGACTTGATAATTATCTATCGATACAAATAAATGGGACATCTATTTATAGCAACTGAAAAGCTGTGCACATAATTGTACGTAACTCGCTCTTTTATTAATGGAAAGTACCACATTTATTATGTTCAAAATTACGAATGAATCATATTCTAAAGTCTTGCTCCACAAGCAACGCCTTTTAGTTAATTTTCCAGACAAATCCCAACAAGAGGTTCAGAGGGAACAATCTCTGCAGGAAAGTCAAACTATTCAATATCTAGTATGCGCCTGTCAAACAGACGCTATTCCTGTAGTTTGCAAAACTCATTCATTATTTGCATACATATTTTATAAATGAGGGTATTGGTCAAGTAGGCATTGGAAATAGATATTATCTCTGCAGGGAAGTCGTGTCAATATCAATCTAGTAAGCGCTTGTCAGTTTGACGGTATTCCGGTGGTTCAAGTAAAACTGAGAATTTTCGTTGGATAATCTGATATAAAATGGTTTTCTATATACAAAATGAGAAAGTCGATATGTTGCTGATATATGGGGAATGTAAAAAAAAACTCATACGTCGCTGAAAGGCTTTACGCAGAGAGGTATCCTAACAGACGCCATCGTTGTCGAGCGAAGAAATTGAAGAAATTGAACAAAAGTTCAGGAAACAGCCAGATGAAGAAGAAAAGTACGTTATTAGTGAAGATACTGAAATCAATGTTTTGGCTTACGTAGAATATGATAAAAAAAACGGTTACAAAAGCTACAAGTACCAGATTCACCAACATTAGTGGAGACAAATGATTATCAGAGAAGGTTGATATTTCGTAATTGGTTAATCGATAATCAGGCTTCACCGACGAAAGTAAATTTACTAATCAGGGCTTATTCAATCGTAATAATACCAGATATTGGTCCAAGGAGAATCAAAATTTAATAAAACCTCTAAATAATCAAGAGAACTTTGGTGTCAATGTTTGGGCAGGCATTATTGTAGATTAGGATAATTGGTTCAATTTTGTTTCAAGGAATTTTGAATGGACAGCGATACTTCTCGTCAACGAAATATCACATTTATTCGACGAGTTGACTTTGACTGTATATCCAGATATGTATTTCCACCAAGATGGAGCTCCACCCCATATCTCATTAGACGTTAGAGATTTTCTGACAAAAAAGTTTGGAAGTAGAGTGATTTCAACTAATGGCCCAGTCAGATATGGACTGCTAGGTCTTCCGATTTTACATCCCTTGACTTTTTTTGTGGGGATATTTAAAAGAGAGAATTTATTCATCGCCATCTCGGAATTTAGGGGAATTGGATAACAAAATTATGGACACTTTTCGATCAATAACACCACTGATGTTGGATAAAGTTGCCAAAGAATCCATAAGAAGGGCTTACAAATGCCAAGAAGTTGGAGGAAAACATTTCGAACAATATTTATCAAACATTTTTCAGTATTAAATTACTCTGTGAAAATTGTACCGAGTTGACTTTGTTCATAACTTTGCTCAAACATTAACATTTATAGATAGTCTTTTCTAATTACCTAATTTTTTAAGTGAATAACTATTTTACGTTTAATGTAGTGATAGCTAAATTCATTTATTAGATTTGCCGAATTTTTTGCAATGTTTCGAAGAAATCGAAGTGAAAATTCTTGACTGGTAATAGTTTTCTAGACAAAGGTATTTATTATAAATACTGAATTTCAAAATTTCTTGTCTTTTCTACTGTAAGAAAATGACTAGTTAAAACCCTTGGTACATCTGACCAAGAACTTATAAATAAAAAAAATGACTAATGAGGTATGATGTTAGGAAGGTGGTGTGCAAGTAGATGTATACATATGATGGCTAAGTGAATTTAACGAAGCACAATAAGATGTAAAGGTATGTAATCAGAATCAGAAATCGTAATTCCGAACGGGAGTTTTAATGAACGGAAAAGAAAAAAACGTTGACATTGTACCCACCAGTCGACCGTCTCGTAAAGCAATGCAACAAGCAACAATACTGATTTTCACGCACGCGCGCATATAAATAATTCAGCCATTTTCACTGAAAGACTTTTTCTCATAAGGTGTGTGCTTGGTTCTTTGATTTTTCACAGGTTTATACAAAAACCGTCTCACTTAGCTATAGGGTTGTAAGCATAAACTCCCCCAATTTTCAAGCGTAGAATCCATTAGCGTTGAGAAAAAAATAAGTTGAACAATTTTCGAAATAGCCGAATTCGACGCCAAATTCTGGGCACCCCTTAAAATTTTTGTGAAAAGTTTTCAAAGATTTGGAAATCTTCATGACTTACTCAGGCAAATTTTCGATCTGACTCCCTTTGTTTCAAAAAAAAATTATTTTGAAGGGCTACATCTGCCAAAATGTTCAAAAAATTTATATAACATTAAAACTGTAGCCCTTCACACATATAATGTTCCGGATGAAGTTATATTGAAAATCATCGTCAATTTTAAAAATTATATAAAAAAACGGTGTTACATTCGAAAAAACATAGTTAGTGTCTCCCGTATTAAAAATTTGAGGAAAATACTCCCAGTACCTAATTTCCCATTTTCATATCGAATCAGCTCATCGTGGCATAACCTGTATGTCTGTATATTTCAAAAAACATTTTTTTATAGGACAGACCCCTACTGTAGCATAAGTTACAACAAAGAGTCCTGATTTTTTCTCATGAATTTAGCAACATCCTATTTATTGACAAACCTCGCACGTTAATAAATATCTCCTTTGCTTCGGAGAGCAACTTGTTTCTCTTATAGCAACAACCGATATTTATTTGGAGTCCCAAATGAATTCGCAGCCGACGACGTATCCGCACTATCCGCATAATATACCAGCTAAAGGAAAAACAAACCGAAAAATCTGCTTTTCGCCCCTCGAAGGCCGCGGGGACGGCCGCAGGGTTGGTCGGGCGGCAAAGGGGATGACATGAAGGCGGTAGCCGGCTTCGAGTGTTAATCAGGGCGATCATATTTCCGGCGGCAGAGTACATAAATCAGCGGGTACACCGGAGTCGAGGGTTAACAGGCTCCCAGTGGCCTACTATCACGTAATTATGTCACCTATATCGTATGACAACGTGGCGCCTCTTGTTTCGATGGATGTGTCACACAGTGCGGGAGATTTGGAGTGGAAAATACGGTACGGACTCGCAAAGGACTTTGAAGTCGTTATTATACATGCAATCAACGATTTCGATCGTCAACCACCGAATTCCTACTGAAAATTTTATGCCCGTCATTTTCAACCAATCAGATGCTCCATTTCGATATTTTTACTATGGTAAACAGCAAATTTTCTGAAAATTTTTCATCCACATGAGCAGGTAGACGTAAAATTAATGAGTGGAAATTTCCCGGCACATGACAGCTGTCATATAATGAGACAATAATATTGAAATAAAATTGACAATATTTTTTATTTACTTTACGAGATGGAAATATTACAATTCCTTGAGGTGTACATTCAAGAATATCATTAATTAATTTAAAATTCTTCAAAAATTCCACTTCTACCTCCTCTTTCCTAAGTGGTGATTGAAACACAGAACCGGTGTTTTTTTTAACAATATGTCTGGGTTTCATAAAATAAAGATAATACTGAGACAACAGTTTATTTCTTTGAGTATTAGATTTTTGTCCAAAAGAAGGCACAATATCATGCAGAATGTTGCAATAATCTTTGTTTAAATAAGTTTTCTTGCTCAGAATTTGATCCAGTTTCTTCCACTAGATATTTTAGATATTTTACATTTTTTTTACATTTTAATGTGCTGTGATTCTTTGCAAAAGAAACACAATTCATACCATTTAAAGTTCATTTTATTATCACTTTTTTACTAACTTATGATTGCATACAATATTACCAGGAACTAATAATGCCAAAAATTAAATATTGATTGACAGAGGTAGTAAATGTCAAATCCATGGCTAACTTTGCAAAATATTTTTTTAACCGGCAACAAACGCCAACAACATTCTTTTTAGAATAAAGAATAAAATATTCCGATTTTTTGAATTATTTGAAAAACAAATTTTTACCGCTAATATTAATTTTAATTTTTAAAGTATATATGTATGGGTATAGTTATATATTTTTTGCTGTATATCAACTTTGTAGTCCATATTGACATTTCCCTGAAACCTATTAAAAAAATTATATGAAATCAATAATTTTTATATAATAATGTATCTGATATTATATATTTTATTTCACTAGGGCACGGGGAAAATAAAAACAATCGCCCGCAATACGAACGTATTCACTTTAATTTTTTTGTCAATACTGACAATTCCCTGAAACCCATTAAAAAAATTGTATGAAATCAATTAATTTTAGAAAAAAATGTATCTGATATTTTTTTTTATTTTACTAAGGTACGGAGAATTTGGAAAAAAAATCCCTATACGATGTGCTTCTTCCATGAATACTGAAAATAACTATTGCATGAAAAAATAATGCATACAAAAGTATAATCAAATACCTTTTTACACGGGTTTATTGAATTAAGAGACAGTCAGTTAATATACATTTGAAAAACGCTCACTACTCCAATTAATTATAAGAACCAGAAATAATATCTTAATGAATACCTACGTAATTTCTAAGACCCTTCAGAAGAAGCATTTTTCATTATTTTTCAACAAGTTGTATTAGTTTGACTATTATAATTATAACTAATATTGAAAACACAATTATTATAAATTATACTATTTGCACTTGTTGTTGATTCTTGCTGTGGTTCAATTTTATCAGTCACTGTTTTCGAAATCGAACTTTCTCAGAGAATGTTCTCCCCTCATGGCACCAGTTATATTTTCATGATGACCCACATGTATCTAAAGATACGGTTTGATAGAATGAGCATTATTATGACCTGTAATCTTTATAATGATGAAATTGTATTTTAACCGACAGAGCAATTTGTATACAAGTTCTTCGATGTTTGCATTCCAATTTAAGGTAGGAGTCACAAACAATCTATCTACGTCTAGATTTTCACGTTTTTCCATAAATTTTTCAATGAGTCATATGGGACATTCATCAAGATTTTTGCTATTTCTAATTAAATTTTTACTGTCTGCAAGTCTTTTTGACCCACCTTGGGTTAGTTTCGTGAATACTGGATTATATTCAATGCGTCCTGTAAAATCTCCCTTATGATCAATTTCCTTATGGAAGTGCTCGACTTTAGCCATTGTTTCTTCACTACCCCTACAAGCTAGTTCATGCGATATTACATGAAAAATGGTGTTTCTGTAAGTTCACTAGTGAGAGCAGCAGTATGTATTTTTCTTTTTGAAGGATTTTTTTGTAACTGTTACCGTTTTGCATCACAAGCAGCTCTTGCAGATGCCAATTCAATATCTGCAAAGGGATCTAATTTCACATGGAATTTACAAAAGTACAATTCTTGCAGTTGCTTTGCTGTTGAATTCCACATAACCTAAAATAATTAATAAAATTAATTTGTGAGTCTGAAAATGTTCCCATATAAGTAACAAAAGGGTTCTTACCTTTACTACAGATTCTTTACAATCTTCCAAGTTTCTTCTTTTCATAATTAACCTTCAGTCCTCTAAAATTGAAGCCAATTCTGCTACAGATTTTTCTTCTTCGATCCGATATAATTTTTCTTTGCAAAACTCCAAAAACTGAGTCAACACGTTGCCTTAGGTATTTGATGCAGTTGAATTTTCCACCTCTTTTCCAGTTAACTCTGTAGTTTCCTTTCCAAATAGCAACAATTATTTTCAAAGTAAAAAACCCACACAGTGTTAATGACAGCCCAAAAAACGTAAACGTCAAAACTTGCATTACATACAGCCTTCTATTTATTTGTGGATCTCTTTTTAAATATAATTCTGGTATAACATTTTCTTACCAAATCCCCCACGTTCTTGAATAAATTGCGGAAAATTTGTTTCGAAAAATTTCTTTAGGGAGATTATGAGTGAAAATTATACTTTAGACAATAACGGTATTCAAATATGTACGGTATTTTCCCCTTCAAAACTCTTCACATCAACTGATTATACTGCTTGAATTCCAATAAAGTTTGAAAAATGTGCCGGGGAATTTCAAATAATTTAAACGAATAGTTTCGACCAGGTCGAAATACCCTTCTCTCCACGCGTTTCCACAAAGTGGAAAATATCAGGCAAATATCCGACGACAGAAAACAAAGACTTCCACAGACATTTAATTACATCTGCCATCTATATGTGCAATTTGTGCAATGTGTGGCCGGTAGCTCAACGGTTAAGGTTTCGGCCATGGAACTTCTGGCTCGTCTCGGATATAGGTTCGAGGGCTCAGGACGCAAGAATCTTTTTTATCAAGTACTTCGGTTGAAACTTATGGTTTTATAATCGTTCCCCATATTTTTTAGAGCGCTACTTACGAATCTGGAGGTATCGAACGAAATTTTCCGATGTTTTGAGAGATATTCGTGAAAGACCAAGAGCTTTTTGCTCATAATTTCAAAAGTAGATCTGTGTGGTAGCAGAAAATGTTCATCATTTTTAAATTTGACTAGATATGCCATGATTTCAGATCAATCCTAGCTCTGTACGTCTGATTTAGTTACCGAGATACAACACTTGAAGATTTGGTTAAATCTTCTCAAAAAGAAAAATTTTAACATAAGTTTAAACTAAATATTTGATAATGCGGAGCGCGGTAATTTTTGGATAGCGGCAATGTTTGGAAAGCGGCAATGTAATATTTTGTGCCTTAAACAAACATAAGACTGTTTTTACAAACACACCTATCAAAAAATGGAAAAATAGGAAATCTCAATATCCGTGTACTTTCGGCGACTCCGGCAAAAATCCCAATAATCAGCCCTATGCTGTATAACTTCAGTTAAAAATATCGTCACCGTTAGTCGACATTGACATTTCCGATATTTTGCTATTGCTTGGTAATGGCAAAATAACGGAAGTTATTTTTAACGGAAGTGATACAGCATAGGGCTGAATATTGCTTTTGGAGCTCTCGCCAAAAATAATTAAACTCTTCAAAAAGTGTAAATGTACTTTCAAGGTCTGAGGACATTTCTTGTTGACAAAGTTAGAAAATAATTTGATTAGTTCAATCAGTAATTGTCCATATGAATGAAAACAAAATAAGTAACTTATGGCAACCAATAATAAAATCGTCAACATAGTTATTAACGTTACAAGTCCGGTGAATAAATTTTTACAGTATGAGTAAGATAATTCTTTACATACGTAGTGCGAATTATTTCAAAGGAATCTGATAACTATACAGTGTATCACTTCTCACAGAAACACCTCCGTATCTTCTTTAATTTTTAACGAAAAATCAAGAAATTTTCAGAATCGATAGATACACTAGAGATGAACTCTCTGCACGAAAGGGGTCATCCTACGTGATATATACTGCACGCCAGTAGCGATAAAACCACCCATTTTTCCAAAAACCCAAGTTCGGATTCGTATTCAGGATCCCCAAATTACCACTAATCCACCTTTCTCCTAGAAAAATTTCAGTTCTAAAAAATTCTAATTTATTTCACTTTGCCCCAGTTAGTTCATTTCTAGTGTATCTATGTATCCTGAAAATTTCATGGTTCTTCGTCAAAAATTACACATGATTCGGGGGCGATTCCATGAGAATTAGAATTTTTCAGAACTGAAAATTTTTCACGAAACAGGTGTACTAGTAGTAAGTCGGGGATCCTGAACAGGAATCTGAAAGGATTTCGGGCCAATTTTGTCCCCTAATATAACTTTCCGGAAAAATTGGTGGTTCCATCGCTATTGGCGTGTAGTGTATATCACGTAGGATGATACCTTTTATGCAATAAGTTCATTCCTAATGTATCTATCGATCCTGAAAATTCTATGATTATACGTTGAAAATTACGGAAGATAAGATTTCGTGAGCTTTTTACGGAACATCTGCCAAGTCGAAATATCCTTCTCTCCACATATTCCCACAAAGTGGAAAATATGAGGAAAATATCCGGCCACAGAAAACAAAGACTTCCCCTCACATTTATTTAATTCTGCCATCTGCCATATATTTGTGCAATTTGTGTAAAGTGTGGCCGGTAGCTCAACGGTTAAGGTATCTGGCTGTGGAACTTCTGGCTCGTGTCGGACATAGGTTCGAGGCCTCAGGATGCGAGAATATTTTTTCTCAAGTACTTCGGTTTCTTTAGGCAGCCATATGCCTTGTTTCTTGTTTCTTGGATGCCAATCCCGACGTCTGGTGCTTTCTTGGAGTGACCACCAGGTTTCCGGGTGGTGCTGTAGGTTTTCCAGGTATCCCTTCAGATGAATAGAGAAAACACCACCAAACAAGTAACTCGCCCTGGCACGCTACAACAAATTAAACGGCAATCGTAAAAGGACATAATAAAAAATCAAATACCTTTGTGTGATTTTTGTTTAACAATAAAAACGGTGAATTTGTTATTGAGTCGAACAAATAATTTTCTTTATATTTTCAATTCAAAACCTAATTAGGTATGTAGTATATGTATGTTCACATATCAATTGTGTAACACTTGTATTTCATATTTACTCTGTATAAGATACATAACGAATTCAAGAAATGGAAAACCCAAAAACACCAAAACAACGTCAAAAACACTCGACACGCGTTTCGCCAACAAAGTTGGCATCCTCAGGAGTACAAAAAGCGTACTCAGAACTCCGGGAAAAACGGAATTTGAGCAAGGCGCTCCGACTATTTTGATAAAAAAAGTTCAAGGTGAGCTAATCATTGTTAGAGGAGAACACAATTCGATTATAGCTTAAGTTATATCTTAGGCAAAAAAAATACAGGGCGCATGGTTTGTCGCGTTTTGCTGTAGAATCATTCGAACCAGCATAAGTATTTCATGAATATTTCAATTTTTTGATCAAGGATAAAATTCCTATAAAATCAGATGATATAATCAAAACATTGCGAACTATTATCATTTTGAGTAGGGTTTATAAATATGTAAACTGAAAGACTGTTTTGCAAGATTTGGTCTTCCGAATACCATAGTTTCCGACAATGGTTCATCATCAGTTTTTACAGAATTTGAAAGTTTTTGTACTATAATGGTATAATCCACATAACTTTGCCGCCCTATCATCCGACAACTAACGGTGCTGTAGAGAATTGTGTCAAGTCATTCAAAAGATTGAATGAATAAAATATTAACCGAAAACAAAAGCTATTCTAGTGACTTTTCTATATTGACAAGCAAATATCTATTTTCATGTAGAAACACACCACACACGGTACTGGTGAGAGTCCATCAAAATTGATGTTTTCACGAAAAATGAAAACTCGCCTTTACTTTCTCACTGAAAAAGCTATTAGAGGCAAATTGGATATCATCATGGTTAAAGGATGCTTTCTTTTGAAAAGGGAGAGATGGTATATGTAAGAGATTTTACAGATCCAAATAAACCCTTATGGACGAAAGCAGTCATCATTTCACAACTGCATGGGCTTGCAAAATTATTCATGTCATCCGGTAGATGATGTAAGGTTAGAATGAAGAAGACATCGTGATCAGATTGTAAAAGTGGGTGAATTTTATAGTAAAGATAAAGATAAGTTGCAAAAAACAGTATTCAATGTACCGTCAGTACAGAATGATAAGTGATTGTGTAAATAGAAATATTGAACAAGAAGTATCTTCAGATGCATTACGTCCTTTTGATAATTTAAAACAATAAAGAACAGAAGTCATAAATTCAAATATTACTTCTGAGATTAAGATTCCTTCTCCAATCCTTATGAGTCGATCTCAAGAGACAAAATAAAAGTTCCAATACGTTTAAATTTATAAGTTAAGTTATTTTATATTTTAAGTTCAAAAAGTAAAATTAAGTAACACTTTTATTCCACATTTACTCTGTAAGAATTGTCATATAATTGTCAGTTGAAACTAATGAGGTATTTTTCAATTTCGATCCAAGTTCATTCCAGAAACGAATATATTACGTGTTTATGATTCAAAAAAAAAAAATATTATACATACATATAGGGTGTTCATTAAGTACTTGAAAAAACCTTAATGGGTAAATCTTTGACTAATTTCAAGAGTAAAAGTTCATGTGAAAATGTGTCCCCAAAAGTATCGTTTTCAATAATTTTAAGCGAAAAATACATTTTTTGAAAATTTGGTGAACAGGGTTTTTTGGGGTGAGAAATCAACATTTGGTATTCACTTTTATGTACCTTTTAGAAGGCGCTGCGTACGCTATCATTATTTATTTTAATATGCTCTAATTTTTTTGACAGTAATCTTTTGAGACTTTTAATATGTAAATCTTATTCATACACCTTTTCTCAGCAAAAAAGGTATAACTACCTGCTCAACAACGCCAGGGGCAACTTTTTTTGAGAAGTTGGCACCCCGCACACTTTATATGGGAAAATGGTTCTACGTCAAATTTCTTGAATTTTTGATATGTTGTAGAATTGATCATTCTGAAGAAATGTTTCAATGGGCGCAACACGATCCTATGACGAGTTTTCGAAATTCAGGGAGTTGAATATGAGAAATATTCACTTTTCATCACTCCGTATCTCCCATGTTATGATATAGGTAGTTCGGAATAATCTTTTGTGGTATTATCATCACATCCTTGTATGGTGAATTCATGAGAAATCCATTTCCAAATCTTTTCGTAGTTCAGGGCGATTTCACTTGATAATAATGCTATTTTGAAACTTTCATAATTTTGTTGTTTTATAAAGAGAAAATGCGAAAAAAGGTAGAATTATAACATAATATTATAAATTCATTTCATTCAATTCATACAAGGTGATTCACGAATATGGAAAAATGACGAATTTTGGCTTTTGAGACACCTTGTAGTAATAAACCTACCTAAAATGACAAAATTCTCGTGAAGAATGTTAAATGATGTGTTTCATCGAATACAGAGTCGATGATGTCAATTTGAAATATAAGTTATACTTGCATAAATAAAAACCTTGTTTTTTTTTCATCACCCTATATCTCATAAGGTGGTCCGAAAGAGTAGCGATATTTTTTCATGGGAGAACTCCAAATACGATCATCCATACTGTACATAATTTTAATCGGAAGCCCATGACGGGTTTAAAATAAATAATGATAGCGTACGCGATTTACATAAAAGTTATTCCATATTTTGATTTCCTACCTCAATAAAGCCAGTTTACCAAATCTGGTACAAAAATGTATACCTGGGAAAAGTTATTCAAAATAATTGGAAATGAAACTTCTACTTCAACACCCTTTATCTCCGAAAAGAATCATTTGCGGTCACATACCCATACGAACTTTTTATCTTGAAATTATTCATAGATTTGTCCTTTGAAGTTTGTACAAGTACTTAATAAACACCCTGTATGATACATTTTGTTTAAGATGTAATAATGAACTTTTCTAGAGAAGTTCTGAAAGTACTAAATAAAACACTAAAAAATAGCATGATGAAACAACATGTTGAGAAAGTAACAGGACATATTTCTTCTGTCAGGTTCTTTGTAATTAGTATCTCTTGAAGGATACTAGTTATTTCTGAAATTCTCAAAACTCCAAGGAAATAATCGCATTATAAATGATGAAAATTAATGTGCAGTTAAATAACAGGAATTATTAAAGTTTACAACGCACTTGTTTTGATTTCAATTCTCTCACAATAGATTTCAGAATCCGATTTGTCAATCTTCAATACTGTAAGATGTACTTCCATATTTTTTCATAACTTTCCTGGACTAGCACTGAAATAATGAGAATATTTGAATGAGTATATAATTACTACCTACACAAACTACGCTACGCGTAGCAAGTGGAAATATGTATTTGAAAATTATAAATGACAGACAGTATGAATAGAAATTGTTTGATTATTAGATTTCATCAAGGTTTCCATGATATTCATATATTTTTGTAGCTGTGGAAATGTTTTGTTAGTTAGTTGGAAAATAAAAAATACTACGCTGCAGTTCATTTTCTGAAGTTGAATATTTCCATCATTCTGCTGAATTCTGCCAGTAAATCAGTAGGTTCCGGACCCAGAAATCGCTAATGGAATTTTGAAGAAGATTACAACACAATTTATCATCTAAAATATGCCCGCAACGTTCGAGCCAGCAACATTCCCGACTTTCGAGGAAAAAAACTACCAGTTTTGGAAATTCAGTGTCACCATAGCTTTGAAGACAAAGACCTGATGGAAATTGTCAACGGCAAAGAAAGAATACCTGAAGAGAAAGAAGAAATCCTAAACAACATCAGAGAATGGGACCACAGAAATAACCAAGCCATGATTCTATTTCTCATATTCATATGTGACGAACAACTTGCTCATCTAGTTAAATGCGAAACTACCACTGAAATGTGGCATAAGCTCGTCAGAATTCATGAGCAGAAAACAGAGGTATTGAATGAAACACATTGTGAAACAAAAATTTTGGAATGAATATTGCCACATTCATTTCCGAAACAAAATATTTCGTGAAACAATTGAAAGAATTGGGAGAGAAAATCTCAGAAGTAGCCAAAATTTCGAAAATTATAAACAGCTTGCCATGAAAAAATGATAAGTTCGTGACAGTATCTCATTGCTCGACAAGAATAGACTCAGTTCTATGCCAAGAAAACAAAATATACTGAATCCAAAACAGAAAACTAAATGTGGATTTTGTAAACAAAGTGATGACTAGTAAGATAATGTCCAGCAAGGAAGGCAAATAATTAAGGAAATCAAGAAGAAAATTCAATAAAACGTACCCTGATTTACAACCAATGAACAAAAGAAAGTTTGTACGATTACAAAATTTCATTGATTGAGTATGGATCAAACTTGAAAACGGATCGACATTTACCGAAGCCTACAACTTCCGATGAAGACAACATAATAAATGTTGTGGCCTATTTCCATGGTAATCTCTAAGCTTCCACTAGAAGTGCCGAATATGATGTAGGCTTGGATCGTGCTTCTATTCGAAGGATATTTCATAATCATAACATGCACCCATACAAGTTTACAAAATTTCAAGCTCTGAAACTAGAAGATCATCAAAGTAGGGTACAATTTGTCGAAACAATCCTTATTCGCACCCAGGAAGATCCTAACTTCTTAAATCAATTATTTGGACAAATGAATCAAAATTTTCCAAAGAAGGAATTTTTGATTGAAGAAACGAGCAGCTCTGGGCTGATCAAAATTTAAATACTTTAGATTGATGGACCAAGAGCAATTACGTGAGTAACCTGATTTTCAGAATGATCCCATATCCCGTTCTCCGTAAACGTCTAAGGTACCAGCGACCGTGCCCCACCCTGTGTACTTTCATGATAATGATCCGTTATCCACACAGCCCATGTACGTACAATGAATGACCAATGGATGTTGAATATGGAAGTTCAAGACATTCAATGGATGTCCAGAATTGATCCAATGTACATTCAATGGACGTTCATTGAACGGCCAGGACCCAACTATGGTTGTACAAACAATTGAAGCTCAGAAAACTTCCAGGGGATGTACATTTTGGGAGTTCATTTTATGTCCATATTTGGTAAAATGGACGTTCATAACATATCTAAATAGCAACCACTGTGGATGTTTCCTGGATATCCAAACTGCATCCATTATATGTCCGAAATGAATTCAGAGAATAGAGATTTCACTAGATGACCTGCAATTAATGGGAACTACTTATTAATAATAAATAACACGCTGTGGCAGCAACATCTGCAGATAGCCTTCTACACAATAATTGAGATGACAAGTTTGATACTGAAAAACAAAATCGACTAAAATGTATCTATGCTAAAGAAAATTAATTAAAATTATCGGAATTTTTTATGCCGCCTTCTCTGCTGTTTTCTCCAATCAGGCAATTTCCTTGAAGACAAGTTGAAAAAAAATAACCAATCTACGACATCCACGTGCCCTAGATATAAACTCTTATACTGCTCCAACATCGAAAACGAGCTCTGCGAAATTAAAAACAAAATAAAAAGCAAATGACACAAAAAAAACTCGAAAAATAAACTCGGTATCGTTACCTCCATGATTATATCCGAGTACAAACAGTCTATTAGAGCGGGCAGGCGGAAGGAGCGCACACTTCCGGTTCGACGTGGAGAGTAGCGGAAAAGTGAGCATTGAACCGGAAGTGACACACGTCATATCTCTCTGTGAAGTGTGCAGGAGACACCGTGCCACGTGACGGTCCCGATCACGAGGACGACAACGACGGGGCTGGCTGCTATCAAAGGATATGCGTCTCAGGGTTGCCGACCCAGGGGAAATTTCTTCGTAGCGGCAGAAATATCTGAAATGGAAATCACTTAGGTGCGGGTGGTCCGAGATTCGGATTGTTTTATGCGCTGCGAACGGACGGCAAAGAAAGAAGGTCCACTAAATGATATGCCGTCGCGAATAGAGAAGGGCCTTGATGAAAGTTTGATTGGGTGTGAGATGAGATGCTTGCTTCGACAGTCGACTACAATGAACATAATTGTCTCTTTGAAGCGAATTCAAAAACGTAGTTTATCATGAATTCCAATAGTTATGTTTTTAGACATTTGAGAACGGAACATAAGCTTTGTGTGATTGGGAAGAGGAATTTGAACAGTAAATACGGCTAGATAGCAAGCACTTCAAATAACAGAGAACTTTTCTGAAACGACTTCAAAAAGAGTTTTATTATCAATTCTAACAGTTCCATGTATACAGGTTTTTGAAATTATGAAACGGAACATAGGATTTATACAGGGTGATTTACCACCACTCACACAACATTTGTCAATGTGTTCTCCCCACCAAAAGAAGTTGAAAACAAAGAGGAATTACAAAAATAGAACAAAAAAATTACCTCATTAATTGGTAGGAACGCGCCATCACTGAAGAGAAATGCAGGCTCACTTCGCCTTTCCCTTCATCAGACTTGGGCAGGGCTGGTGGGGTTGAAAGTGAGATTGAGATGTAACTCAAATTAGTCAAATTTCAACATGGCAAAATGAATTATTACTTTTGCAACCATAACACGGAAGAATTAAATGGTATCATGCGAAGGCAAATGTTCGAATGTTGCTCCGTGACACCCAATTGCAAGTGATGAATTAGGTTGTCGTGTACGCGATCACATACGTTCATTTGAGCACGAAGGACAAAAGAGGCATTCTCGATGGCGTGCTCGAGGTCCTGTAGCTAGTCAAGGGAGTTAGCGTACACCAAACTTTTCATGTAATTCCACGAAAAAAGTCCATAGACGTAATATCTGGGCTTCTTGGAGGCCAAGAAATGTATCCACCCCGACCTATCCAACGACGTGAGCATTCGGCGTTTAAAAAGTCTCTCACCACGGGACTTAAATGCGGGGGGCTTCATCGTACATGAACAACATTCGTTTTAACTTTACCAAAGGTATATCGTCAAAGAGTTGATCCCTCAAAAAGGCTTAACAAGCACCACCAGTTATCCCCGCTGGTAAATGATAGGGTCTTATCAACTCATTGTTGTAGAGGTCTGCCCAAAGGTTGAAAATCGATATTCTGACCGAAATGGGCGAAAGACATGCGGATTTTCCTGAGCCCAAACATGACTGTTGTGCGAATTGAAGATCCCGTCACTGGTGAAATCAGCTTCGTCTGTCAACGAAATATTGCAGGAAAATTGGGGATCTTGTCTGGTGCACTAAACAAGCCATTCACAAAACCCCTGACAATGTGGCAAGTCTTGTGGCTCGAGGACTTGTTCCTTTCAGAAATGGTATGAATGCAAAAAATGTTCGCGGATAATACGCCATACCATAGTTTGCGTTAAATCACGTCTTCGACTAGTCACACATGTGCTTTTTGATGGATCGTCGTCGATGGAGAACTGCTTCTCTCAACACCAACAGCGTGATTCACTGCACGTTCGACGTGTGTTTTAAAATATGACCCAGTATCAAAGTCTTTGCACTGCATCCAATATTATAAACTATACGCTCACTGTGAGGTCACATGAAGTCATTCTTATCATGTTTCTGAAGTGGCGTATCGATTGTGGTTGACGTAAAATAATTGGTTCAATCCTCGTGGATAGCTCCCAAATTTTACAGGTGCGTTTGCACATGATAGACCAGTACCCCATTAAAGGACTTCGCACGAGAACACATGTAAAATTGGCTGAAATTGTATTATGTTATAGTGGGATGGGTAATTAAGAAAATGTGAGTCTAAATGATTTTGTATGTATCGTTTCTAAGATATAAGCAGCCAAAGTTCGAAAAAATATCGTAGTTGGGTAGGGTTGACAATGGAAAAAACTGTTTTGTTAGCCGAATAAGGCAAATTCGTTATTAATGAAAGTACGTTAATGTGTATACGGGGAAAAGTCAAAAAAATTGTTTTTAAGGACTTTTTCCCAACATTAGTCTTGAACCAACAATTGATATTTTGGTAGACTATCATAGTTTCAGTCTATTCTAGGCGATAAAAACATGTTTTGTTTCTTGATGACTCTCTCTGATTGAAATATGAATTTTTAATATTTTTTATTATACCCTTATACTGAAAACAATTGACAGATCATTTTTGAATACAAAAAAACTATTGCCACTGTTTATTGAATAAAAAGTAATGGAATTTTCTGGTGAATTAAGTTGTTTAATATTACCTTTCATTTAGATCTGGGCGTTTAATTTTTTTTTGGTCACTTTCAACCTTTTTATTCAATATATCAAAAACTGTCCCCTCAATTTAGACCTAATTTTACTCTCACTACAATGAAAGTGTTGACTATTAGATATGAAATATCAGCTGAAAACTGCCAAGAAAAAGCTACAGACTCTCCACCCTCTCAGTAGATCTCTTAGAAAGTGTGATCAAAGCAATTTCCGGAAAATCGGACGAAGAAGAAGCTAGGAAGTATGAGAATGCTAACGCTCTCTTGGAAAACAATCAAAGAAACATCATAAGGCATGTTAATCAGCATATAAGTTTGAATACCAAGATATTGGAAAGTTACAATGAAACCATCTCGTTACTAACACATATTAAGTTGCCATCTCAGTGAAAATCTAGAGAATTGAGACTTGACCCATCAGAATAATTTTTGACTTCAAAATTTGTTAAAATTTTTTGTTTAAAATTGTTTTTTCCGCTAACCAGTTGTCGTCCCCATACGAACGACAGCCGTCAGAACTGGAAACATGTGCGAGCCAAGGATTAAAGACGTCTTACCTTTTAACGTGCGATTCCTGGCACGACCACGATTACTACCTGAAAACCAGAAACGTTTTGAAGAATCAAACAAACCTGATACTTCATGTTATATTATAAATACTAAACGATTTAGAAACAGCAGTATCCCTGGCAAGAATAAATACAGTCCATAACAGCGTTCTAAAATTCGAAGATTGAGTTGGATCGTAAGGGTACCACTCACCTATCATTCGGAAAACCTGTAACTCTTCAACCAGGAGGATGACATCCATAAGTAATACGAAGTCGTTGAAAGAAACGCCTACCATACCAATCATGACATGGTTTTCATCCTCCATGTTCCCTTAGTATTTCGCGACACATTTACATACCCATTTCCACTTATTTTCCATTCCTTCACATAACTCGACGGTCATTCCAACAACTCCCTACTTAACAGCCAATCCTTACCTCTATCGATACCAGAATTCACCTTGTGAACGAATTGGCCTAAAGTACCTCTGTGAAGACAGTTTCTTTAACACGTAAAGTGCCACAATAGGGAATGAAACATTGAATCTATAGTGCCCTTATTTAAAATATTTCCAACGAGTGTTTTTGTTTCAATCAACAACGTGTCACAAATCTGGCCCGGCGAGACCACGGTGGTAGAGGTAGTGGATTTTCTTAAGAGCTGTGACCTTGAATATATCTGCGGGTCGCTTACAGGCAACAACTCACAAAATTATTGAAATGGAAACTGAAAATATTGACTCAACTACCTCACTATAATAGCCTAGCCTAGCCTATAATAGCATACGTTCAGTAGACGACTGCCGAAACGTAAATTTGTTCTCTGCAACGGTATGAGTCATAGCTCTTAAGAAAATCCACTATCTCTACAGCTTCTGCATAGGCCAAGTATATTTTCCAATACTTCAGGCCACCTATTTCAATATTCCATATCACTACACAGCCAAATTTAATTTTTGGGTCAGAAAATTTCAAAAGTCAGCGAGACCAGTTAAATCTCGTTTGGCACTTTACGTGTGGAAGACACTGAAAGAGCCCTTGACTTTGTTACTAGATGCTGGAAATAACGGATGAAAAAGCAAGATGTGAACACGTTCCAGTTTCGATAAATTCAACTCTGATTCTTGAGATGTTAGAAGCTCATTATATAGGAATATATCCTCAGGCCACGAAGATCTCTACCGGTTGTTCACGTACAAAAGTAATGGTTCTGGAGGGAGTATACTTGACAAAACTCCACCAGGTTGTCAATTCGAAAGCAACAAAGAAGCTTTCATCAACTCATACTGAAAGAACTACGACTGTACCAAACATCAAGATAGTCTATACATTAACTCTTCATTGAAAATTGAATTTTATAAAAACGCTGAAATTTAATAAAATTTCTTTGGACAACAACTGATGATAGTGACGATCCACCAGTTCCAGAAAACGAAGCATCATATTCAGTCGTGTTCATCCCCTACAAGCCTTCCACAGGAGATGGAGAAGTTACAGTTCGATAATCCCATAGATCAGCAGGTTCGATGACCCGAAGATGATAGCACTTATTTATTTCTGACATCTGACATAATTTGAATCAATTGCCAGTAGTAATAGGTAATTTGATTGTGGTTCCTCTGTTCAAATAAAGTGTTTTTAAAAACCCTTTTGTGTGAACGTGAAATATAATTCGCTAAATAGCGAACGTGAAAAAATCTGAGATTCGCAAATGAACCCATTTAATTTTGCCTCAGGGCTAATAGAGATAATGAACTCTAGTTACATTTTACAGATCAATGAACATAAAAGAACCACAGAAACTATTATAGCGATAGTTTTTACGTCTAAAATAATCAATTAAAAAATGAGTTATAATAAAAAAAACGAATTCAGTACTCAACTCAAACTTTGATAGATGGTACAATGATGTGTCTTATAGATTTATAGTGACGTTACATAACATAAAAATTCATTACACAATCATGGCATCACAATCAAACAGCACGTATTATTTTTTTCATATCAATCAATGACTGTCATTCAATTCGTGTTTCCCCCTCCTTGTTTCATTCCAGAGGCGTGTCTCTTTTTTTTGGTAATTTATAAAATTCGAGCGCACCGATCATGTGTTTTCATTCATTTATTCATTCATTCATTCATTCATAATAATTAGAGATCGGATTACCAGCAAGTTGGATAGCTAGTTGGTGACCTGTAAAATGAATCAATTTTGAAGACATTATTCTCATAGTTATTCTATAGCCGAAGAAGGTTACTTTTGATTTTAGGGAAAATATGAAAATGCTGTTCATAAAGTCGGATGTGGAATTATCTGCCACTGAAAAAGGAAGCTGGCCTCTTATAAGGTATTCATGTTGAAAAAATTAAACATTCTCAAAAGAGAAAAAACATATTTTTTTGGAATATCGAACAGATAACGGTAAATCTTCGGTTAAAGTGAGCATCCGAATTTCAAAATTATTTTTTACAACTAACGTATTTCGTTAGCAAAACCATAAATGCACTTTTTGGCGATCACGACT
Source organism: Chrysolina americana (assembly GCA_958502065.1). Lineage (NCBI taxonomy): Eukaryota > Metazoa > Arthropoda > Insecta > Coleoptera > Chrysomelidae > Chrysolina > Chrysolina americana. The sequence continues at coordinate 35,240,192 of OY293421.1, read as the reverse complement.
ATTTTCGAAAATATTGGCCCGTTCTGTTGTGAAAGTGCACCATTTAATAGATTGAATTTCAGTTATGGAAAATACACAAAATTAATTTTTCTTTCAATCGAAACACTAAACATGCCCTACTTGATTTCGAAAAACCACCCTTCTTCGAAACGTAAACAAATCATTTGAATTTCATTGTTGAATACAGTCTGGCATTTATTTTGATATCACTCATTTACAATAATTACTTATTGGATTCCAGCAATTTGGATAGCAAGGTTAGTTAGGTTAGGTTGTGTCCCCTTCTTTTACGATAAGGACTAGGGCATTCGGATTCATGTTTAGGATACCAAACTAGGTGAGATACGTAATTCATTTTTAATTTTAAGGCCGAGTCCGATAAACTTACCTTTACCTTGCCTACCGACTAGACCCGACTAATGTCAGTAATCTCGTTGTCAACATTCTATAAACAAAAATGCCAGATATTCAGTGCTCAGCAATGAAATTGTAATGATTTGTTTACGTTTCGAAGAAGGGTGACTTTTTTGAAATAATAGGTAATCTTTTTTCCACTAAAAAGTAAATAAGGGCGTGTGTGGTGTTTTGATTGAAAATAAAACAAATTTTGTGTATTTTCAACAGCAGAAATTAAATCTGTCATGGTGAAGTTTCACAGCAAAATGGGCCAACATCTTCGAAAATAGTCATTACCTCAAACATGTAATTTGTATTTATTTTTTCTGGAGACAAAACTAGGCAAATTGCAAAACAAATTTGAAATTTGGATGCTCACTTTACCCGAAGATTTACCAAAAAGATAACTACTTTTTCGGCTAAGGCCACGCTGGACATTGAACTACATCTGAAAGATATTGTAAAAAATGTGAAAGTACTCTCCATTTTCATCCAGATAGTTGATTTTTTCATTATTTTGTTTTCATAGAGACAAATGAGAATGTTATCACTGACAGAAATCGTTCGAATCGTTCGCTAGGCCTCCAAAACATATTCGTCGACGAAAATCTATTTCATTCTCCAAATATCATCAAAGAAGTCGATTAAATTGAGAATCAATCATACTCTTTAGAAGCAATTTACTCGACAACGATGGAAATGATGGGAATATTTCTTGTGCGATGACACTTTGAAAATTGTTTTTTGATATAAACCTATCACAGGTATGGTTTGATTTCAATGAAAATATGTGCATGTTCATTTGATTCTCAATTCTGCCGACATTCCTGATGATCTTTGAAGAGTGAAATAGATTTATGTCGACAAAAATTTATTGGAGGATGAGCGAAAGAGATGCATTATCGCATCAATGATTTGAATGATTTTTGTGAGTGATACTTTTGAATAGCATTAGAAAAAAAATTCGAACTCTTTTAACTTTTTCTCGATAAATGTTGCAGATGCGTTGAAGATATAAGAAAAAAAGGGCTCGACCCCAAAAAATATCTTCCTGTAGATTCTAATCACTCGACATGCTCGATGATTTAAGGCCTAAAACGTAACCAACTTCTCAAATTTGATCCAAATATGTCAAAAACTCAAAGAGCTATGAAGAAAAAAATAAATAATCATGAAACTTTAACGCTCTGCAGATCAGTAACAAAGTGTTTTCAGACATACATTTATGGAGAGAAAAGTCTTATTTTGACCTCAAAATACGCGCCTGAAATCTTTAACTGAATTTTGAAACACCCCGTATATATTTCGAATGACTATGTGAATATTCAATAGCTCTTTTGTTCTGCCATTCGAATCCCTGCTTGGAATAGTTCTCGTACTTTTGTAAACATTGTAGTTGTCGTCTCTACTGAAGAGCCTAACCTGACAGAAAATTGAAGTCGTCACAAAATAGAAACAGAACAGGGGTTCAGTAAATAAATTTGTTTTCCTACGTTTTTCGTTTAGAGTACTTTTCATCACAATTTCGTTGCATCTTTTATTTATCCTCTGAAAATGTCTTTAAATGATTTGTCATTATAATTTTACCTTGAAAATCCCAGTATTCGTGGAATATCTGAACATCTGAAGGATGCATTGTCATGTCATTAAAACGATTTATCGCAAACAACAACGGGAGTTGACATAGATCTATGCGACCGATAAAAATAACCATCCGACCGATAACATCGCTCATATTTGTCAGTGTTATGTGCATGTAGATCAATCACCTGCGACATGAGCTCTGTATACACACACTATGAAATGCAGCGGCGGCGTCAGGTTTCCAATTCGATTATCATTATTAAATAGAACGAGGCCTTGTTGGGCCGAATGGGGGGTAGAGGTGGGATCGGGCGGTGGGTGATGACGGGAAAGTGATGAAAAACATATCGAGTATCGTGATAATGGCAATTCGTATATCGGTAGACAGCGAAATATATTGATATCATATTGATATATGCTTACCTTGCCTTTTTCATTGCCTTCTATTTCGGCATAATCAGGCACTCATATAATTATTATAACCTTGAATTCATAGACTTTATTGCTCTCTGGATATCAGATATAATGTAGATGTGTTTGCTTTTATACTTTCTGTCTAAATTCTTCTGTAGGTTTGTCTTTTTGGACTGTCTCATTTCGGAATACCCTTGATCCCGCACTCCATGTATTCCTGCTCTTGTCTCTACATCTGTTTTTGAGCCATCTGTTTATAATAATGATAATAATGTTTATTCTATAACATTAATTTACAAAGATCTCACATGTACCAATCACTGAAACTGCAGACACAGCTTGTGCGTTATACACAAATTAATTGTATCAAAGTGTAGATATAGTTCGACTAAACACGCTTAAATTCGCTCCGTTAAATATAAGATTTTCTTTTGGTTGTTCTAAGTATTTTGATACGTAGGTGGTATCAGTTTCTACATAATAGATTGGGCTTTAAGCTGACACTAAATCTTGTGTACTCTTAGTGTACTCAAAGTGCATAATTCGCATCAAAATAGTACAGCAAAGTGCCCTGTTCGCTTTTTCTCGGAGATGCCGGGACAATTTGCGATATGTTATCGTCCGTCACAAGGTCAAATCCAGGTGCACAGTGCCGTGGATCGCGCGAAAAGGAACTCCATTTTAAATGTTCAAAACTTCCAGAAAACCTAGCTGAAATTCCTGTCAATAACGGGTTCGTATGGAAATGCCCAAATTGCATCGAATGGGGAAATGATACAGTAATGGGGAAGTTGATGGAAAAAACGGGCTTGAACGATATGAAACGCCAGAATAGTACTGAAAATGAGGAGGTCATCAAAAGTCTTCAATTCTATGGGTCAATGATAGATGATTTTACGGAAAAAATGGAGATTTTTGATGACACTTTCAAAACGGTAGGAGATATCAAGAATGAAGTGGTCGCTCTAAAGCGATATGCAACTCTGCTGTTCTATAGAGTATCTTTAACAACAAGGGCGGATCAGAAAAATTAAAATAAGAGGTAGATATTACCGAAAAAAAGGTGAAAATTTCAATTCAATGATACTGAAGATTTCACAACACCAGCAAGGATTCTACAAAAAAAAAGTTCTGTGATAACCAACATCCCTATGTGCTAGATATCTTAGAAGCATTTAATGAGGGAGCATGAGTCAGCGCGGTGTATACCGATTTTTAGAAGGCCTTTGATAGGGTACATCTGACTACCCTCGCTGCTGGGGATACTCTCATCATATGTTTCCGATAGAATTCAATACGTTACTATCAACAACAAGACATCTCGTCCTATAAAAGTATCATCTGGTGTGCCGCAAGGATCCCACCTTGGACCTATTCTCTTCAGCATATTTCTAAACGACATCGGTAAATGCTTTCAGCATACCAGTCACTCTTTCTATGCAGATGATCTAAAAATATACAGGAGAATAAACTCCGAGGAAGACTATAATCTTATACAATCCGATCTCGATCAGTTTTATCACTACTGCCAAGATCATAAATTTTTGGTAAATCCTACTAAATGTAATACAGTTATTTTTTCATGGTCTTTGTCTCCAGTTTACAATGATTTATATTTGAACGTGGATAAAATTGAGCTAGCCAGAACTATTAATGATCTCGGTATTTTGATGGACTCGAAGTTAATTTTTGATGAACATATAGAGTATTGTTACAATTTGCTAAATAATAAGCCAAGCACAATACTAAACTGTTTATTTCTAACTTAAAAAAAACTACTTCACTTGACTAGTGAAACACTTAGATCTATACAACAATACAACTAGCTAAATATTCCAAACACTTATATACTTCTTCAAAAACTGCTTATCACTTCTTCATAAAAACTTCCTAATCATAACTTCTCTTCATAAAACTTTTCTTGACTGACATGTCTGTCGCTTTATGCGTATGCCAGATTCTTTGCGACGGTTCCATTATCCCGAATATTCAATATTGACAATTATCTGCCTTTTTCTAGGAAACAATTATCGATGATACGCTTGCGAGTCGATTCAGCGGCGTAGCTAGAAGATTTTAACAGTATATTACTCGCAAAGCTATGAGAAAGGGTTTAATTTTTTGGACAACAAAGGAATTCAAAAACCTCAACTCTATCAATAAACTATTCAATACAATAGTCAGACCAATCATTGAATTTTCCACGGTTATTTGGAATCCGTTTTATTTGAAATATACCTCACGCATTGAGCGAGTTCAGAAAAAGTTAATAAATTTTATCAACTATAAATTCAATCGGCACCTTCATCAATTTTTCTAGATATCCAATCTTAAATTTTATCATCTGCCTTCATTAGCTGACCGTAGAATATATTTTGATATCTGTTTTGTTTTCAAAAGCAACTGAAAGAAGTTACCCCCATAATGATTAGTAGATACTATTTTCCAAACCTTACATTTGTTAAACAAGTAGAATTGCACTTGTTTTGTGATTCCAGTGATAAGGCATATGCTGCAATTGCCTTTCTCAGGACAGTGGAGAATGATGACATTGGCACGACATTTGTGATGGCAAAATATAAAGTGGCACCTTTGAACCAGCAAACAATCCCAAAACTGGAGCTTCAAGGTGCAGTACTTGCATGTAGACCGGCCAAAACTATACGTAACGAAATTGAATATCAGATCGAACAAATTCATTTCTGGACAGACTCAATGGTGGTTTTACAACAGATTTGGTCTGAATCCAGAAGATTTCCCATTTTTGTGGCGTGTAGGCTTGGAAAAAACATGAAGACACAAAAGTTTCACAGTGGCACTGGTTACCTTTCGAAATGAACGTAGTTTCGACCATCTTGAGTACGAAAAGTCTTAAACTTGTGTACTAAAGGCAAAATGATTGATTAACTTTGGTTTGAAACTAGTTTACGTAATTTTTCTTTGGAAAAAGTTAAATTTATAGTGTTTCAAGAATACAGAAACTAATATCTCCATATTTACATTTTTTGTAGATACGGCATTTTTACTTAGGACGGCAGTATTGTCTTTCCATATTCTGTTTTCCAGTAGATAAAAGGAGAGAAAAAATGTTTTGAGTATGAGATTGTGCTTTCTTTGCCTGAAAGGGAGACACATGGCTTCAAAATGATTCTCAAACAAGGATGGCAAGGATGGTTGTAGAGGAAGACATAATTCTCTTCTTCTTGTTCAACGTGGTGAACAAAAAAAGGCAGCTGAAATTCTCAACAAAAATGAAGATACTTCTATTGATGGAACAGCATCAACTGATTTTTGTGTCAGTTTAACCAGTAATTCAACACCGAAAGAAACCAAAACCGTTTTATTGAGAATAGCGTCAGTGATTTTACGAGGACCTACAAGGGAAATCAAAACATACGCTCTCGTTGATGAAGGATCCATAGGTCGCTGGTTCAGATCCGGCTCGAAGGACCAAATATAGACCTACTCTTATTCAGAGGCAAAAGTGGCTCGATAGAACTAATCACACCAAGTCGGAGATATTGTTGTTGTTTGTTTTTTGTTTTTCCGTTAACCAGCTGACATTCCCCTACGAACGACAGCCCTCAGAAGTCGAAACTTGTGCGAGCTAAGGATTAACGAGGTCTTACCTTTTAACGTGCGATTCCTAGTACTGGTTGTTGACGAGAAGGCACCAAGGAATCAGTGGACGATTGGACGGGTATGAGAAACATACCCTGATAAAGATGGTATCATAAGGGTTGTCCAAATAAAAAACAGTAAAGGAACCTGTGTGAGACCAGTAGCAAAACTGTGTATTCTTCCTGTCACGCAGGGAACTAGTACATGCAGCTTTGTTTTGGGGTGGAGAATGTTGAAGATAGATACTCTGTATATGATTAAAATGTCAGAAGATAAAAATAAAAAAGGGTGTTGTTCATAATTGAGTGAAAAAAGTTTGAAAATCAATGTAATTGCAATCTTTAATAACTCAACTTATTTCTACTATATTCTTCATATACAGAGTATCTATCTTCAACAAGCCGAATAAATGAAAACAGATATTACTATCAGACATTATAATTATATTTTGTACAGCATTTTGTTTTAGACTTATGAATTCCCATTTTATCAACGTATATAGTATATCACAGAATTGTTTAATCATGGAAAACCACACCAAAACATTGATAATTCGGACATTCATCATTCACAGATTTAGATTGAGTTATATTTAGTGTACCGAGTGCTTACACGAATATTTAATATTTTGATGTTTCTTTGTGTTGCCTTATTATGGAATATCAAATCTGTTTGGCAACCCAACCTTTGTAAAAAAAGATATATAAAATTGTGAATAACATGACATTTCAAAACTCAACGCATGCGTATATTATAGTGTTTATTTCTGAAATTCAGGACGAGGAGCGCCAATATATACTTGACAGAAGACCATTAAACTAATCATGAAAAATGGTGGACTACGTAATCCGAATACTCCGCAAAAACCTTTACAATAGTGAAGTAAAACAGAAAACAACGGTCGTAGGGGACAGTAGTTGTTCTCAGAAGTCTCAGAACTAGAAGTGGCAAATCCAATAAAATCTTTGAAATATTCAGAATGCCAAGGTATTAAAGGACTCACTGGTGCACTACTTAAAGAGGTGGTCGAAATCGTTTTAAATCCTTCAACATAATTATTAAATCTTATCTTTACCAGTGTTACCTTTCCCGACTTATTCAATATTTCCAAAGTGATTCTCATTTTTGAGACCGATATCGATTGTATCATTTTTTCAAAAATAATTGAAGTTATTCTGAAGCAACGACTGCTTACCTATTTTGTGCATAACATATTCTCATCGAACAACCAATTTGGTTTCCGGAGAAATCTCCCGACCATTGATGCTGATTCTAAAAATGTCAAAGAGGAAATCAAGGGCTTTGAAATGGCTATTATACATCTGTAACAATGTGCGATTTGACCAAAGCCTTCGAGTGTATTTCTCACAAAATACTTTTAGAGAAATTATGGTACTATGGAAAACAAAAGAAGAAAAAGATAATTCACCATCTTCCTTTCAATTGATTCGACATGGAGTTCCTGAAGGATCTATCTTAGGTCCACTGTTATTTTTATTTCACGAAAAGACTTGGATGATTATTTGAGACCAGATAAATGTATCTTATTTACTTGACTGAAAAAATTGAAAAACAATTATGCCGCTCTGAACAGTGGTTTTTATCTAATAAGCTCATCATGAATATTGAGAAAACGTAAAATATTATGTTCTCTGCAACCATGCTACACATACTAATCGGAGTGTGAAAGTGTTAGGAATAACTCTTGAATAGAAGCTAAGCTGGTATTACAACGTTGACACTTAAGAAAAAACTGTCCGTACAATTTTTATGTTACGTCATTTGCAAACCCATCAGTAACACATTTACTTTGAAAACGGTATACTTTGCGTTGTACCATTTTCCGATAAGCTATGGCGTAATCCTCTGGAGATACTCAAGTGCAGCCACCGAAATCTTCAAGTAACGAAAAAATAGCCATAGGAGTAGAATAAGAATAGAATTCGCGCCACGGCAAATAATAATAATAGCCGTCCTCTACCCGCATAGGCTATGCCTTTGGGTACATCAACGAGTGTTTATAAGGGAGTATTATTATTATTATTATTATTTTCGTTAGGAATTTCCCAGACAGGCCCTGTCTTCGGAGCCCCGATACTTCCGGAGGGCACGCCGGATCATTTATCCCAATAACCACGCCTTGGGGTAAGTGACTATTGGGCAGTGAGTGATGTGCCCTGAGCAGGCGGAGTGAACCAAGAATTACGGCCTTCTGCATTCGTCCGGCTAAGATTTCTGCCATATCACGGCAAGCCGGTATGATTTTTAAGTTTGAGAGCAGTGTGTCCATCATTCCAGCAAGGAACCATATCATAAGAACCACCATTTTGACAGAATGGTTTGGATAAAGCCTGCGGAGTTCAAAGAGTAGATCTCGATATTTAGTCCGTTTTTCCTCCTCTTTTCGGCCGATGTTCGTTTCGCCAGGAGCTGAAAATCGTTCTACTTTGATGGTCGAGGAGGACTACATCAGGCTTATTGGCTTGTATTTGCCTGAGGGTGGGGAATGAGTAGTTCCAATAGATTCGGCACTTCTCATTCTCCACAACGGACTCAATATCCTCCGGAGCATAAGGCAACACCAGTGTCTCGTCTACACCGTACGAGTGTCGTAGAAGGTAGTACAACACTCGTAGGGCCGCGTTATGCCTGTGGATACAGGCTGAGACCGCATAAGCTGACGAGCTGACAAGCTGACAGCAAATGCATTATGGTCTCAGCTGCCCCACGACACACTCTGCATTTAGTGTCAGGGACCTCTATACTCATCACGCGACTACGGTAGACGAGGGTGTTGAAGACACCATCCTGGCAGGCCATTATGAATCCCTCGGTTTCCGACTTGACCTGAGAAAAGCGAAGGTCAGGTTTCTGGATAAGCCGTCTTCAATGTTCTTAAAGAAGACCCCATGCATTGGCTTATCCTCATCACATGTAGCTGTAGGAGCCTGTCACACTCCGCAGCTTTCACGTGGGCTTTTTGCTGAACGGGTTCCAACTCGGTGACAGAGTTTGAGTTTGTCCGTTCAGTGTCGAATACGAGACCGAATTCATCGGCTGCACGGGTTGCTGCCTTGAAAAAAAAAGCTCCAATCCCTGCTATTTCGTGATCGCATACCAAGCAGAGAAGGGGATCTGAACTCCTGATGACTTTACAGGCTCCATCCAGTACCATTATGTTGTGTAGACACTCCAAACTCAAAAGTCCACGGCCTTCCTGTTGTCTGGGGAAGTATAACCGTGGAACGGACGATTTGGGATGCAAGCTCCTATTATTATTATTATTCTCAACTTCTTAAGTTAAGTTCTGGGTCATTGTCACGTTCTTAAACAACAGAAGTCAATACAATGTGTGTGTGCTGTGAGTTGGTTTATAGTTGTTTGTATTCTCTCTTCGACTTCTTGCATCTCTCTACCAGAACAGTAAATAGTGAGATCATCGACATAGAGACTCTTCCCTACATTTTCATTTATAGATTTCAATAGGCTGTTGATTGCAATGAAAAATAACGTAACACTCAAATCCCATTTTCTTGTGTTCTCCTTTCTGAAAGTATGTGGTCAATCCCTACTGTGAAATTTCTAATTTTAAGGAAAATACATATGAACTTTGGTAGTTTTCCCTTCAGTTCCCTTTCATGTACTACTTTCAGAATGTTGTATCGCCAGGTGAGATCATATGCCTTTCCAATATCATAAGAAACTGCTATCAAATGATCTAGGCGGCTGAAACTTTCATATTGCGGTCTCGAGAAGGACTGCTCGTCCGTTGTAGATCTACGTTTTCTAAAACCCATTTGATAATTTGAAAGGAAATTGTTGGTTTCCAGTATCCATATCAATCTGTTATATATAATTTTTTCGAAAAGTTTGCCCAAGTAGCTTGTTAGGGCTAGTGCCCGATAATTATTCGGGTATTTAGGGTCATTTACGGGTTTGAGTATGGGAATTATCAAAGATGTTTGATACTATTCAGAATAAATACCCTCTGATCATATTTTCTCAAAAAGTTGTAAAATATGTTGTTTTTCTTGTAGATGGAGGTTTTTTTATCATATCATAATGAATTTGGTTGGGTCCAGGTGATGAGTTTTTCGTTTCTTTCAAAGCTTTCTGTAGTTCAGGTAGTGTGGAGTCTTTATTATAATCACTTTTTTCTGAGTAATCTAATTCTTGTTTTAGTTCGATTTTTTTTTACTTGAAATTCCTGCGGGTAATTCTCTGTATCAAATCAAATTCAAATCAAATTTATTTCCAAAACATAATTTAGGTAATTTACAATACAGTTTGTCATTAATGAGTATAAGTATTTACATTTGTGAATACGGGTACCTAACTATATTGTATTCCTTCGCTCAGTAAGAAGACAAACTAAGCACAGGTGCTTGTGTTTTGCACTTCTTAATGAACTTCCAGAAAATATGCAGAAATATTCGACAGATCAGAAACAATGATTAATAAGATCGATTTGGAAGTACCAAACAGTGATTCTGAGCTCAAAACGAGGTAAGTATTTGGTAGTATGCAAAAATTACAGGTATATTACAGATCAGCATTAATTTCACAATAACATTGCGTACTAAAAATTTGTTACAGAGTAAAAAAGTAAAAAAGTAAAAAGGGGAGATTCAGATTTCTATATGAGGTATTTAATTTTTTTTGCTAAAATTACAAGTATAGCTCAACATTGATTTCACCAGACACTATGAGTTCTTTTATTTTGGTTTTGAAAGCCATTTCTCTCCTCAAGTCTTTCACGCATAAAGGTAGTGCATTATATAGTTTAGGGCCAATGAAAAAAACGAATCTTTGTAATCGACTTTCCCTGAAAATCGGCAAATCAATTGATTTGTTTTCTATGAATCGGGTGACATAGTGTTTGAGGGGATTTACAACTGGCTTTGTCTTTCGATAGGTATATAGCAAACAATGATATGCAAATAAGTTTTTGATATTTAATTGCTTGGATTCCTTATACAGATTTTTTGTATTATATAATCTGTCCTTTTTGAAAAGTATTCTTAGCAAACAATTTTGAGTACATTGTAATTTTTGTTGAGCGTTGTGACAAAGACCTCCCCATATTACTATACAATATCTTAAAATTGACTCGGCTAGTGAGTTATAAACTATGGAAAGGTTTTTCCTGCTAAGTATTTCGCGTAGTGAATAAAACTTTTTTATTAGTTGTCGTAATTTCTTTGTTAAATATAGAGCATGTTCATCCCACCTTAGGTGTTGATCTACCAACACACCGAGATACTTTACTTTATTAATTTTTTCAATCTGTGGACAACCTCTGGGGCAAATTCCATCACAAGAATAGCTATGTATTGAGATGAATCTTCTGGTAGGTTGGTCTTCATTAGTTAGGGAGAAAGTGATAAAATTACTCTTTTGGAAATTTACTGTTAAAAGTCTGTGATTTAACCAACTGTGAATTTGAGAGAGGCTTAATTCAGTACATTTATATACCTTTTTCCATGTATAATTTATAAAAAAAATTGCAGTGTCATCTGCATATGAGACTAAATGGCCGTGAAAGTTATTCAGGTCAGCAATGTCGTTCATACACACAAGAAACAATATTGGTCCCAGCACTGTGCCTTGTGGAACACCGATTGTGATATTCAGGGAATTACTAAAGCACTTTTCAATTTTTACCCGCTGTGTTCTGTTTTGTAAATAATTTTCTAATAAATTCAGTGCTGTGCCACGTATGCCAACTTTATTGAGACGTTCAAGTAAAATGTTATGCGACACAGTGTCGAAAGCCTTCGCCAAGTCGAGAAATACCGCGAGACATTTTTTTGACTCATCCAGGCCTCCGACAATATTTTTTGTTAGGTCCATAATTGCATTTTCTGTACTCAAGTTTTTCTGAAATCCATACTGTTTTTCTGAGATACACTTATGCTTGATAAAAAGTTTCATCAGGCGGTGTTTCAAACACCTTTCGAATAAGTTGTTAATAACTGAAATGGGTCTATAATTGCTGGGGTTTCTATAATCACCAGATTTATGACTAGGGGTGATAATTGCATTTTTCCACTGGGAAGGTATTAACCCTGTTTCGAATGTTAAATTTCAATGTTAAATGTTTTAAAGGGACAATGATACTATAATGAACTGACTTTATTAGTGTCGTAGATATTCCATCTTCTCCAGCGGAGTATTTGTTTTTTAATGTTGAAATAGTTTCAATCAGTTCATTATCTGACACAGGCTCTAGAAATATAGATTCCTTCAGTGTTTTGTACGAAATCTTAAAATTTCTGTGTGGATCTTTTTTATTTTTTTGCCTTATCTTTTCTGCTAAGTTATTTCCTATATTTGTGAAAAATGTATTGAAAATATTTGATTTTTCAGTATTATCTGTGATCTCATTACCATTTATTCCAAATATACTAACCTTTCCTAGTTCCTTCTTCGACGAAGTTGAATTGGATGCACAATTTATGACTTCTCAAACTTTTTTATAATTATGTCTTGCTTCCATTAGTTGATGTTTATAATAGTAATTTTTTGTCTTTTTTATTAGGTTGTTCAACTTATTTCTATAATTTTTGAAATCTGTTTTCAGTTGTTCTGAGAAATCTTTCTTTAGTTTATTTTTCAAATATATATAACTCATTTCTTCAAATTGACGGGTTAGTTCATTTGCAATATTTAATCCATTTTGCTTTCATCGCCATTAATAATAAGAACAGGGGATGGTGTTGATACTTTCTTCCCTGCCATGCTCTTGATATCCTGCTGTACCTCTGTCAGTGGTGTTTCGCTTTTCAATGTAGAGACATAGTTTACCCAACATTACCTTTCGGATTTCACTTTAATGTAACGTGCTCTTGCCCTGAGGCGTTTAAAATTATTCAAGTTTGCAGTGATAGGGTTCCTATTAAACTTTAATAAAGCTCGGTTTTTATTTTTGATGGCATCCTAGGATTTGTTATATATCAGTTCCACTGATTCATGCATTGTATGTTTGGAGCAGTATTCTGATTCTTATTCCAGCTCTCCGATCAAGTAACACAACCTAGATGAGTAATACTCAAATAGAACTGAAGGTAACATCTTTTCATAATGTTATCCCTCAAATCATGACATCATTGCCATGTCGCAATTTTTTAAGGATACAGTAAGCACGTCAGCTAGATTTTGATATCTGTCGGGTATAGTCATGGCAACGAAAACCCAAAAATACTGTCTTGGATGAAATATATAGCAATGAGAAGGCAATTGAAACGTTCATTGCAGCTTGTTGGGAGCATGTAAAATCGATAGTATTTCCATCGCCGAACGCAGATTCATCGTTGTCAATATAGTCTGGTCAGTACGGCAACGCTGCAATGGCTTATTGGATTGTTTTTTCGTGAATGAAGGGAAAATTCTGAGTTGATTTGTGTTAAACTATCGTTGGTTTTTATTATTAAGCAATGGTGAAGCATTGTGAAATGAGTAAAAGGCCATTTTAGGCTGGAAATCAAAGTATGTCATTTCATAGGGAAGCTACCAGCGTCATCGAGAAAAGTAAACCAAATTGGAAAAGGGAAAAATGAATGAATTATGAAAAAATATGTCAATTAGAGCATCGGCTGTTCTCAAAATCCTGTGGAGATTATTCCATCATAATTTCAGGTTTCCATTCTATATTGCGTTTCTATTATTTCTATTTTATTTAACCTCAATATTTCTGTTAACAACGCACGACACTGCCGTTGGGGGAAGACGTCCCTTGCATACAAATTTTAATGAGTGTGCGGCGAGTTACTCATCTAGGTTGTGTTATTTGATCGGAGTTCCAGCTGAAGTTGTGGGCAATTCCTGGGGGGCATAACGACAAATCTATATGACTGAAAGTGTTGAATCTAAAGTTCCAAAATATTCCCTCTCCGGTATTCAATACAACAACAAGGTTGTTTTCTTCTATCAGTTCTTCAATTATTCTTCCTCTCTGGTCCAGGCGTTCGGATCCCCATATCAGTAACAAACGGGTAAAATATGTACATACAAGTTCAAAATTAAACTTAATGGAGATACAAAATACCACACGATATTTATCACAGTTCTTTCACAGGTTCTCTTGGTTTCCCTTTCGGATATCCTACTTTCTTTTTCTGTTTTTGAGAGAAAAGGGATGAGACTCATTATCAGCCTAGATTTCTGGACTAGGAGTTAGGTCAAGATATTTCCTTTTACCTCGAGTATTATCTGGTTCCTCTCGTTTGAGGTGGTGTACTGATGACTTAGTAAATGTCAGCGTTGACATTTCAGTTGCAACTGCTTATTCTGTTATCGAAGTGAGGTTGGTAATAGTTCTCTTACAAGATCGGTGATATTCAGAGCGTTAGGACTTTGAACTGTTGGACTGTTGCGCTAGCGTAAGATACTCCGGGTGTTGGTGTTGGAACCACAACTTTTTTCTTAGCTTCCGTATATGTTAGATTTTTTTAGTTTGATTTTTTGTATAGCGACTTCTCTCTTTTGAACAGGATAGTCTCTATAACGGGCATTATGGTTTCCTTTGCAATTTACACATTCAATTGGTCTCACATAGCACTTCTTCATGTAATGTTTTCCCACATGTCCAAACTATTGGCATCTGAAACACCTGAGTGGGGCAGGTATATACAAACGAATTGGTAGAGAATAAAAAGCAACTTTTTTTTTGAATACATGATCTATTGAATGTTAATATATGGTTTGGTGTATCGTGAATTTATCTATATTCTATTCTATTTCAATTCAATTCAATTCAATTCAATTCTATTCATCATGAATGACAATTGTCTGTTGTTGATAATGTTGTAGATGCTTAGATTAGTTTCTTATCTAAGAACAGGTCTAAATATTTGACATGATCGGCAACTTTTGTTACGCCAACGGATTTGTCATGAATTATATTGCGTGTGAAGGGACTTGGTGGGTTTTTGCTGGGGTTTGCTCGCAGTCATTTTGTTTTGCATCGTTCCTCTATGGTACTCAGTGCACTTTTCATTAGCTCAGAGGATATTTGGGCATACTTTCCCTGAGCACTATTATGTCGTCCGCGTATCCTTGTAACTAGGATCCCTAGTACCGTAGTACTTTCAATTGAAAGAGCCAGAGAGTGACTCAAAAACTGCAGAGGATTGATTTTTGGGCTTCTTTAGGCAATGGAAGTCCAGAACTATTATTGGCCTGCGTTATACATTACTTGACCAACCAAATTTCGAGACACTGGTGTCATCTGATGAAAAATAATCTAACTTACGAAAAAATTTAGCCAAACACAATCACTTGAATTTAGGAGTTATAAGTTGTTGAGCTGAGACCAGTACAAAAGCACTGATTTGTGATAGATTGCTAAATATTTTTCACTCCTATGAAAAAAGCATTTTGACTCTTGGTCGAGTCTTGCTTAACGCAGTCCAATTCTACTAAATATCATTAGTGTTGAAGTTTTATTATGGACGGTACTATAGATTTCCATCAAGTATTGGTTGCATCGATTCAACAATGGTAAAATAGGTGTTTATAAAATTTTGAAGGCGTTCGCTGCCATCGTTGAACGATTTTCCATTCGGTCATTTATCCAGAAAATTCGAATTTTCAAGATACTGCTAGAATTAATTTCTTGTGATTTGTTTGGGGTTGATTTTTCATAACATCATTGAAATAGTAGAAGGATATATACTGTTTCATTCTTCTTTTATTCTATCTCGTCCACTAGGCGTCGATGCGAAATTAGTTTATCTCAGCTTTCGTCCTTTCTTGTTTTCTTTTCGAAAATGTTCAACGAAATACAATTATTCCTGGGGGTAGAGAGAGTTTATCGAGCGATTCAAGATATCCCATCGGATTATCACGAACTTCTTTGTTTCCCTATTGTTTTTTCAATTACTACCCTGGTAACTCGATATGCCCGGGGAATGGGCGATGTTTTCGATTAATTTGTACATTTTTTCTGTCTAACTCGAGATTTCTAAGGGAATATTTTGTGTGCTACGTTGTTTTTAGTTTCACGAATAAAAATTGATCTTGATGAGATGGAATTATTCATTTTGGAATTTATGGAAGTTTATTCCACTTGCAGTAGGTACGCATTTTCATTAGCAAATGAATAGACCCAAGGAGCCGTATTGTCTCCATTATCTATCATAATCTGGAGAAAAAATTCATAAATCATTTGTATTGTAATTATACAACATCAACAACAATTTCAACAATTTTAATGAATGTAACATCGTTTCGTATTCTATTAACGAATTTATTCTCAAGCAATATCCTCAAGTATAAAAAAAGCCAAGGGCGTTTCACTGGTTGAAGAAAATGTGTGAGACCAGTGAACCTTACTGTTTATGAAACCCGAAAGATTTTGTTAGACCGGTACACCTATAACAGATCGACCGGTAATGACATATTTTTCAATAGGGAAATTCAAACTAAATTTTCTCTCCAGAAGATGGTCACTCGGTAACTGAAACACGTGTCGAGGTGTGAAAATAGCGGTGTTGGAATAAAACGTCAGTATACACGTAGTAAGGTACTAGTATATTCATTTGCAAACGATTCTGAAGTGTACAACACCGTAAGCAAATTGAATTAGTAATAGATTACGAGCTAGTGTTAAAAAATAATTGATGCAATTTGAATATTCATTTAACGTATTGTAACAATCGTAAAGCCGGACCTGACCACATCTGTTTAGATATTCATGCTCAACCTTTTCGGATGGTCTCATCTCTGCTCGTTAACGGTACACCCATGACTCTTCGTTCCATCCGCATCGAGAATGTACGGGAGTCTTCTGGACGAGTAACCGAATACTTTCGACAGTTCGAATGGTAAGAGCAATCTACTTGCCGGTATACAGTGTGTCCCTAGACCAGTGGGACAGTTAAATATCTCTTGAACCAATAGGAATTTTCAAAATATTATTATTTCACATCATATTGCATTATGAGAACTAATTTCAGGAATGATTATTTTTTATACGAGGGGCGCAAGAAAATCTCACAAAATCGAACAGTATTTGGAACACCCCATATATTTCAACCCATCTGAATTCTCATTCATTTAGGCTAATTATTAATTTTTATTTTTGAAAATCCGACAAGGCGTTGCCAAGTTATACCAGTTTTTCTTTAAATGCAGACATTTTTGAAGACAAACCCACTGTTCATACTACGAAGAATTTATGAAATCATTCAAGGCTCTTGGTAGTCGGTAGCATATTCTATCATATGAAATATTCATCTCCTTCGAAAGTTGTACAGGGTGGTCAGAAAAATGAAATGAATGAAATTCAAACTTTCCTCTCATCAATTTTTCAAATCGGGTACCCTACAATATTCATGATTTTATATCCCATTGGTGGTTCGATTGCTTATGGTCAATAGTTGTGAAAGATTAATGTGAATTCCATTATCAACAAATGAAAATAAAAAATCATTAAACTACGTTTTCTAGTGTAATTAACTACATAACAGTCCCAACAAGAAACCACCTTCTTTACAAATAACTAGGCACGATAATATCCAGTAGATGTCTAAAACTGCCACTGATTTCACTATAAATGTTCAAACTGCCTTCGGAACTGCTTTCAGAAAGACAAGTAATTTTTGTGATTTTTTGCATCACTTGCATTGTTATACTTCATCCTTGATGTGTATAATTGCTTCTGAAGAGCCTGCTTTCCAAGTCTTCCATTCTCCCTGATGAGCATGGCAAAGCGTAATAAATTTTCGTCGACAAAAATGTAATGGGGATTAAATGCGAGTGAAGTGAATCTTGCTTCAATGAAATGAACGATTTCTGTGAGTGATATATTTGAATAACATTCTCCCTATTTAATTATTTAATGACTTTTCTATTAGAGATAATTTAAAAAATCACTATTTGAATGAAAATGGGAGTTTTCACTTTCAGATTTTTTCTCTTCAGTTAGAGTCTTTTCACAATATCTATAGTTGTAGTAGTAGTAGTAATAGTAGATATTGCAAAAAAGTCATATTTTTCAATTTTCATGGAGAATGTTCCCCTTTTCAACATGAATACCTCCCAAGAGGTTATCTTGAATGATGCAAAATAGCGACTAAAGTGTGTCTTTGATGATTCCACAAAAAATTTATTGAATACCTATTCTATTCATATTTTCGAACAAAAATCTAAATTCAATAATCACCTTCTGTAAATGCCCCAAATTCAACTTTTGAGTTGTATATTCCTCTACAGGCAATCACTTTTGTAACTCTAGTGAAACAAATTGATAACCAAAATTTCCTTCAAGTTTGTGTATCCTTCACACGATCGAGGATAAATTATTAACTCAAGCCGCCCGGGGTGGCTCTGGAACATTTGAAGTCATGTCACTTATATGACATTCGCTCATCAATAAAAATACATTATCAATAATTATTGTGTTTCTCAAGATTATATCCAATAATGTAGTTTCATTGTCCAAAGCCCTTAAGACGGGTTTAGTTGCTGCCCCGTTATTTGTGAATCAAATCAAATTGAAATGCCGCAATTATTTTCACCCGATGAATATGTTGACATATTGCTCATATTTGGCGAAGCGAGAAAAAACTCTCGCAGAGCGTGTGTATTGTTACGATTTGCTAAATAATAATGCCCAGCACACCAATAAACTTTTTATTTTCTAACTTCACTAAAGAAACATACAACTTCTTCACTGACTAATAAACACTTAGATCTAAACAACAATACAACTAGCTAAATATTCCAAACACTTATATACTTCTTCAAAAACTTCCTCATAAAAACTTCTTCATCATCAGTATTTATTGTACAGTCAACGTTACCCAGATCGAAGACAACCAGGAAAAAATACCTTCATTAGACTTGAGGCTAAACTGCGAAATGATCAGGAATTACCATCAAACAAACCACCAGGACATTCAAAGTCAATCGTGAATGATGATATATCGATTAATATTTTAGCATACATATACCAAAATCCTCATTCATCGTTACGAGGAGTTGCTGAAGAATCAGGGATCTCGAAGAGTTCTGTACACAGGATTTTGAAGACCCACAGGCAACATTCATATAAATTTAATTTGGTCCAAGCTTTAAAACCAACTGACTATGATAGGCGGATAGATTTCATTTTTGAGGTGATGGTAAGAATCCATGATGATGGTGATTATTTGTCAAAAATTATGTGGTCTGATGAATCCCGCTTCCACAATAATGGGGAAGTAAATCGTCATAATGTACATTACTGGGCTGCAGAAAATCCGCACTGGGTTCGAGAAAACAATTTTCAGGAGGTTTGGGGAGTAAATGTTTGGTGTGGATTTTTCAAGAATAATTTGATATGGCCATATTTTTTTCAAGGTACTCTAAATGGTGAAAGATACCTTAATTTCCTTCAAAATGAACTATAATCATCTTGATGAAGTTCCCCTTGGACACCTAAGAGAAATGTTTTTCCAGCAGGATGGAGCGCCGCCTCATAATGCTGGGATCGTGACAGACTATTTGAACGTTCTTTTTCCTCAAAGATGGCTCGGAACAAACGGACCAATGAAATGGCTGGCTCGTTCGCCAGACTTGACCCCTTTAGACTTTTTTTGTGGGGGTATCTAAAATCAGAGGTGTATACTACTCAACCAGTGAATTTGGAGGATTTGCAAAATAGAATTTTGAAGGTTTGTCAAAGTGTAACACCGCAAATGTTGGAGAATTGTCTGAAAGAGGAACTTGAAGAGAAGTTTCAAGAAAATTCGAAAAGTCTAGAAGTGAAGCTTATAGAAAACTCGAAAGGCTTGAGAAGAGAATTTTGTGGTATGGCGAATCGATTAGAAGGAAGAATGGGAACTGTCGATGCAGAGATGGAGGAAATAAAAGGTAGAATCGAGGCGAAAATCAACAAAATAAAGAACAATTCTGTTGGATAAAAAACGAATGCATTCTGCGCACACTCTAAAATCTTACGACAGAAACTCAATGCTGGATCTGATCGTGAACTTGGAGGAAGCTCAAGAAAGACAAATGAAATCAAGGTCAGTGCTGAACCATGCAGGAAAGCTTTCATTAAAACCGCCTTAGTTCGACGGGAAAACTCCATGGGCAATCTACCGCCGACAATTTGAAGCTGCAGCCCAAGCAAATGAATGGAATGCAGGAAAAAAGTATGTGGTATTGACATCAGCATTACGTGGAGAAGCAACAAATATTTCATAAACCCTCACTGCCGAAGAACAGGAGAACTACGAGCAGCTGATGAACAACACGTATTTTAATCAGAGCTGAAGAACCGATGCCAGAAATCAAGCGAGTTTTTACAAGAATTTGAAGCAGACATTGCACGATTGATTCGCCGTGCATATCCAGCTACGCCAAAAAATGTAATGAAGCGATTAGCGGTCTAGGCATTCTTGGAAGGGCTTCGAGATCAAGAAACAAGGCAAGCATTGATACTCGCTCTCTCCACAGATTTGATTGATGCTTTGGCACGCGCTCTGGAATTTGAGGCGGCCAAACAATCCTGCAAGAACAGGGAAGAGTGAAGTCAGAATGCTTGAGGAAGATCCACTTGGGCCTGATAATATTAAAGCTACAATAAGAAGAGTAATCAAGGAAGTGCTGCCTGAGAGAAGACTGATAAGATGCCTTAATCGTTGAAAACTTAGCACGTGTCCAGCATTAAAAAAAATCGACACCAACAAATGTGTACAAGGAACAATCGTCAGCCCATATTCTGCAAGCTACAGCTAACAATGCATATGTCACTGTCCTTTAAAGACAAAGCAAAGGTGTCTTCGTATACGGTCTCATTAACAACGAGCCTTGCACCATGCAACTAGATACAAAGCAAAGGTGTCTTCGTATACGGTCTCATTAACAACGAGCCTTGCACCATGCAACTAGATACAAGTGCGACCAAGACAATCCTTGGGTCTGCTTTTGCTAAAACAACTGCAAGAATTCAACCATCAAATTGGAAGTTGCGCACAGCAACAGGGGAGCCAACCGCAGTATATGGCGAGCTACCAATTGGACTGATTTTAGGCAACACTGAAGTGAAACTCCAGGCTCTAGTAGCAGACATCGAAGATGAAGCAATCATTGGAATAGTGATTGATGACTCGAGAATACAACACCGTACGCATATTGAAATAGTGATAGATTGCGAGCTATGATATCACATTACTACATTCAATTTCAATATGATAGTGCGTCAAAACAACTTGCGCTCACTGATCACCGCCATTCTCCGGTATGAATGCCTGGAATGGACCAAGGGTTTCATACAATACAAGTGTATGTAAAAGCATGCTAGAATCAATGTTTCCAGACTGGAATTTTCAAAATCTCATCACCAATATACTAAAAATCACTAGAATTTACGTAGTCACAGCCACAAAGCTCGATTTTTCTGCATTGCACAGTTGCAACACCAATGTGGTGAAAATAATCTCTCCTCAGTCGGGTACTGCAGAATGTTACTTAAGAAATCTCTTGAAAAATGGCCAATTTTTTTCGGAATAAACCAAAATCAGCAAAAGTAAATAATCTTCACAAAAATCTGAGAAACATCACCTTGAAAAATATCACTTGAATATTCATAATTTGCCCCATTATCACGTATAGGCGTATACGAATTCTAATTAGTCAAAAATTGAATCAATGGTACTTTTGTTAAAAATAGAACATCTTGCCAGAATCTACGATACCAACTTATTATTGATATGTCTGGTTTCGGATTTAATCGTTCAAAGTTGTCTGCTGCATGCGCGTGTTGTTCAATCACGGCTCTAAGACTATTCCTGGCTTATATTCACAATGTCCTGCGCAACTGCGCAGATCCAGAACTGTGTAGAAGCAATAAACCATGACTGATTCAGGGGTTCTCGTGGAGTGGTACAAGGTTGACGTTTCTTCCGAGGTCCTTATAGAGGTCACCAATACCTGTAATACAAAAATTAGAAGTTCAAACGCATTGCTATTATTTAATTTCATTACAAACATCCAGATATATTACCGACTACTGAACCTTAATCCTATCATAGAAAAACTACTAAGAAGTATGTGAAATGCGCAAAATTTTCAATAAAATCACATTTTAATCGATAGTGTAACCTCACTTTTGTTTTGAAAGTTAAATAATCGTATCCTTCCATCCCCATTCTATTTCTAGCAGTGAATACATTTTTCATTCTTTCTCGTCATTCTCTTAAATTGACAAACATTGGAAATACTACCTACCCTCACATCTCATACTATAAATAACTTTGTGATGCAATACCCTGATATTCTTTGCCCATAATTAGATACAGGATATCACAAAACAATTTGACAATCGCATTTCACATTTATCAATTTCAGTTTGACCTCATCATTAATTTCCCATTCTCATACTAGAACAGTGTGCACAGTTTAGTTGATAATTTCATACTTCACCCTTCAAGTCATATTGACTTGTCGGCTATGGCCTAAGTATATAACCTTATTTCGTTTTTTACGAATTTCTCACTCTTGAGTCCGAATCGTTTCAATTAATTATTGTGTGCCCAATTTTCTTAATATTTACCCAAAATATAAAAAAATATATCATTCTCGACAACTAAACTCCATGAGTCGTTATATTTTAAGAAATCCCAATATATTGATTCACGACACAAACAGAAAAAATAGAAAAGTAGTACACTATTTTTGGCCATGTCTATATAGCGTAAAAATTTCAGTGAACTTTGCACCATGTTACCTGGTTTTAGAACAAAACAGGTAAGTAACGAATAAACAGGTGAGTATGATTTGTTTGTGGTTCAAAAAAGTATCGCCCGATTAATACAGAGAATTGACAGAAAAATTCTATCCATTCGATGGATAATTACACCCCGAAAAATGTTCTTTTCTTCTTTATGAGTAACGGAATAAATAAATTATGCACTGAATCTGGAATATTCGCCATTTTTCAAGTTAACGAATTGGTGAAGTAGCCGACAATGAATGGCGAAAGCTACTCATTCAACATTGACTTCCTTATCAAACAGCTAGCTGCCCATTGCCCATTG
Source organism: Chrysolina americana (assembly GCA_958502065.1). Classification (NCBI taxonomy): domain Eukaryota; kingdom Metazoa; phylum Arthropoda; class Insecta; order Coleoptera; family Chrysomelidae; genus Chrysolina; species Chrysolina americana. The sequence continues at coordinate 35,217,150 of OY293421.1, read as the reverse complement.
AAAATGTTGAAATTTCCTTCATGAGAAGAACATGCAACATTTCTTTCGAAAGCATCCATGTACACAAAAAATTGTTCACAGGTAATTTTCGAGATAGAGATGATTGGAAATACTCGATGCAGTATAGTATATTCTGTAACAAGGTTAGAATGAAAATTCGATGCGAGAGGAAAGCCGAGCGCGAGCCGAAGGCGAGCGGGAGGAACCACGAGCATCAGGAATTTTCATTCTAACCGAGTAGCAGACTATACTTTCTCCACGATCAAACATTTAAAAATAGTTTTAAATGGAAATGAACAAATGATAATTTCCACACGAAATAATAACTATTATTTAAAAACACTGTTTATCAGAAAGGACTAATCATGAACTAACCAGAACTAATTTTTTAATCGCAAAGATGCATTAAGAATAAACTATTGAATCAAAAAAAAATGCATTGTCGGTGGCTTGAACCCACGACTTCTCGTATACTATGACTCATTTTAATTGGTTTGATAAATATTATATTAATACTACGAGTCTCAATTATTCGGGTGTTTTGGTAGTAAACTTTCCAGTATATTATTTGTACACTTTTTAATTTCAGATGGTGTATCACTGGATAAACTCATGATACTTTTTATATTTTCGAATGAAAACGTGACAATAATTTGGACACTACTGAAATGATGACAATCAACTGTGTCAAGGCTAATGTTATTATTGCTAACCAGTGTGAGAATATTATTCTTATAGAAGAGAAATAAGGTAAATACATTTGAATTGCATGGGGGCAGAATATTTCTTCAATCTCAAGAGAGAGAATTCCAGCATTCTGTAATCAAATTTCATTTCAGAATTTGCAAATTCTGTGATGATCGTGGAGAAAATATTTTCTGAATACATAGAAGAACCTCAATAACTGCTGTTACTTTCAATACCGTAAAATGTTGCAATTTAGGATAACAGGATAAACTACAGATTTTTCATTATCGGTAAAGATAAGAATATGGATTGCGACCCCGTACCGCCAATGAGTTCCATAAATCTTCATTCTTGTCGAGGTTGTTATGTAGGTTTTCCGGGTTTTCCTAGAGCTAAAAAGTAAACATGCCACCAAAAATCAGTGAGTCGTCCCGGAGCGCCACAGATAATAATGATGCCAGTTGTTCTCTACCCGCATAAGCACACTCAACGAGTGCTCATGACAGAGTATTACTATTATTATTGTAGAGCGCATCTTTGGTGCGTCTGGTTCTCGAACGAACGAAGAACATCGACTTGATCAGAATGGAATCATGTCGGCGAACTATTCGAATAGGAATGCTTCCACAGAGCATCATTGATGAAGGTTATTGACGAATATCCACCCGATTGCATAGAGATAGAAGTAGAATGAAGAGAAGGAAGTTCGAAGCGTCCATGAGTAATTAAGTGACGAAAATCGAAAGGGCAAACTACGGGACTGGTTCCGTTAAAAGATATCACACCTAAACGAGGTAGAAGATTATAGAGAAAATTGGAATGAATAGACGGGGGTAGCAGCCGAAAATTTTTTCAATGTGTTCTCTTGACGGTATTGTTGTTGCCCACGAATATTCTTTAGTTGTCTTCTTCCAAGTTGTGTATATCGCGTCTTCATTTAGTGCTTTATTATTTTCCCTATATTAACGAATTTGTGACCTGACTAAAGTGTGGTTGGCGTGTTGGGCAATATCAGTGGTGCTGTTGTCTATGGCTCATAGTGAAAATTTGATGTTCACATCTTCGGCGAGTTTCTTCAAGGACATTATCATAAATGTTTTAAACATACCGTATAATTAATTATTTATATTATTCAGTTAGTGGTTTTCATAATTGTTACGTGTTGAAATACAACTTGTCTTCAAGTACGCGTGCTACGTTTTTTACACAAAACGATAGTTTTCAATTATATCACTGATAGTTCTTCTGCCGTTCCCAGAGCTAGTGAGGGCAATGATCGGAGTTTGGAAGTCCAGAAATTGAGTTGGTACTTGTAGAAAATGGTTTGAAACGTTATCTGCCCGTTTTTATTTTATGTTTAGGTCTTTTCATATTAGGTCATTAAAACATGAACAAGGTGGGATTTATTGAATCATTTCCATCATAGTTGAATTAAGAATAGTACATAATTGAATAAACGTTGTTTTCACATTTTGTTGCCGAACTGTTTTTGATATATAAAGAGCCTAGTTAGCCTGAATGAAGCCAAATTCACGACAATTGGTGGAGGCGCCGTGGTTTATTTGTGGATCAATTCTTCATAATGAGCCATTTTTGATATTTTGTTATCTATTTGAATAATCAACTTAACCTGATGGCAATTATTATGAATTTGACCTTGATTCCGGTTAGCTTGGAAGAATTTACTGACACATATGTTTTGTTGTTAATAATCTCTCCCAAGTATGTGCAAGAATAGCTTTTCTGAGTAACAACTTTGACGAAGGTACCTACAACATATCGTACAATAAACTCGAGAGAATTTGATCATGATTGAATAAATTCTATTGATTGAAGATTTGAATGATTTATTTTCAGGAAAGTTTTCTAATTTTGTTGTTCCTACCAATAGATTTAGAAAGATTAATAAATAAAATATCAACAATAAAAATTACAAAATAATACATAATATACAGGGTGTTCCAAATTAAGTCGGCACCATTGCCAACTTCATTATTATTGATGCTACGAATTCGGTTGAATGGGTAAACTAGTAGCATTTTTAGTGGCATTCTCGATGCCGAAAACAAAAAAAAAATTGACAGTCGCGTTTTCAGAATATTTCATAAAATGATATTTCTTTCAAAGGAACACCCTATATTTTTTCATGCATTTCGATTCGTAATAACATTCTCAACAACAAATCTCATTTGACTTTTTTTTCGTAAAGGTGAAAATAAGACAGTTTTATCAATAGGAAACAAACGGATTTGATAAAGCGCTATAAAATATCGAGTAAATGTTCAAAAATACCGCCTTCTTGTTGAACACATATTTGGGCCCTTCTATTGACACTTCGTGTGGAATTCAACACAGTTCGGCCATCAATTCTATTAATTATAGTTTCAATATAACTTTTCCGTTCATCTGCATTATTATGTTTCATTTTTCAGAAATCCCCAATAATAAAAATCTAGAGGTGTCATGTCTGGTGAACGAGGGGGCCACTAAACAGGACCATTTGTAGCAATCCATCTGTTACCAAAACAGCCTCGCAGCAATCTTTTTACGCCACTGACATTATGTGCTGGCGCTCCATCCTGCTGAAAATAGATCATATGACGAGCCTCCAGATCAAGATCATCTAAAAACTCTTCCAACACTCTGTTTAATAAATTAATGTATTGGGGACCGTTCAAAGAACCATAGTGGAAAATGGACCGATAATTCTGCCTCTGCTACATCTTCTGCCTTGATCATTTGTGAAATTTTTTAGTTTCCCTTGAAAGCTTCGACCTTCTTCTTTTTATCATTCTTCTATCCTATGCAATCGGATGGAAATTTGTCAGTTCTCTTCATTTTATCAAAAAGTGTTTAAAACATTCTTGAAACATTTTCGAAATCATTCTATCCAATAATCTTTCTTTTGATATGAAAGAGATGTCCAATTTTCTATATAACAACACCCGGTACAAAATCGGAACACTTTTCGTGGCATGACAATCTGTCTCTACTCCTCACTTATTGACCTTTCATCGTTCTACATCACTAACCCTTATCAATGATGGTCTTTGGAAGTATTCCTCTTCGAATCGTTCGCCGACATGACTCCATTCCGTCCAAATCATTGTTCTTCGTTTGTTCGAGAACCAGACGCACCTAAGATTTGCTCTACAATAATAATAGTAATACTTTCTCATGAGCACTCGTTTAGTGTACCCAGAGTCAAAGCTTGTGCGGGTGGAGAACGGCTGGTATTATTATTTTCCGCGGCGCTCCGGGAAGACTTACTTACTTTTGGTGGCATATTTACTTTTCAGCTGTAGGAAAACCTACACAACCTCTTCGACAAGAATAAATATATATGGAAATCATTGGCCTAGGAAGGAAAAGTAAAAGTAACGTCATGAAACTTCATCGATGAAAAACGTATTTCCTACAGCTGAAAAGTGAATACATAACCTAGAAACATCAGTAAGTCGCCCCGGAGCGCCACGTCAAATAATAATAATAGCCGTCCTCTACCCGCATAGGCTATGCCTTTGGGTACACTCAACGAGTGTTTATGAGGGAGTATTATCATTATTACTATTGTTTATTCTATATAATTATAATGTATTACCCGAAAAAGCAAAAAATTTCGAACCAAATTACGGGAGTCACTGAAGTTGATGAATTGATTTTAATCAGCCAAGTACGAGTACTTCCGGGGATATCACCTGTATGATAATGTTAATGAAAATATCACGAAAACTGCGTTGGCTCCAGCTCTCACTTCTAGTGGTATTCAAATAACCGCTGCTCAAAACTGCACGTTTAACATTGATATAAATAATTACTCTACCACAAATTAAAAATGTTTAGGATGCAAGAATGAAAATAACGTGCCTATATATTAGTACATACTTTTCCGTTTTAGTTTTTTACTGAATTTTGTTTGTTTCATAACTGAAATATTTAAAAATTACATGTTGTTATACTAATAGCTATTTTGAGCCCTTGAAACTTTCGTAAGAGTTATTGCAAGTTCTTCTCATGAAGGCAGTTCCAACGTTTCCAATGGGCAATGAATGGGCAGCTGTTTGATGAGGAGTCAATATTGATTAGAATGGAGACGGATTGGTTCTATAATGCTTTCGCCATATATTGTCGGACTTCACCAATTCGTTGCCAAAAAAAATGGCGAATGTACCAGTTTCAGGTAAAAATTCGTCATCTTCAAACTATTCATAAAGAAGGAAAGAATATTTTTCGAATAGAAGGAACTGTTTTTCTGAACTCTAAATGTTGATCGGGCGATAATTTCTTCAAACCACTTGAACAAATTATACTTACCTGGTTTATTCTAAAATCAGGAACTCCCTTTTCAGTGGGATTTCAGAAAGCGTCATTTGAATTTAAAAATAGCCCTTATATTTAAAAAAGCGTCAATTTTATCTTAGAATAGTAAGTTGGATGTCAGATAGCATCAGTTGAATTTCAGAATAGTCAATTGCATTTCAGAAACTATCATATGGATTTCGAAAAGTGTCACTGTTATTTCAGAGAACGCGAAAATCATTTTAGGAAAGCATGATATTTGTAAAATACAGAAATCGCAAAGTTGAATTCGTGTGGCTCAATTTGTTAAATATTGGAGATGATTGTGAACGTGCAGCACAACATTTAACCACACACCATGAGGCTGCAACAGCCATTGACGATATGCCAGTTTGGCGTTAAATTCGCTCGATGTGCCACAAATCATTGGGAACTAGAATAAACGGTACAGAAAAAACCTACGGGCAGGTGATATTAAATTTCTAATTGATATAAGTATTATTTTGTTGTTATTGTCTAATAAGTTATAAAACTTCAGTTGATGATAGTATCTACAAAAATATAGTTTCAGAAAAAGTGAGATACATTTAAAAATAAATCGTAAAAAGTTATAGGTATTGATGAATTTCGAAATTAATATGATATTTTCTGAAATACAATTGACTATTCTGAAATTCAAATGATGATTTCTGAAACAAAAGTAATTCTTGATTATTTCCAAATACAAATGATGAAATCGAACTGACTTTTCTGAAATTCAACCAATACCTTCTGAAATTCAACACGCTTTCCGAAATTCGAGTCACTACTCTGAAATACAATTCTTTCCGAAATATAAGTAACTATTTTAAAATTCAATTGACGCTTTCTAAAATGAAGTTGACGCTTCCTGAAATACAACTGGAAATAGTATAGTACAGAGGTCACTGAAAGTTCTGCGCTATATAGGCATGCCCAAAAATAGCGTACTATTATTTTATTTTATTCTATTTTTTTTATGAATAAATATACCGGGATATTCGCTATTTAAATTTGTTGTTGTTGATATTGTTGTTTCCGTCAATAAAAACGACTATCCACAGATTCATCATGTGATTCCCGATTTGAATATCGTATAATATTTTGTGGATTGACTTGGCTGTTACTTGAAATAGAAGGTACTTCAAGACCGATTTTTTATAAGATCGTTCTTTTATAGCGTGGTAGTCTCATTCAAAGTTGAGTATAAGAAAATGTCTTTTGTCCACACAAGAATCGTCCTAAAATTTAAATAATTTTTTTTATTATTCCTTATCTTTTCTTCATGTTTCTTCACTTTTTTCTATAGTTTTCTAATTTCTTCTTTTTACATGAATGAAAATTAATGACTGAAAATGTGCATGGAAAAGTTGATAGTTTTTGTAACAGTTGAACTGACTCAGTTATACTGGCTATTAGTAAATTAATAATGATACTATTATAACTTTGTATGCTCCACATAACATCTGTTGTGAGCGTTGCGTTTGATCTTTGTTTGTTTTGTGTTTCAGACCGTGTCTGTGTCCATGCTGCTGCGCTACTCGCATCACCAGATTTTCGTTTTCATCGGTGAGTGTTTTGATTGCATATCGGAAACCGACATGTTTTCCACAATTTTGATGAAACATATTTATTTTACGAGAACATTTACCGCACTGTGTTTATTTACAATGTTAAGTGGTTGACCGTATCTTTGTCATATCATCATATCTGAAAGATTTGAGTTCTGCTGTCTGCAGAAAATATATCCAAAATCGCGATCTTAATGAATGAACCGTGCCTTACCCATTACGGCACTGCAATAGTTATACTAATGGAGAAATAACTTATAATTGACCCCGCCACAATTAATTTTCATTTTCTTCTCACCAATAAAAGGGCAAATGGAAAATTCAAACAAGTACGTTTGTCTGAATTTTACAGAATTTGTATACCGGGTGACAATAAACCAAGGGTCATGTCTATATCTCCTTCACTGATTTTGATGAATGTGATAGATAGACATGAGAATTCCGGATTCCGACAGTCATATGAACAAAATGGCGGATATTCCATTTGGCCACCAACTTCGATTTTTCTAATGGAACTGGAACTCTGTTTGAGTTTTTTCGGATTCTGTTGCTCAAGTTGCGAAAGTTTATTTACAATGAAAAAACATCAAATTTTCCAATTTTTTTTTCGACATAAGCCTTATTAGGTTAAAATCTATTCTAATTGACCTCAGTTACTTGAAGTAATAGTAATTCCATCGATACAATCATTAAGAAATCCCACAACAGGAAAGGACCCCGCAAAATTCTTATGGAATTTGGGTGGATTTTTCTGAATTTTCAATATGATGCAGTTCATGTTATTGTGAATAGAAATTAATGAGGTGATAAACCCAAAAAATGGATAGTTTTGGTGCTAGGGGGCGTTAAAATCTCCCCTTGCTCAGAATTGACTATTTATTTTCAAAACCGAGAACAACATTTCCACTAGTTTCATTGTAGCTAATGTTGCATTAGATTGTGCTCTTTTAAAAAAAATTCATACCCTTTTTCCCCTCACCTCCTAGTATGAAACGCAAAAAATATATGTGGATTATTCTGAAATGCATCGTCGGATGTTTGAATTAGCTTGAATCAGAGAAATTTCACTTCTTCATGATTTTCCCCCCTCCTCCGATGTCAAAAAAATTTCGCTGGATTTTTCTGAATTTTTAATTTGATGCAGTTCATGTTACTGTGAATAGGAATTAACTAGGTGAAAAAACCCAAACATGGGTAGTTTTGATGCTAGGGGGCGTTAAAGTCATGCCTAGCTCAGAATAGACTATTTATTTGCCGCAATTTCCTTACTTTGGAATATTTGAAACTGTTAACTCTAGGTGAGATTTTGGCTAATTTGTAATAATAGATTCAAACTGTATTTTCAACTTCTGTTATCTTTTATAATTCACACCTATGATTTTGGTGTCTATCAAGTTGGGCTGGCTCCATCCTATATTCAGGACAAGTTCCAGAGAGATGCGGGTGAAACTATTTAAGTAGATGAACATTTGAATGAGAATGGGTTTATTAGAATGCGCATTTACTCAAGATATACCAGGCTCTTCTAACATCAGCTTTGGATTGCTTTTAACTCCAACATGCAAGACGAAGAGGAGGCTGTACCAATTTTAGAATATTAATGCACTTGCAAAATGGGGGCAAGAACTTTGGGCTCTTGTGCACATGTGGCAAGTGTGTTATGGTTCTTGGGGTTTGCATGCCATGAACCGAATATCAGATACCCATGGACGACGCTCTTGGATGTAGTAATGGATGCCGCCAAAAGGCCTGCACAAATTGATCCAAATCAAGCACTACCACAAATTCAAATTGTTGATGTTTGAACTTATACAAAGTCTTATAAGACTATAACAGCACTTAATATAGGCATGATACGATGAGCGGTAAGGCCTAAGTGTCACCGGAGGCAATAGCCTGACGGGCCTACATAGAGGTGGAGGTTTTAGTGAGTAGCCCTGACATCTGAGAATCAGTGGTGTCTCACAGTAGGTCTTCAGTTTTGGGGTTTTGAGGATCATTACCATTATTTTTTAGTGTTTTGAAATAGGGGTTGGGGGAGGTTTTAGAATTCTTCTTATGAAAAATTCCAATATGACCCATCGTAATCTAAAATTAAACACGTTCAAATATATTTTCCTCCTATAATAATAAATAGTCTATTCTGAGCAAGGTGTGACTTTGAAGCCCCCAAGCATCAAAACTATCCGTTTTTGGGGTTTATCACCTAGTTAATCTCTATTCACAATAACACGAACTGCATCATATCAAAAATTCAGGAAAATTCCCAATTTCTTTTGTTTTGTACCCCTCAGCGGAGGAGGGTTTATCATGGAAAAGTGCTATTTCCCTAAATCAAGCTTATTCAATCATCCGACGATGCATTTCAGATTAATCCAGATATAATTTCTTTGCGTTTCATAATGCAACATTAGCTACAATGAAACTGGTGGAAATGTTTTTCTCGGTCTTGAAAATAAATAGTCTATTCTGAGAAAGGGGTGATTTTAACGCCCCCTAGCACGAAAACTATCCATTTTTTGGGTTTTTCACCTGAATAAAATTCAGAAAAATCCAGCGAATTTTTTTTGTTTTGTACCTCTCGGGGGGAGGAGAGATAATCATGAAAAAGTGCTATTTCCATAAATCAAGCATGTTCAAACATCTGACGATGCATTTCAAAGTAATCCAGATATAATTTTTTTCCGTTTTATTATATGTGGTGGGGGAAGAGGGGGGGGTGAAGATTTTTTTTATTATAAAAGAGCATAATCATATGCAAAATTTGCTGCAATGAAACTGGTGAAAATGTACCCGGTTTCGATAATAAATAGTCTATTCTGAGAAAGGGGTGATTTTAACGATCCCTAGCACCAAAACTATCCATTTTTTGGGTTTTTCACCTGATTAATTTCTATTCACAATAACATGAACTGTGCATCATAAAGAAAATTCAGAAAAATCCACCAAATTTTTTTTGTTTTGTACCCCTCGGGGGGGGTTATCATGAAAAAGTGCTATTTCCCTAAATCAAGCATGTTCAAACATCTGACGATGCATTTCAAAGTAATCCAGATATAATTTTTTCCGTATCATTATGTGGAGGGGGAAGAGAGGGGGGGTGAAGATTTTTTTCTTATTAAAAGAGCATAGTCATATGCAACATTATCTATAATGAAACTGTTGAAAATGCCGAACCCGGTTACGAAAATAAATAGTCTATTCTGAGAAAGGGGTGATTTTAACGACCCCTAACGACAAAACTGTTCATTTTTTGGGGTTGGCGCAATGGTAACATTGGTTGAGAATTACATGGACTACATCATATCAAAAATTCAAAAAAATCCACCGAGACCCAAATTCCATAAAGATTTTGCAGGGTCCTTTTCAACAAAATTTTAATGAAAAAATTTTTTTTTTCAAATGGTATTTACCGAAGACAATCTTGCCATTCGATAGAGAATTCAATTACCTATTCAACGGTATACAGTGTAGGTATATACCACAATGAGCTGAGTCGATATGTATGTGAGAAACTACTGAGTATTTGTGTGAAAATTTGTATACGGGAGTATTCCTCGGCGCTCGTTTTAGTTAAGATGTTCTTGTTTGTCTACGACTTCCGGTTTCAGCGGAAGTAGACCCCGACTCCATTTTTTTAAATGTCACACTCTGTTTTCGATTGCGATTTTAGAATCTACGATGAATTTTAATAGAAACATATCCCAAAAATCATATGTCTAAATGGCGCCAGTTTTCAGTTTAAATTTTTTCCCATAAAAGTTAATTTTTTAAAAACAAAGAGAGTCAGGTCAAAAATTGCCAGAATTTGTCTCAATAAGACCTGACGCTTCCTAATTCTTTGTAAACTTTTGCTATAAAGTTATACGTGGAGCTCATAAATTGCAAATAATATCGAGTTCTCCGAGTTCTACAAGTGCTAGAAAACCCATTCAGTAGAGATCCACTGTTACAAATTATACTTGCCCACATATACTGACTGAGATCTCAAAATAAATCGATTACGTTTCTATGGATCACCAGTCATTATGGAATAGCTGGTAATGAACTTGTCGACAATGTTGCCAAAGAAGCTGCTCAAGAAGCTGTTGCTTGTATATCAGAGTTGATGATCTCAGTACTTACTTGAAACACGCAATCTTAGGACAATGGCAGCTAGAAAGGGATAGAACTGATTCAAAACTGAAGGAAATAAAGAAGAAAGTTCATCCATATACATGGCTACCATCCTCATGCAGAAGAGATGAAGTTGTCATTACCCGAGCATGGATAGGACGTACGAGTAATCTCTTCATGTTGGGTGGAGATTAACAGCCTAGATGCCAACACTGTAATAGAAGACTCACTATCAAACACATGCTCACACAATGCCCAGAATATCAAGCAGGCAAATAAAGATTGGATTAATGAACACCTTACAAGCATGCCTGGAATATAATATGAATCCTTTATCCCGAACCCTTTCTTCCCTCAAAGAGACTGAAATTTACAAAAAAAAACAATAAATTTGATGACTACAAAGAATGCATGAACTCAAATGAAAAAAAAAAAATTGAAATACTAATGACCCTGATAAAAAAAAAACGATGAATAGAAAATAGGTACCACATTTTTGGATTTTGAATTATTAAATCAAAAAAACGGAAAGGACAGGGCAGGGCACAAAACCTTATGAAAATGGTTTTCAGCTAATTAAGAAATATGGTTCAATGCCCTAAACAATTTTGAGAAGTTATAAGAGGATCGTTTGATTGGGACAGCCGCTAGAGGGCGGCAAAGTTGAATAATCCAAAATGCATTGTTATGGTGTCTTCCATAAAAAATCGTGATTGATTAAATTACAATTCATTTTTAATGCAGAAATATTATCAAATTAAACGTCTGTAACACTCTTATGTACAGTGTACACCAAAACTTATTAGTTTAACTAATTAGAAGTAGTGCAGTGGAGGAAATGATTAAAGAAAGTTTGGAATCGAAACACACAAATCAGTAACAATGAATTACTCTGTATAGTTAATAACAAGATTTGAAATATAGAACGTTGGTCACTCATTTACAGAGTTTTCTAAGAATATTGCTGATAATTACAAAAATCGGAAAATTATCCATCCAAGATAAAGGTGAAACTTGCTGATAGTGAAAATGTATGAATCTTCTGAAAATGGACAGGGTTTGAATGTGATCAGAAGTGGACGAATGCACTCATATGCATAAACGGTAGTAACAAGATAGTTATATCCATTATTATACAGGGTGTCCAAGATCGTAAAAAAACATTTTTTCTATATTGCTATGTGAATATAAGTTTATTACTCGGAATATTTGGGGTATCGGCTCGTGCTCATTTGCTGTAAATGCATTGGTGGATAATTTAATCACTCTTCATGCCTAGAATATCCCAGGTACCATAGCCTGTATGAGGACATGTACAGTGTTTTTTTTTATTTTCACTATGGATTTTAATCACGATGAAACGTTTCTCAGCGTTTTTGAATCTGAAAAAAAATCGTTACCAAGTAGTATTCTCCTGATGTTCTCTCAATGAATTGGTTGGAATTGAATTCTAACTTTCTACTACATTAGTTATACTGAGGTTCTAGTTATGTCCCACAGTCGAGTCTCTCTATAGTTGACTTTATGTAGAAACGGTTTAGCAAACAATATTATTTATTAATAACGAACATTATGAAATACAGTCCAAGTAAATCAGTCAGATCAGAGTTGGGATAAGGGTATTTCAAAACCTATTATTCCCAACAGTATTTTAACTTGGATATAATGGTTATTTATGTATATTTCGAACTGAATGATCAAGATTTTACCATTATTTCGAAGGAGGCTATTTAAGTTGGTAAATATTTCATTTATTCTTATTGTTTGACATATGAGTTGATAGTCAATTTCACCCGAATGAATCTCAAATAATGGCGTTTGCCCGTAGGTGTTGCGTTTGTGATATTGCTTCACAACAATTGAAAATAATTGACCGGAAGGAAGATGAATGAATGCATTTCTCCACATCTAATCACTTTAAAAGTTTCAGAAGAAATTCTTGTATTTTCAGAATGTGTTTCCTTGGTCTTTTTTGTTTGGATGACATTCCGATTTTCCAGTTATAAACAATATGCTTCGGAAACTCTGTGTTATTATCTACAGAACGTAATTAATTGTTATTGATATGAGTATTTTGATTCCAAACATTTTTTTTCCCTTTCTCTAGTAATTAGTTAAATTATTGACTTTTGGTATTCACTGTACATTTGAATATTACAAACCCTTGATTTGATGGGGAGACTTTTGCAATATAAATGGAAACCAAATAGATCATGATTTTTCAATGAAAAAACTATAATAACGCATTTTGAATTATTCAACTATGTCGCCATCTAGCGGCTGAACCAACCTTATAATAATATATGTTTTTTGTTACGTTTATGCGTATGAGTACATTCGTCCACTTCTGATCACTTTCAAACCCTGTCCATTATTAGAAGAAATTTATACATTTACACTTGCTTGTTTCACCTTCACCTTGGACGGTGATTGACCAGCGTTCTATATTGCAAATTACATTATTAACAAATTATATAGAGTAATTCATTGTTACTGCTTTGAGCGTTTCTATTCCAAACTTTATTTATTTTTTCCTCACTTCACTACTTGTAATTAGTTAAACTAATAAGTTTTGGTGTACCCTGTACATTTGAGTATTACTGACGTTTGATTTGATAAGATTTCTGCTTTTAAAATTAATGGTAATTAAAAAAATCATGATTTTTTATGAAAGACGCCATAACAATGCATTTTGGATTATTCAACTTTGGCGCCCTCTAGCGGCTGTCTCAATCATACGATCCTCTTATAACTTTTCAAAATTGTTTAGGGACTTGAACCAAACAAAATATCAACAAATTATCAAAATTTGCTGAAAGCCATTTTCATAGGTTTTTGTGATCTGTCCTTTGTAATTTGAAAACGAAAACGACTGGACGTTTTCAACTAGGACGTTCTCTATGCATTTTCCAAGGTATCTGAATCTGTCATCATATTTTCCAAGGCGTTCTTTATGCTAGAGTTACAACACTCAAATTTGGTTTGTCTTTTAGGCGTCATATTGGATTTTTGCCTTTTGGAATAGCTTTTTTTTTTGATTACAACGATACATCATGATATGATCGAGTCTTATATGCAGATCGAAATTGGAAAAATCTTTTTTGCTAACAATGCTTTGGAACTAACTATACCCATCCATATTGATGAGCTGAAAAGAATCATAATCATCACTATCGGGACCAAGATAAGCAGACGAGACATTTCGCGAGCTATTCAGAATCTGAGGAAATGAGTAGAATTATGTTCAGAAGTGAAAGAAGATATCTTTTATAGCTTTGTTTCACTTTTAGGAGAATAAACTTATAGCTCATCATGTCGTTCCTAGTTTAATATATTGCTTTTCAAGTAGGTAAGCTTGACGGAAAAGTTGAACGATTTAGATCCAAATTCAATTCAATTGTAAAAATGTAGTTTATTGAACAAAGTTGTTATCGTTCTTTCCAACGCGTTCTTCGCAAAAAAATATTTTTTCCAATTTTGATCCACATGCAAGATTCAATCATATCGTATGATAGGTACATTGTTGTATTCATAAAATAAATACTTTTTAAAATTGTAATAATCCAATATGGCGCCCATAAGAAAAACTGAATCTCCAGCATCAAGAACGCCTTGGAAAGTGCGACGACAGATTCAGATTTCATCTAAAAAGGTGTCTTAAGACGTCCTAGTTAAAATGTTCCTTTGGTTCCACTTCAAAAAATAAAAACAAAAATTATTAATTTCCTTTTTTTCAAACAATTTAAAAACTGAAAATGACACTTCAAATTTTCTTTCAGATATTTGTTCAGCATGAAAAAGCGCAACTTTATGTTAATTTAACCGATCTTCCATCTCTTACAATAACTGAGATCCCCATGGTGGTGCTCGAAAAATGGGCACCTGGTATGTATTAGTGGATAAAAAATAACAAATCAAATCAAAACATTTGCAAATAGAAGTTATGTGAATCTTTTGAGAATTCAATCTTTGTTATCTAGTATCGTCATCATCGGTATATAAAATTTGAGGAACCTATTATTTTAATGAGCATACGCAGAAGGGTGTCAGGGCCGACTAGAACATTACTAATTTGGCTCTCTGACACATATGTGTTCATGATAAGTGGAACTTGTACCTACCCATATGTGTAGGTGCTTTTTTCCACCCCAACTGTGTGGCTATACACACCTTAATTTTTCTAAATAGATATGAAATAAGTATTTCCCGCCCTGGAGTAGGATGGGGTATATTCCATCCTCATCTGGAGATTTGTATGGTTGAAATTTACTAACAGCGCACCTTATTTTGTTTGGAATCGTTATACCTGTAGCTAGTTGCCAGTACGAGACATTTGGCCTCTTCGGCTTCCTATGCGGACTGTTCGCCGCCACGGAGTTATTTAGAATTGTAGAATTAATATAGTTTCCTTAAAGGTTGTGTAATTTTTTAGGGAACCTACTCAATTTAAAGTACCCTCCTTCCTTCCCCAGCTGTGGGTATCCATTACTTCTTCATAAAACTTCTTCCATGATTCTGATTGCTTCTAAATATTTATTTCATCAGACTGATTTGATATTCTGTTGCCTTGTTTTTCCAGGGCAGGTCTCTTCGTAAGTTGCAAGTATTGCTCTGCTTACTAGATTAACTAAACTCTCAAACTTTCATAATTGTCTACTTCGATCATGTCCCCTTCGAGAGCATCGCCCTGTGGTTTAGGACAGTGCCTAAAATTTGAGGAGGGGTAAAAAGATCGAATCTGATATCTGTCTATGACCGGAGGCTCTTCTGACACTTGCCAATTATGTTATGTTATCGCAATGTTTCGTATTGTAGTGACAAAGGTTGTTTTTTTCCCACATCGGCTATTGTTAACATTTTTGTTAGTTTGAAATCTAGTAGTGCATTATGTAGGTTCTTCCCCATGGTGTGTGTTTGCATCACATCTAAGAATCGATTGAATTATTTTGGCCGCGTGTGCGATGACTTCGCTTATTTGCGATTGCGGGCAAGCCTTTTTGCCTCAGAAATATTACAACCAACTATTTGCCCCTTTCTACGTTGGCGTGGCCAGGATAGCTGTAACAATATCGGCGGTGCAGAGCACTGGGATTTGTACGTAATATACCCTGTTTCTATGTACGATACCTACCTTGGTTGATTTTAAGGCCTGCAACCCTGCCTCCATGTAGCCAGGATGGCCAAATCTACTCCCTCCTTGTCGAACCTACTACATACAATAGCGCTGGCTGCCTTAGAATAGTAGAGGTTAACCTTCAGATCCCTGATTTCTGATGTTCCCTCACTCCTTGGGGATGTTCTTCTTCTTCTTCCTGACCCTCTACGATCTCCGGTGCCCTATTTAGGTCCGTGTCTTTCCTTAACTCTGAATTTTATTCTTCTCAATTTTGGACAATTTGATCGGAAGACTTCTTGCATAAGAAGTGTGCGTAGTCTTTGTTTCATGACAAAACTGCTCAACCTAATATATAGAAACTTTGAAAATAAATTCATGTAGATCTAAATGGTCAAGTGGTAGATCATAAAATAATCGAACTGTATTCGTCTAATTTGTAATGATTTCAAAGGTTACCGGTAAATCATATTTCATATCAAACATTACACCTACCTGACGATTGATCCGATGCGATGTTTTTTTTTGACTGAATCGAGAAAAAGTTCATATAGTGCCGGAAGTAACGTCCTGCTACTCGAACGTTTTCACGATTATTTTCATTCCATCAGCCCGACGTCCGGCGAGCGATTAGTCATCATTGTCGAATTTCAGTTGAAATGTATTACACAGATGGCATCGGCATTCGACGAATGGCATAAAATGCATGTTAACTAAAAATTGATGAAAGAGTTCGCCCAGTAACTAACCGGAAATTTCCATTATACGCGCCTCTGTGCATTTTTCAATAAAATCACGCAGAAGTTTCCATACAAAACGGATTATCACTGATGGCATCGATTGGCTTTTTCCTCTCATTTCAAAAAAAAAAAATTACCGGTATGGGGATACTCAATTGCTCGTGATAGGTATGTGACTGTTGAGCGGATTTTGAGAAGTTACATAAAAGAAGGATTACTAGTGGAAGAAGAATTTGAAATTTGCGGGAAAAATATAAAATCTGT
This sequence comes from Chrysolina americana, assembly GCA_958502065.1. Taxonomy (NCBI): domain Eukaryota; kingdom Metazoa; phylum Arthropoda; class Insecta; order Coleoptera; family Chrysomelidae; genus Chrysolina; species Chrysolina americana. Next base: position 35,200,342 of record OY293421.1, on the reverse strand, counting down.
TGATTTCCATGAAAAGATCAAATTCTTTGAGTCAATGTGAGTGATAAAATCGGGATTATGAACTTGAGGTATCACGGAAATCAGAAAAAAATTACTGTTCTCAACTCATGCATAGCCAGCATTGATCCCTTCAAAGCTGGCCTTCTAGGCCTTGGTGGTAAGGGTTACGTCTTTCGAATACTTCTGAGGGTTGTGCTTGTTAAGGTGCAGCCGGTTGAAGGAAATAACAATTTTAACAAAATATTTGTTTTGAAAAAACTCCAAAAAATGTTTCTCAGTGATATCAATAAAATTATCCGGTCTGCAATTATCTTTACCGCCTGATACTCCTATAATAGAATGCTCTATTCAGCCAGTTGGTAAGCCCTTGTCAACGACTGAAAACGGTTTCAGACACATTAGTGCCAATATGCAGGGATTTGAAGAAAGAAGAAAAAAGAATACCTGGATATTGAAACTGAGCAGTGAAGAAAACACAGAGAACGGAACTGCAAAATATCTCCAAAACAATACTAGTATCTGCTAAAATGAACGGAGGACTGACAGCTGTGCGAGCAACATCTGGTAAAAGTAGGATAGGTAATCAGTGTTACGTTGGTCTACGACTGATAATTATGCAATTGAAACGCAGCCTCACATCTTAGGTGTCTGCCCTTACAGCTCACAGTTGAGAAATACAAGACATTAATTATACCATTTGTTTAGCCTTAGCAGATTCCTTCAGTTCCAATGGAATAGAGGTTTATGTAGAAGAAACTTGTTTGTCTAATGATGGGTCCACTAGATGAGTGAATATATTGATAAGAAAAACAACGCTTTTATAGTTGATCCAACTATCCGATTTGAAACAGGCCCTAATTAGAATAAAGCTGTTGACGAAGAAAACAGGCTGATTCATGAACCAGCTTTACCATATTTTGAGGAGAAATATAAGGTAAAAAAAAGATTGAGGTCATTGGATTCCTCATAGGTGCTCGAGGAACGTTTCCAGTTCTGTTTAAAGAAATTTGTAAATTACATAAAATAAAAAAATATTCTGAAATCAATATGGATAACATGTGTGGAATTATCAGTTATGATTTTTCGAAATCACTCATATGGAATGAATAACATGAAGAGTTCGTAGTTCATATTTATTTTTTATACATTTTTATTCCTACAGACAGATGGAACAAACTAATGTTGAATGTGTATAATCCTTCGATAGTAAATTGTTCAGATTGATGCTGACTATTATATTATTTCCAAAGAAAAACTCACTGGTCCGTCAAGATCGTTCCACTCACGAAATGGCAAGAACTCAATTATTGTAAATACTCACGGTGTAACTCTAGGTAAAGGGTTTGAAAAACATTGCAGAAAAAATAAGTTTGTGAGAAAATAAAACGAACAAAGTTGGAGTGTGATATAGGAGAGTTCAATTCAATGAAACAAATATTTCGTAAAACCGAAAAATACCTGTCTCTCCACAAAATTCCACAAAGTGAAAATTAATGCAAATATCTGACACTCCCCCCTACAGATGTTGAATTATATTTGTCGTCTATTTGTGCAACGTTCCTCACGGACACATAATAATTGCCAGTGAAAATTGTTATAAATTTATCCTTCATTTTGTTGGAAATGACCACCTGCATACATATTCAAATTCCGCACCCTTCAAGAATGAGGATGTGGCCTTCATTTCCCCTAGATGCAGAAGTACGTGAGGATAGTTCCTTTGAAGATGATCCAGATGAAGAGGACCTCGTTATCAACTTTGGCTTCTAAGCTTCTCAGATATCAAAAAATATGCGAACATGAATGCAGCCACATTTTGTGCTGCATGCTTATTAAATATTAATTTATATCATGTTCATATTTATATTTCACAAATGAATTGCACCTAAACTATTAAGAACTATGACTAATTTACTTATTGATGAATCAATAATAATAATACTTATTAAAGATTCAATGGTAATACAGAACTTTGATAAACTTAATAATGATTTTTATTTATACTACTCAAATCTCTACTCTGGTTGTGCATATAATCGACATTGCAAAGCAATAAGAAGTGCTGTTGTGGTACAAAAGAGTTAAACTAATCAAAACGTCGAAAACCCGATTTTGAATAGATGCCAAATTTACAATTTTAAATGACTGAATTTGAACTCTGAGGAGTATCTGTTTTCAAGATATGTCGTCTTTGAATGCGCAAAATGTAAGTTTGCACTGAGCTATGAAATTTTCTTCGTTTTTAACATCCGGTTTTGGTTATACCATTGAACCAAATTGACGTTTTTTTGGCGCAGAATTTTGTCTTCTGTATTATTGAATGGAGTGACATTTTCCGTTCGACGCATCATTTTACATCTACATGCAAAAAACCAAGAAAAAGTGCAAAAACTTGGCGTATTTTTGCTGCCAAAAATTAAATTCACCACCTGTAATGGTTCAAACTCAGATTACACGCACTTAGGACCAAGTGGAGGTATTAAAACGATTTTCGTCTAAATTAGAATCGAACCTTCGTGATAACAAATAGCGGTTGTGCAATTATTCAGGTGAATGGAAAAACTCCAAAATAATTAGTGGGTTGGAATAACATGCAAAGAGCTGGTATCAATGTGAGGTCATTTTTATTAATACATTCGAATATGGTAGCCGAAGTAGACGTAACGCTTAGAGATTATTATGAACAACAAATTATCAGAAAGTATAACTAGTGATGTTCTGTTCAGTTTTTTCAAAAATCGTTCAAATACCATTCCGATTCACAATCCAATCATTGAAATATCTGATCCCAAATACAAATATGGATGTTATGACGATATTTTCAGTCAGATAACACCCTTTTGCTAAAAATAATACTATATAAGACTGAATCAAATGTCACTGACTCATTCGTAGCTTTATACGCTTTTAAGTCGCTCTCAGTAGTGTTTTTTCTGAACTAGTGGAATAGAAATAAATGAGATATCCCAATATGAAAAATGTAAATTATCAGTAGGTACTTTATTGTTGGTACTACCTTAAATTTGAAATATTTGCTGCGAATTTAAACATTTTGGCACTAATGCCAACAATTACTTTATTCACCTTTACTTATACTGCCTTTGGATCAGCCGAGTAAATAAGTTATAACATTAATCAGACATTTCATATCAGTGAAATAATTTATAGGGTATAGTGCAAGTAAAGAGTGACAATGACGAAGAAATTTTTTTACAGAGGCTGCAAATAATACTCAAAATATGGAAGGAACAAAGATATAAAATTTCATCCATTCGCGAAACCTAGAAAAATTATTGAGAAATGTTTAAAGTGGTTCAAGCTATGTGGCAATGACAAACTTCATTTGGAAAATTTGGCCAAAGAAGTATTCATTTCAAGGGAAAATTCACTGAAGATTCTATACCAGTATCATATTCTCCTGTACCAGCGACTGCAGTACTAGAACCACATTCTTCTGTACCAGCAAGTTACAACAATTCGCTAATCGACAAGTCTATCCGCCATCAACTGACCCGTCCTCCAAAAACAAATGATCCACTAGAGAGTATTCAGCCACACAAAGCTTTCCTACCATACATCAAAGGTGTGACAGACAAAATCAGTAATATCTTGAGAAAACACGAGATAAAAACAATATTCACGGCCAACAACCAAATATTCAAATTCCTCAGATCTCCCAGGGACACAATACCAAACGATTCTCAAGGTATATATGAAATACCATGTTCAGACTGCCCGAGAAGTTATATTGGCCAGACTAACAGACGAGTAACTTCCAGAGTCTACGAACACGAACTTGCTGTGCGTCAGGCATCTTCCACTTCCGCACTTTATAAACATCGGGAAGACACAGGTCACAAAATAGACTTCAAAAACACAAAAACAATTTCCACCGAGAAAACTCTACAAACCAGGATCATCCGAGAAGCCCTTGAGATAGAGAAGCGCCCCAATTGTCTCAACACTCGCGACGACGGACGTAGACTTTCCAATACCTGGAAGCCTCTCATTGCACGCATCAACTCATTTCCCACCAACCCTGTTAACGCACACAGCTCACTTAGCCCCAACCAATTTCCCGCACACAGCTCATCTAGCGCCAACTCAGTTCCCGCCCATAGTTCACCTCGCGCCAATACATTGCACACGGCCATAACAGCCACGTCCACTATAAATACAGTTCCTCAACCCACAATTCCTCAGTTCTCTCGAAGGAGTAGGCAGATTGAGACCTTAGAGAGAACCAGTGACGAGACATGGGGAGTAGGCAGATTGAGACCCCGACGTCAAGTCACAAAAACCTAACGTAATTATACCTGAGGAGTAGGCAGATTGAGACCTCAGCGTAGAATTACGTTTGTTTCAACCATTTATTAATTTTCTTTCTTTTTCAGTTCTAGAAAATGGCTCCAAAATCGGAGCCGAAACGTCGAATTTCAACAAATTTTAGACGCGGTTCAACCCGAACTTTCATATATATATATATATACAGTGTGACCCATTTAAGATGGAAGCACCCTTATAAAACTTACATTTTTCAACCGATTGGAATGATTTTTTTTTTGTTAGGTAGATATCCAAAAAGTCTATTAGGACACCAAATATCATGAATAAATCTCAATTTCCAGGGCCAACTAATCTTATTTTTCAAGGTCAAAAATGTAAAAAATTTACTAGCGGTTTTTTTAGAAAAAATCTGACTACACCACTGGATTCGCGACATTTTCAAATGATTTAAATGAAAATTACGTTGGAATGCGTAAATCAATAAAAAAGTTATAAAAAGGAATGAAATTTGAAAAATATGCCGTTTAATCAACTCACCAATTCATGTTCAGGAATTTTATGAAAATTCTGTATACTCCACTGGATTCAGGATGTCTTGAAATATTACTGATCACAGTTTCATCGAAATCTGTTCGGTAATAAAAAAGTTATAAAGGTATAAAATTTGAAAAATATGTTGTTCAATGGAATTTTAGCAACGTTCTTACTACACCACTGAATTAGGGGCAATATTCAACAAAATATTATTCAAATAAAATTCATGAAACGTTTATGGGAGAATCAATTTCCTTTCATATGTATGTCGAACCATATCAATCAATCAGTTTATCACAACAAACTTTAGTGTCAATAATTTCAAATGAATCTACAAAAACTATCGGAAAACAATCTTTTATTCACAATCAATGTAAAAATAGAAACCAAGAAGATACCGAATTGAAAAATTAATGAGTGCAATTCATATTCTGGTGGCCTCCACCAAACTTCCATCCAATTCAATGCATTTATCATATCGCTTACGAATATTTTTTAAAGTATTCCTCAATTGTTGTGGAGTAATTGCATCGCAAGCTTGCTGAATTCTGGTGCACAGTTCCACTCGATTCCTTGGTCGTGATTTGTAAACCTTTTGTGTAACATAACCCCAAAGGAAAAAATCGAGTGAAGTAAGGTCAGGCGATCTTGGTGGCCATCCAATTAATGTACTCCCCCTTCCTATCCAACGATTAGGGTAATTTTGATTCAGCCAATTCTTCACAATTCCCGCATTATGTATGGAACAACCATCTAACTGAAAATATAAATTTCTTGTTTCTGCAAGGGGAAGTTCATCTATTGCGTCCGAAAATTCATTCCTTAAAAATTGTAGGAAAATTGCGCCATTCATGTTGCCGTCGAAAAAGAATGGTCCAATTATCCTTTCATTCAGTATTCCACACCAAACGTTCACTTTTTCTGAATACTGCCTTTTACAGTTTATCACCCAGTTAGGATTTTCAGTGGCCCAATAGCGAATATTTTGTGATGAAACCACTCCATTTGTTGTGAAACTAGCTTCATCACTAAATAAAATTTTCTTACAAAATTGCCTGTCATTAAGATACTCGCCCTGGGCCCATAAGCAGAATTCCAATCGTTTTTCTTGATCACCTAGTTCCAGAGTATGTAAAAACTTTGGTTTAGATGGCCTCAATTTATTTTTCTTCAGACATCGCCTAATATTCTCCCTAGGTAAGTTTAAATCTAAGCTGGCAACCCTCAAACTACTATTTGGATTATTTCTGAAGTAATCTAATATAGTCTGGTTATTTTCGTTCCTTCTTCGTATATTGTTCTTTAAAATATATGTGGTTATTGCTCCAGTCCGATTGAAAACTTGGTTTATTTTATGTACCGTGCTGTTATTTATGGCTGGACGATTTGGGTGTATTTCATTGAATATTCTAGTTACTTCTCTTTCACTCCGGTAATCATCACCGGAAAGACGTATAATTTCGATTTTTTCTTGAATTGACAATTGAGCCATTATCTGTTTTTATTTTGGAACACAAATTATTCAGTTCACTAATGGTGCGTAACAAAATGACAATTCATGCGCAAATAAATAGATGAGAAACTGTAAGTCACAGCTAACTTGTTTATTTCATTAATGCATTCTGAATAAAAGGCAGTTAAAATTGCAACTCTCATTTTTTGCTATTCAACAAAAGGAAAAAATCACAGCTGATGTTACCTACTGGAATGATAATAACTATTATCCATTGCATATTTTTTTCGTTATAATTTCTATTGGGAGTACATTAGACTTGTCTTATATTGTTGAAATTGTTTTCATGAAGAAGTTCTCTCCTGATTGTACTTGTTTATGTATCCACTCCACTTCGAGAAATACCTATAGACTATTTTTACCATCATGATTTTCAGATGTTATAATTGTACGACATTGCAATAATCACCCCAATAATTTTTTCAATAATCAACAGTGGTGTAGTAAGAACGTTGTTAAAATTTCATTTTCCAACATATTTTTCAAATTTCATTCCCTTATAACTTTTTTATTACTGAACAGATTTCGATGAAACTGTGACCAGTGATATTTCAAGACATCCTGAATCCAGTGGTGTATTCAGAATTTTAATGAAATTCATGATTTCGAATTGGTGGATTGATTAAACGGCATATTTTTCAAATTTCATTCCTTTATAACTTTTTTATTGATTGACGCATTCCAACGTAATTTACATGTAAATCATTTGAAAATGTCGCGAATCCAGTGGTGTAGTCAGATTTTTTCTAAAAAAATCGCTAGTAATTTTTTTAGATTTTTGACCTTGAAAAATATGATTAGTTGGCCCTGGAAATTGAGATTTATTCATGATATTTGGTGTCCTAATAGACTAATGTAAAAATGTAAGTTTTATAAGGGTGCTTCCATCTTAAATGGGTCACACTGTATATATATATATATATATATATATATAATAATATATATATATTATATATATATTATTATATATATATATATATATATATATATATATATATATATATATATATATATATATATATATATATATATATATATATATATATATATAATTAAGTAGGAATTCTCGGGTAGCGGTCTGTTGAACAATGAAACTCATTCGATTTAAATCTTCAATATTTCGTCAACCTTTATTGACTTCTTCAGGAAGAGCTACAATTAAAAAGGAATATGAGTTGTTGAAGGACTACATAAAAATAACATGATAACTTACAAAATTCACAGAGTTAGTTCTAACCTATGGAACATTTGGGAGGACAATTGTTATTCTCCGCTGCAGACTAATCGCTTAATTTACCTGACTGGAGTGTTGCTATGGTTTGAATAAGGATTCGTTTAAATACAATGGTGTTAATTAGTGTAGGTATTCCATTGGCACCAACTGTCAAACTACACACAACGTTGAATGGAATTTAAAATATTACAATATATACTACTAAGTTGTCCTGTATCGGTTTTGTAGTTAACTGTGTTAGGATTTTTGTTGATATGGACCATCTCAAAAAAAAAAAAAAAAAAAAAAAAAAAAAAAAAAAAAAAAAAAAAAAAAAAACAGGTTATTCCTTGAGAACTGAAAGAAAATTAATGAAAGGTTAAACGTAATTCTACGCTGAGGTCTCAATCTGCCTACTCCTCAGGTATAATTACGTTAGGTTTTTGTGACTTGACGTCGGGGTCTCAATCTGCCTACTCCCCATGTCTCGTCACTGGTTCTCTCTAAGGTCTCAATCTGCCTACTCCTTCGAGAGAACTGAGGAATTGTGGGTTGAGGAACTGTATTTATAGTGGACGTGGCTGTAATGGCCGTGTGCAATGTATTGGCGCGAGGTGAACTATGGGCGGGAACTGAATTGGCGCTAGATGAGCTGTGTGCGGGAACTTGGTTAGCGCCAACCAAAACTCGTCAGCTATGGCATTTTTGTCGGTAAAAAGATCACCTGCAAGACACGGTTTGTTGGCACGCCGCGTTTTTGAGATATACCGCAAGTATAGAGCACTACGGCCGCCTCATACAAAAAATAACAGATTATTTTTGAAATATTCGACAGCAAAATGTATTAACCAACATGCGGGTATAAATAAAATCAGTATATCCGAATTGAGGACCAACAGTTGGGGACCCTTGAAGATTATCCGATCACTGATTATTTTATAAAGAAAAGTTCCGTACTCAAAATGATAGAGTTATTTGAAATAATATTTCCTGTTTTCATTTGATTAATTTGGTCCTCAGTTCGTGTTAGAATTTACAGGTGGAAAAATAAATTTTGCGTAGTCCTTTCTTTTGGTCCTCATTTCGTGTCTGCCCAATAAAATAGGTGAAATTCCCAGCTCGACCTCAAAATGGATTAGAAAAGAGATGTATAAGAGCTGCACAGGTCACTGTTTCAGAAAACTCTTCTGGCCAATGCAGGGGGCAACATTACATCCATAAAACGTCACTGTGGCTGGAAATTTGCCTTCTTAGCAGAAGCATATAGATAGTTTGAATAACAAAATTGAGATTTATAACAAAAATATTGAATTGTTCATCTTCTTCCAAACAAATTAAAATATCTAATGAAATTGTGGAATCAACTCTTCATGAAATATCTAACGTTTCTGATCAGCAGCAACATGGAACATCTTCGGGAATTTATGTTGGAAGTAATTGTTCAAATTTTACTGTCAATTATTATTCCAATAAAAGAAATTGTTTTGGGATGAATAATCAATTAATAATTGACTCTTTTAAAAATAAATCCTTCAAAAAGTAGTAATTCATGTTTATTTAGTGAATTATTTTGGCAGTGCAAGAAAGTAAACATTTACGCATCAATAGAAAAGCAGAAATGTCAAGTTTTTTTGACAGTTGTAAAAAAAAGAATAACCTGTTCTATGTTCAGACTAGACTATCGTGAGTCATGCCGAGATGTGTCCAGAAGAAAGGAATTATTAACTTTCACGGGTATTTATTTATATAAACTATTAACATATAATTCTAACTTAATAGCGATATATCCATGAATACAAGACATAAAAATCAATTCAAAATATAAACTGTGAGATAATTCAGTTATAAAAAATCACCAAACAACGCTGGTGTGCAGTACTTCAAACATTTTACCTAAAAATGTAAAAGTTTTACGATTCCATTTTATAGTATACAAATGAACTGATGAATTCGTTTGATTTTGTATTTTAAATAACTGTTATTTGTGTTGCGATATTTACTTATACTCTTGTTCGTGTCCTATATGACATATTATTTCTATTGTAATGTGAATTTTCAATAGAAATTTTAATTTTCATGACTTGTCAATCCAATGGAAAGTGGTGTTGTTATGATCAATTAAAATGCCCAGGTATTGGCTGAATCTTGACTTCATATTGGGCCAATATGGATATATTGTAATTGTAAAAATAATATTGATCCAATATGAATGAATATTGGAAATACGATGTCATATTAACAATATTGAGTGAATATTGGCTCGACCGATTCTGAGTATATATTGGCATTGTAATATTGGGTCAATATTGGTTAAATGATTTTAAAAAATATCGATAAAACAATATGTTCTATATATTGTTTTCAACATCTAGAATAAATATTGCAATCCTAATATTCCCCTCATATCGAGTCTAGGAATAAAACCAATATTGTGTATCCAAGTTTATTAACATATTGGTTGGATAATATTTCACCTATATTCAACAAATCAATATAACTTATGTTGGCTCGATATTGGTTGAATGTTTTTTAAAAATATCGATAAAACAGTATTGTCTATATATTCTTTTCAACATCTAGAATAAATATTGCAATTCCAATATTCCTCTCATATCGAGTCTAGGAATAAAACCAATATTGTGTATCCAAGTTTAATATCATATTGGTTGAATATTATTTCAATATTCAACAAATCAATATAACTTATGTTGGGTCGATATTGGTTGAATAATTTTTGCCAATATAGATGAAGCAATATTGTCTACATACAGTATTCAACATCTAGAATAAAATTGTAATTCCAGTATTTCTCTCATATCGATTCTAGGAATATAAAAAACAATATTGTATATCCCTATTTGATAGTACATTGGTTGAATATTATTACACGATATTCAAAAAATCATAATAACCTATGTTATATTCCTCTAATATTGATTTTAGGAATATAAAAACAATATTGTATCCTAGTTTAATAGAACATTTGTTGAGTATTACAAAAAATCATAATCACCTTTGTTGATAAAACGTTAAACAAAAATGTTATGCCAATATTAATATAATTATATTGATACAATATTACAAAGAAATTCTATTACCAATTTTTTAATTTGAATATTGGTCGAATATTCAAAAAACAATATTGAAATGAACTATAATAAAACCTGTGTACAAACCGTTAGAGGGCTCTAAATATGAAACATCAACTGAAACTTAGGAAAATATATGAAGTACTTTTCACAACTTGTTTTCAAGACAGATCAGTCAGTGGTCATGACGACCAAAATGCAGACTCTGTTGACTTCATTATAGAAGGAGAACTGTAATTGTAGAAGTTCCGAGTCATTACACATTTTTATGAATTAATTTGTGATATTGTACCAATATTACTTCAGAATATCCCTCCAATATTATTTTTATAATGTCCAAACAATATTGGACCAATATTGCCAGAATGTTCACATTTTTTCTCGCCAATATTACGTTTTAATATTCTGCCAATATTTTCATAATATTGTACCAATATTATCCCAATACAAGTGTACCAATATCGCTGAATGTTTTGAGGCCAATATGGTTTTTAGAATATTTTAGCACTATTACACAAGAGACCAATATCGCCGAATGTTCACATTTTTTTTCTCGCCAATATTGCATTCGAATATTTTCATAATATTGTACCAATATTGTCCCAATATGAGTGTGCTACCTGGGTGTCTGTATGTCTTTCAATGTTCGTCGCGATATTAAACAAGAATGAAGTTTTTTATTTTCAAATATTTATCACACATCTATCCTTGTAGGATTTTTGCAGGCAAGGGTATTTTGATGTCGAAATTATCGGAATCATCATTCCACCTACCTTTGGGAATAGGATAAATTTCACCACGTTCCGTGCCTTTAGAATTTAAATTGAAGTGCAAAATGCCAACGTCATGTTTTTCTATTAATTACCCAACTTTTGTCTTTGAAAAGAAGTGATATCAAAATTTATTGTTTCAGTTTGCGCAAACGTTAATATTCGTTTGTACCTCCCGGTAAGGTAAAATTTATAAAGTCATTTGTGTGAAATTTTCTATCATAAAGCTGCCGTGTAATCTTCTTTTAGGTTATTAAGCTCTTCTTGTATGGCGATGTTGATACTTGAAACTTTTTCTCTTCATTAATCCTGCCTTCAGTTTGTGCACAACTTAAAAGTTTTATCATTACTGGAAGTATCTTTTGAACGCGATTACTTATTGGAAATCGTGTTTCATGGAGTCGAACAGAGGGAAGGTGTTTTAGATAAAAAGTCCACGGCGTCAAATGTCAACAATAATTAACCCTCTTTTTGGAATTTTCGACCGGAAATATTTCTGGTCCTAACAAATACGACACGATAAATTATTTTAAAGAAAAAAATCTGATTCTTCAAATATTCTTCTGATGTCTCTTCGAAAAGATTTGTTTTCGTTAAGTGGAAGAAAAACTTTTATACAGTGGTATTTACGCAAATCACTTATTGACCATTTCTTGGAAATGAATAGTGATGAAGTTCGTGGTACATACTTGCAATATCTTGGCTGATTCAGTGTAATTCTTTGGACTATCTTCCTGATTTTACATGTTGAAGATAAATGTTCTTAGTTATGGAGTGTGAATTTTGAAATATTTTTTTCATCGTAATTTGGATCGAGTGATATTCGAAACGTCTTTAAATTTTCTATACAACAGCAAAATTTCACATAAAAATATTAATCCAAAACAAAATGGCGGTACATAACGTTAGAACTCTCATATGAGGATCCTTTGGAATATATGGCTATTAACAAACTCTAGTAAAATAAAAAAATAATATTCTGGTATTTACAAAAGTGCTTTGTCCCTGAAAATGACAGAAGATTGCCATCTTCGAAAGAAATTCAAATGACAAGACAGATATAATAATATCTCATTTTATCAAATCCAAGCAAAATTGAGGAAACCATCTCTCGCATTTCGTTCTGAGAAACAGAGAACTTTGTAGGTTAAAAAAAAACATTTCATATCTCTAGAGCTCAATGAAATTAATCTATTCCAAAAGAATCCTCATATTCAATTTGATTCAATTCAATTCAGTTCCTTTATTTTCCGTTCAGACAATATAGAAATAGTCAGAAAAGTAAGTGAAAAAATGGAAAACAGTCAAAATAGACAATTAAAATGAAGTTAAGTAAAATATAAACAAAATACACAAAGTAACACAGATTATAAAAACATTTATCAGATAAATACAATTTCAAGCGACTCTTGAATGAAGACTCCAATTTACATTTTTTCATTTCATAATAATAGTGAGTTAAAAAATTTTGCTTTCGTATTCGTGGGAGAATTGAAACATGTATTCATTTTACAGTATGGTACAAAAAGGTCACTTTTTGGCTGATATTGACATTATGAACATCTGATCTCACTTTGAAATCTTTCATATTTTTGGAGATTCACATACATGTTTCCATAAAATATAAGGAGGGAACAGTTGAAATTTTATATTTTCTGAATATATCCACGCGTGTTTCTCGGTATTTTATTCCTGTTATACTTCTCAGTACCCTTTTCTGGACTATGAAGATGCCATTTGCTGATGAGGATATGCCGCAAATACAGATTCCATACCAAATATTTTTTTTGGCCTGGTCATAATTCAGTTTGATTTTAAAAATCTTAGAATTAAAAATTGTTTTTCCGTTAACCAGCTGTCATCCCCCTACGAACGACAGCCCTCAGAAGTCGAAACTTGTGCGAGCTAAGGATTAACGAGGTCTTAGTTTTTAACGTGCGAATCCTAGCGAATAAGGCTATTCCTAGCACAACATATCCGCGGCAAATATTAATGATACCCGTCCTCTACCCGCAAAGGCTGTGCTCTTTTGGGTACACTCTATGAGAGTATTATTATTATATCCATATTCAATATAGTCCTCAAATTCCTCAACTGATTGGCTACTGAGTTCAGTTGTGTGATCAGATTGTCATAGTGGTGTTTCCATGTTAAACATTTATCTAAATATATACCCAAAAATTTTATCATTCGTTTTGATGCCGTGAGAGAAGCTGTTCACATTCTCTGTGTCTGTTATGAAACCTAGTGGATTTTGTTTTTTCTCTGTTCATCAAGGGAAGCGAACCATTTTTCCATTTGTGTAACCATTGCTCTACAGTGGAAAACCCCTTATTCTCTCCTCAAATTTAGAAAACAACTAATTCCCTGACTTACACCACAACGGACGTTGAATTAAATCTGACAGATGTATGTGCAACGTTTTCCCTATAATCCGGGAGACAGCCTCAAATGCTTTCTGTATCAAATAGCAGAATCCTGCCGACATGATCAAGGACTTGACCACTTACAGACTAGTTTCGAGGTATTGCCTCTCTTCAGTGCAAGGTAGGTCCGACAACTTTTACTGTCGTTGCACTACATTTTTAGGCATTAATATCCTTGAAATAGATCACTGTGGCGCGCTGGCACGCACACTTCGCCCAGTATCATGGTAGCAAGATCCAGAATGTATTATGATAAGATGTCATGACAATATTTTATGGAAAAAGTTTGAAACATAAATAAATCAGATTTTGACTAGACCCAGAATTGAACCCTGAGGTACACCAATATTGATATATGTTGGTTCCGATGAGATATAACTCAGATAAATGAATTCTTATAAATTTTTTATGAAATTTGAATGCCATTTCAGGGGTATGTCTCTATTTCATTTCTTGCTAGTTCATCTGGGATATCATGATTGATATAGTCGAATGCCCTGCCCGGGGCTACAAGAAAAAAACGCCAACAGGACATTCATTGCCGTCTATATACCCTTCAATTTTAATATAATAGGGATGGATTGTAGTTTTGGTTGTGAAACCGTGTTGATTACCTGAGAGAATATTTTATTCTCTCAATAAGCATAAGTGCCTATAAAGAAAAGAATATTCGAAAACCTTGGAAAAACCACTGGGTACTGTAATAGGTCTGTAGTGCATATAGAGTTTTTTATAGATTGAAGTTACCATGCCTACTTTCATAATGTGTCAGAAGCAATATCACCCAAGAAACGATAAAAAAATGGGAATATTTCTTGTGCGATAACACTTTGAAAATTGTTTTTTTGATACAAACCTGTTATAGGTATGACATTTTGATTTTATTGAGAATATGAACAGTGGAAAATGACGAATAAAGTTTGTCTGTCAGTCGGAGATGATTCCTGACTACCTGAACATCATTTTCATATTTTCAATAAAATCAAAGTAGGTTGTTTTGTCCACTCTGTATAAGTGAAGTTGAGCATATTTTGGAACACCTTTTACACAACTACCTTATTTCAGGTTATAGTTAAATGACGACGAGTATATATTTTCTCTACTTTTTTTATCCAGCCACAGTTATTGGTAGATCTAGAGGTACTAGGAAGGTTCTTATCGTTTATTTCTATAGGTAATTTCGTGGAATTTAAGTCTTGTTTGTTCCTCCATAATCGTTCGATATACATCATCTTTCGTTACTTCCTTTTGGATTTTTCTTGTCTGATGTTTGCTGGATCACTAGACTTGACTGAGTTTTTTATTGAGGAATTATCTTCTGTTTCATCAAATAACGTTTTCGTTTCGGTGGGTCCATCAGTTTTAGTTGGTTTTTGTTTGGCCTGTTCCGAATATACGTCGGTTTTGAGTTTTCTTTCATCAATTCAATCTGATGTTCAGCAGTTTAAATTCCTCCTGGAGTTCCCTGATTATTTGTTTCTGTTTGATAATGTTCGAGGGCATCATATCGGTCTCAAATTCAGGAGCATTGTTTGGGTTATCACTACACAAAATGCGTTCGCTATCGATAACTCTGTATCTTTCATCTCATGCAGAACAGGCACACTTGAATCTGAATCGGCCTTGAAGGCAGTGGAAAATACATCGGGACTATTTGAAAAACTCAAATAGCATCACTTGAGCATTAACAAAATTATTACAGAAGCAAATAAAATATGTTCTTGTGGTGAAAACGTGAATTGAAGTCGTTTAAACCGCCCGTGCTTCAAATACCCTGCATGGGCACGCATGTATCTGAATCGGCATTTATTGCACAGAAAATTTGCGAAAGGCTGAATTATTCGTAATCTATTTTCATTTTATGAAAGTATGGCCTTTCGCCGAGTACTCCAAATAGATAACTGTCAGTGACGTAATCTGTCAGTCGTCAAACAGCTGATGGGGGGGCAAACAAAGCTATTTTCCATAACAATACGTCTGTCTTTTTTGTAAATTTTCTGCGAGAACCGATTTTAATGAAACGTTTTTAGCAGCTTACTAATTCATTCTGTATAGTGTGAAGTAAGTGCTCAAGTCTGTTTTGTTATAGGTAAGCCTGGATTTTTCAATTTAAAAATACGTTGTCATGACGACAACACACCTTAGTAGTTTTCTCTTTTGGATTTGGTGAGAGAAATAATGAAGACGGTGGTGTTGCTGGGTTGTTCTAATCGATCCAGTCGAGATCAGCATGGGACATTTTCCTTCCTACTTCGGCTCGCGAAAGTACTCGGTTTCATGGCCTTGTTGATTTCGGGTACACTGTGTCCATTTGATCTCAAGGTTCAAATTCATCTTGAAGATGTTCAGGTTCATATATTCTTCGCGCACGTTCCGCTAGTGTGGAGATAATTCCTGGCTTTTCACTAGGATGGTGGTTCGAAAGTGCATACCTATCCGTGTGCGTACGTTATCGGTAGACCTTGTGTGTCAGTCTCGCTCCACATCTTTTGACGAGTACATCTAGAAATGCTTTCCGCTGGTCCTGTTCAGCCTCTATGGTTTAGATGGTCTAGGAAACGGTTCAGTGTGTCCCTTCCGTGTCTCCACGAAGGTGTCATCCAAGTAACGTAGCCACATGGTCGGTTTTAAATCAAAGGCATCGATTGCCTTCTCTTAAAAATGTTCCATGCATGAAGAAGTTGGCTATCACTGGGCTGAGTGGAATTCCCATCGCCACGCCATCTAATTGCTCATAGAATTTTCTATTCCATTGAAAGTAACTTTCTGTGAGACATGTTTTGAAGAGTCCAACGATATCATCCGGAAACATGTTAGTTAGCTTCCTCAGAGAGTCCTCCAGTGGGATATCGGTGAATGAGGACACAACATCGAAGCTGACTAGAATATCACTTGGCTTCAACGCTATGTCCTTAAATTTCTCAACAATTTCTGTTGAATATTTGACGAGTTCGTTCTTCCCACATGAGGCCGGAGGAGCGCAGCTGGATGTTTCGACCGGTGATGCGTTGGCAAGCCTGGGGCATTGACTATTGGTCTCAGTGGTATGTTAGTTTTATGTAACTTCGGAAGCCCTCAGAGCCTTGGCGGAACTGCTTCAGTTCTGAGACTGGTCCTCTGTACGGTTTCCGACAATGAGAAAGATTTTATGAGCTGGTCAATATTCTTCACCGTTGCTTGTGTTGGGTACTTTTTAAGCCTGCGGTAGTGAGATGGGTCGAGAAGTTCTTCAATTTTGCTGTTGTAGTCTTCTGTTTAATAAGAACCGTGGTATTTTCTTTGTCTGCTGTTAGAATGATCCCCTTATCTGCGTTCAAGCTCTTAAGGTTGCAATTTCCCTTTTCGGGATATTGTATTTTGGAAGTCGTGCCTTGCGTTATGTTCGCCGTCACAATCCTGATTTCTTCTGCCTTCTTGTCTGGTAGATTCCTGATTGCCGATGATTTTTTCTTTCGGTACCTGGCGCGGAATGACTGCGAAGTTAACGTCTCGTGCTAATACCACCATTTCGTCGTCGTCCTAGATGTTCTTCTCAAACTATGCCCGGTATATTGTTCTCGATTAATCAACTTTGAATATTTGGTTACGTTAAATGATGATTTTGATATGATATTTTTTCCTATAATAATCATTTCATTGAAAAAACGTTGCAAAAATATTCATTACCGGCCGGTCTATAATCCTCTCTACTTATGCTATTCCAAACGTGACCGATTTGATAAGTTTGAAACCATGATCATATAATGTTCCTCATAATCATTGTCCTTCAATGGAGGAGCTATGTTCCGCAAGGACGTATGTAGGTAGCCCACGTTGAGCTTAAAATATGACTACAACTTTTCTAGTAGTATTTTTAAAAGCGTAATTTGAATTGAAGAATAGTCTCTTATATTTCGGAAATTATCTATTGTATTTTAGGCTAGTTCGTTAATTTTCGAAAAGCGTCAATTTTATTTCAGAATAGTAAGTTGGAATTCAGATAGCATCAGTTGAATTTCAGAAAAGTCAATGTTATTTCAGAAAGCATCAATTGTATTTCAGAATAATCAACTTGATTTCAGAAACCATCATTTGAAATATCAGAGTAGTCAATTGCATTTCAGATATTATCATATATGGATTTCGGAAAGAGTCATTTGTATTTCAGAAAACGTGAAAATAATTTTAGAAAGCATGATTTCTAAAATACAGGAATCACAAAGTTGAATTTGTGTGGCTGGATTTGGTAAATATTGGAGGTGATTGTGAATGTGCAGCAAAATATTCAACCAGACACCATGAGGCTGCAATAGCTATTGAAGATAGGCCAATTGGGCGTTAAATTCGCTCGATGTGCCACAAATCATTGGGGATTAGAATCTTCGGAACAGAAAGAACCTACGAGAAGACGATATTCAATTTCTAATTGATATAATATTTTGTTGTTATTGTCTAATAAGTAATAAAACTTCAGTTGATGATAGTATATACAAAAATAAATTTTCAATTTCAGAAAAAGTAAGAACTATTTCAGAATAATTATTTGAATTTCGTAAAAAGTGATAGGTATTGATGAATTCCGAAGTACATTTCATATTTTCTGTAATACAGTTGACTTTTCTGAAATTCAAATAATTTCTGAAATCAAATTGATTACTATGAAATACAATTGATGCTTTCTGATATCGAACTGATTTTTTTGAAATTCAACCTACATTTTCTGAAATTCAACTCACTATTATGATAATCAAGTGACGCTTTCTGAAATTCCAGTCAATATTCTGAAATTCAATTAATATATACTTTCTGAAATATAAGTAACTATTCTGAAATTCAATTGACGTTTTCTGAAATGAAGTTGTCGCTTTCTGAAATACAACTGGAAAAGGTGTAGAGATATAACTATTTCTGGCATAACCTGAAAAGAAATGTCAAATATTCTAGATTTAGATGAAAAGATACCACTAACTTTCAGAATTGATCAGTTCTTAGTGGACCACGTATAATCTCTCCGAAACTACCCTCTGTGACGTCTGAATATGAAGCATATCCAAAATAATAAAAGCCGTTTCGGATCGGGGATTTTCTTTCGATATTTTCGAGCAAAGTTAATAACGTCGGTGGTTCTCCTGCTGGAGTAGAGAGAAATCTCTCGGGGCCGGCGGAATGCCTGCCGGCCTTTGCCTACGACCCATCGCCGCAGACCGGCAAACAACTGCTCATGTTGACCGACCGAACTGTTGCGGTTGCGGCTTTACATAAGGAAAATCCTGCTGCCGGTCGATCTATCCGCCTATCAGTCATATATTCCGGGAATATCGGCTTTTGTCTATACTGGCATTGAGACCGATTTAAAGTTTCGATTTGAAAATATTCTTCCTCATGAAGCTTCAGATTTATCAGAGAACAAACTTCTAGAGGTATTGAGTTCTGAAGGATACTTAAAAATACACTGTGATTCTTGATACAGGCTAATAAGTTGCATATCCCAAAAATTTGGAACAGCAGATGTTTGGGTATAATATATCTCCTCCGGTTCCAGTTTGCAACTAAAGATAAACACTTATCCTTAGTTGCTTGCTCATTTTTTACAGCAATGCCTCTGAGTTGCTCAGATTGGTTCGGGAAGTGACGCACATACGCCATTTTACAGTGTACCAAAATTTAATTTTTAAAGTTCAAATAAAACGTGCCGAAAGAATATTGATTTGTATATCGATCAGTGAATTAGATTATGTTCCAATATGATTAATTGTGTTTACGTTAATTACCCAAAATTTGGAGATTCCAAAGATAATCATGAATGACGCACATGCGGCCATTTTGCATGAACCTTTTATCTATGCAGAAATATCAACAATCACATGGAACAGCGCGTTATATTAAACAGAAGATCAATATCAACAGCTCGATTTATACTGTAACGGTCCACTTTTCCAATGGCCAAATAGTGAAGTATTGCATCACACCATTTTGACATACCCTACTACATACAATCCTAATTTCCAAATTCTTAATATAATTAGTTATGTGCACCGCTCGTACATAAAGTTGAAGAATCCCGAATGTTAAGTTCGTTAGAAGCCACTGAATACAACAAAAATCGATATTTCATTGTATCCATGAACGGTAGCTGTTGAATTCCATAAAATATGCTTATCATTTTTTGTCACGCCTCTAGGTACCGACAGAACGGCTGCTCGATATTTTGGGCAGGTGAATTTGAACAAGAACACTGTCAAAATCTAATTTAAAAGAAAATTCATGTTGAAAGGCCGACCACCACCTAAGGTATTTTTCCAATCAGCATCTGTAAATATTTATTGCTATAATTATCATCAATCAAATATTCTAGATAATATATATGATTTCAGACATTTTTCTTTTTTCTTCTCGTGGTTTTCCATTCTATCTGTTAGGGTAGTTGCTTTTCAATCATGGTATGTTACACAAAAACTTGAAAAACTATCTTGAGGTGGAAGAGATATCGATACGAAGTTGAGCAAATAGTTAAGCTTACTTGGAAATTGAATGAAACTTGATTGCCTCTGTGGAAATAGTATATATTTTATGGAACTGAAAGAAACCACATAAACTCAGTATATCTATGGCTATCCTGTAAGTAATTTTTTATTCTTATTCCCTGAGATGAAGGATTTTCCGAAGATAATTGATACAACCACATACGGGGTACCTAACAAAATTGTGGAACGAAATACATTTTTTTATCATAATTGTCCCTTGTAAATAGTCCATATTTGTCACGAATAATTAATTATACTTAGATAATTTAAAGCTCTCAAATACCAGTTGGGGTGATCTCATTATTATTTGGGGATTTAAAGTCCTCGATATAAAGTTTGATAAACTAAGAGAATCTGTAAGGATTCGCCCCTATTTTTTATAAGCTGATATGCTAACATCAATGGATTATATATTTTTCTTATTAGTTGGCGTATCTCCTTTTGTTTTGTACAATCCCTTCCTTGTCAATTTTTATTGTCTGGCGCCCTTTGCTTACAGACATTTCTAGAAAACACGACCCCGCCTCCGACTAAATGAGTAGCCAGGCTGTGACGAAATAAAATCTTTGTGAAATTTCAATCAAACTATATAACCAACTGTATATTTTTTTGGTGTTCATGATTTTTGTTCACTTTGAGATTAGAACAAATCAATAATGGTAAAATTCCGTCACAATACATAGAACGGGGCATTACATAAATGAGAGCCTGTATATAGATTAGCGGGAGGTATTGATTATAAGTTTAATAACAGCTAAAACTATGAGGAGTCATTACATGAACAATAACATTCTTTCTAGGCAGAAACACTAACAATCACATGGAACAGTCCGTTGTATTGAACTTTAGATTATTATCAACAGTTCGAATTCTTCATAGAACGGGGCATTGAAGGCTCCATAAAAATCAGCGGATGGTATTAATTATAAGATCTTTAACAGGTGAAACTTTGTGGGGACATTGCATCCTAATTTTCATGCAAAATCACTAACAATCACTCGGAACAGACCGTTATATTAATAATGAACATTGGAAATATCAAAAACTGGTTCTCATACAAACTCCTGACAATAAATTTCAGTAAAACATATCACCAATCTTTTCATCTACGCGAATTTCCCCTTCATTTACTTTCCTCAATGTATCTGATCTTTTCACTTTAACACTGCATGGTAAAACAGATTAAATATCTTGGAATTATAATAGATGACCAACTTAAATGGAAATTCCACATAAATTTTATCATAAAGAAACATCAATTTTTAGTGAATCGATTCAAAGTTTTGAGAGACATTATCGACAACAAAACACTAAAAACATTGTACTTTTCGCTCTTGTTTATACACATCTAACCTACGGGACACTGGCATGGGGATCAGCAGGAAAGACCATCATGAATAAACTGATAGTGACCCAAAAAAGACTAATAAAAGTAGTATTCAATAAAATTATTCAATAGAACATGGATACAACACACGAATAAAACAGAATAATTTGAAAGTTCCTTTCATGAATAAAACCATAGGACAAAAAAGTTTCAACTACATCAGCCTCAAATTATACAAAATTCTATCAACTGAAATAAAAAGTTCAAAGAATCAAAATGCATTCAAGAGCCGATTGAATGACTTCATCACTGGCTTGCCTCGTACTGAATTGCATGAGTTAGTTTATTCCAAATGAAATAAAAGTACGATGTTGCATAAACAATAACCTCAATGCCCTTTTTCGAAACCCGTATGAGAGTCCCGTCACATCTTCATAATTGTATTATAAAGCAACTCTAGTTTCCAAAAAAGAACTTAAAATATTTTTACACGGCATTGCCGATAAACTTTTGAACGTGACAATCAATATGAGCACTGAAAACGAACCTATTGGGGCGAGTTAAGAAATTGCGGAATCCTTTGTGAATTCCTCTTTTGCTTGATAGCAGTGGCATTCTCGAGCACCAGAGGCGTAACTACATAGAGGTCAATTAGAACCTGATTATGATGGAGGTAATCTCTTTCATTAATTTGTAGATATTCTGTCACCTTGGTTTCGAATCTTTGCCCATTCAAATAAATGTCCAACTTATTGCATTTTTTTTATAGATGTCACTATATTTATAATGTGTTTTTTATGCAAACCTATGTTTGGGTCGCAATAAATTACCTGCCCTACTAAAATACCGGTGATTCGCAGAAATAAGTTCATTATTGTGTCTAGTAGAGTGGAGTACCTATATCTGATATAGTAGAGAAAATCAGAATGATATTTAAATGGACCCATTTAGAGAATAGTGTATCTTTTATCTCATGCAGAATGGCACACACGTATCTGAATCGGCCTCAAAGGTAGTGAAAAATAAATAAATCGGGATTATTTGAAAAACTCATAGAACAAATGAAATATGTTGTGATAGTAATGTGAGTAAAAGGCGTTTAAACCGCCCGTGCCTAAAAACCCTGCATGGGCACGTATGTACTGCTCGATTATTTTATTTTACCCGTGCGTCATCAATGATATGCATATGAAATAAGTCGAGACGTTTAAGCCAAATGACGTCTAAATGTAGAATGCCGTGGATAATATCCCGATAAAATTACAACGTGAAGGTAATATGATAGGATAATGAATTACTGAATTAACATTTTCAAATTCATGGATATGGCAAACCA
The DNA here is from genome assembly GCA_958502065.1 of Chrysolina americana. Lineage (NCBI taxonomy): Eukaryota > Metazoa > Arthropoda > Insecta > Coleoptera > Chrysomelidae > Chrysolina > Chrysolina americana. The sequence goes on along the minus strand of OY293421.1, from coordinate 35,177,344 downwards.
CCGACAATGAGAGTGTTTTTTAGTTCCAACAGAATACCGTGTGACACACTCGTGGGTACACCCCCCTTTTCTTCTTTCCTTTATTTTACAAATATGTGAAAAAGTGCCGTCCAGTGAGTATATTCAATGTTCCAAATTTAAATATATTCAATGAGTGAGTATATTCAATGTTCCAAATTTATATATTCAATGTTCCAAATTTAAAAAATATTGCTGGAGATGCAAAGGCGAAAAGGAATGAATCTTTATAATTGTTTTTTTCGTTAACCAACTGTCGTCCCCTTACGAACGGCAGCCTTCAGTAGTTAACAAGGTCTTTCCTTTTAACGTGCGATTCCTAGCACACGGTGTTTTCCAATTATTACGAATCTAGTGACACCAGGTTTGACAGGATAATAAAATATGGAGGCAGTGAGTTTACTAGAAACTTTCGACCTCCCTACTGTATTCTAATTTCAGTCACACTCAAATAAGGAAGTTGTTTCATCCATACCTCCGCAGCCGTTTGACTCAAATCTATCACATCCTAATTTTATCCACATTAATACAAGTTCTCTAGGTAATAGTTAACGAAAAAAGTTGTTCAAAAAACTAGGTTGGAGTGCAATATTTTCAAAATCTTTGCATACGGGGATATCAAAAAATTAGTTTCCATTCAAACATGGCAGAGTTTTATGACGACACATTGCAATGTTTCACAAAATTTTTGATTACAGATGTCTTATTTTAGCAATTATTATGTATACACCTACACGCCTGCACTGCTTTTAGTCGGCTATATTTTCGTATTTTAGTACTTTAGAATTTTAAATACTTTGTAGCTGTGATATTACATGTTATGGGTTATTGATTACATGTTATTAATTTAATATTATATTTCATAATTCAACTGTGTTTGTCAACAAGAAATTGTTCTTATGTACAATAAACATATACTTACATGACTAAAACTCAGAAAAGGAATCTTCTAGACTTAGGTTTTCAAACTTTTTCAATTACCTATTCGTGCATAGATGCAAGGACCCACTGTATAATGATGAATAAATGAATATCTAAGAAATAAAAAACACCAGTTGAAATATATTTGGTAATGAAATACTCAACACATGATTAACAAAAAATGTATTCATACATTTATTTATGTAATGCGAGCATGTAGAACTATGTATCATTTATGAAGATAAAAACAAAATTAATATATTTAATCACTTTCTGATTCAGAACTCTCACCAGTGTTTATGATAATGGGTTCAATAACCATATCACAAAGGAGCTTTTCTCGTTCATACCATTTTTCAATGAGCAATTCGGTGTGTTTTACACATTTTGCACAGGATTCAGTGTTGCACTTCTCTAATGCTTCATTCCACATACGGAATACTTTTTCATCACTGTATCCATCTCTGCCAATATGATTGTTGTAGTATGTCTTACAATTAGCCCAAATTATTTCAGTAGCATTAAAGTCTGGGTGATAAGGTGGTAATCTTAATACTTCATGCCCATGTTCTCGTTCCAGTTCATCTATAATATACAGGGTGTCCCAAACTCGATGGCCTATTAGAAGTCTTTAGAAATGGGGACGTAGGATTATTTTAAAAATTTGGTTTCTTGTATAATCAGTTCAGCTCTATCTATCTAGAATATTTTCCACGCTGCGGCGTAGTCGCTTCTATCGAAAAGTAGCAACAACTTTGATATTTTAAATAGAATACCCTGTATATTATTGCATTTTTTGCTTTGCTATTGCATTTCGATTATTTTCATACAATAATTTCCTGTACCTATCACTAGTGGTTTTCAAGAAATTCATTAAATTTCTTATTTTTTGTACGAAACAGCTTCAAATTAATGTATATTACTGCATTACTACTACGTAGAAAGTTGAGATTTTGAATGTTGTTTGACAATGTACTGTCTTTTGGTTATAACCGAGGGAATTCGGACTTCATTATACAGGGTCGTTGAAAATTTGTGATTTTACCGATACATACTAAAGTGGTGAAAAGTGCATTTTTTCAAATGTATCACCCTTTTACTATTGCATATGTTATTTTATGATTTTTTTTGTGTTTTCACAAACGTAGTTTTACAGATTTTCAGTATTTTCACCAATGTAATTTCATGAATGTTCTGTATTTTCATGAATGGTATTAAACCAATGATATGTACTTTGACAACTGTAATTTCAGAATAATTTGTATTTTTACAGAACTCATTTCATGAAAGATCTTTAGTTTTGCAAATGTGATTTTATAAAAGTTCTGTACTTTCACAGAATTTATGTCTTGGATGTTCTGTATTTTCATAAGATTTTAAAAATAAATACTGTTAATGACAATACGATTTACGGGGATAGAAAAAGGCAATGATTGAATAAAACGAAAAAAATATTGAAACAAATAATGTTATGGTCAGTAATATCAAAATTGTTACACGAAAATAAAAAAGGTTATTCAAAATATAATTTTAATGATTGAATACGGCGTGATGAGTCATTTGAGTCAAGAATCAGAAATTGAATCGTTAAAACTGAAAGTTTGTGCTCACTCAAATTAATGCTATATTTCGTCGCATTCAGTAACTCTCAGATTGCGGAAAATGAATGACCAAACAAAAAAATTGCCTCATAGACTTATAATAAAATAAAAAAACACTGTCGACAAACAACATAAAAACTTAAAGATAATTCGAGTGGTCTTTGTCACATTTTAACAAACACGGTTTGGCAGTTAACCAATTAAACATCTAAAAAAAATATGAACACAAACATTCAACTCACGAAAATTCGAAACTTTTCTGAAAAGTTCCAGAGTAGATATTGACAGTATTATGATATCATTCACTCATAAGTACAGAAAAAAATTCGAGAAGCAATATACGTTTGATCCAAGAATGATATTAATTATTTTCAATTGAATTTTCCTACAAACAAATTTTAATACTTTTCAATGTGTTAAATAAGAATTTGTTGCTTGAATTATCTACTAATAACATAAAAAAATAGTGATGAAAGAGTATGACCACTCCAAAATTTTTTTTTGTGGAATTTATGGTTCACAAGATATTTACCTCTTTCTTTGATGGATTTTTTCTCCCCACTATAATATGACTATTCACCAAAGGACAGTATCAATTTGGCTACAATAAATTGATAACATTACAGGTTTTTAACTTTGAAAATAAGTAATAGTTGCAAGTCCCAAGTTTTCACTTCATGTTCAGTTCTTTCGGATTTCCCTCCACTAGCCAGTTGAATTTTTATATGGTACGGTTGTATCACTTCCAGTGCAGCTCCACTTTTATTGACGAGCGAACATCAATGACCTGTCTCCTTAAATTTGTTAGACTTCAATATTTCTTTTCTATTGTCGAATACTTTTAATATCGATCATCTAAAAAAGAAAGGATATGAGAAATAATAAAAACAAAAGGTATGGGAATATTTTTTTTCCTGTCATAAACCTGAAAATTATTCAAAATTAGTAACTTTGCTTTTTAATTCAAATGCAAATCGTGTCCAATTTTTTTGTGAGTTCAAAAACAGAATTAGATTTACCTGGATATGAATTAACATTCTTTCTCCTCACAAGAGAAAATAGAAACAGCTTTTTACATCAACTTACTACTATACTGAATTAGGTACGGTACTGATCCATAAACAAATCTATCGAAACAGTCCTGAAAAATAAAGACATATAACAATGATGTCACTTGAAAATATTGCGATCTTTACCTAATTTCAACTATTGAAATGTTTACTATTGTATTAAAGATCTATTGATATCTTCCAAAGACTCTCCCCATTCAATACGTTTTTATCTATTGCATATTTAACAATTTTCTCAACTATAGATTCAAAGATTTTTTGTCTGATCTGACGTTGGTCACTTTGTTGAAATGTCATAGGATCGTCAATTCCTGTAAGAGAACTGTCCACTTATTTTGTCTTTTTTGTACAGAGTTCCCTTCATCCGGTGGATTCCAGAGCTAAATCGATTATGCGATCTTTTATAACAGTATGTTTTTCATACATTTTGGAGACTAGGTACTTGCAATCCAACCTCAAGCACTTAAAACTAACAGAACATGCATTTCAGCGGTACCATAGATGCAACTCATACTTCTTCATAATTTTGTTATTAACGAATTACATCATGAATTAGGACTCACCAGTGATAAGATAATCAATTATCTAAAATGTAACGAACTTAACAAAGACACTTCTAATCCACTCTTCTAATGGCACAATCCGTACAATTTTGTGTTGTTTGTTCGCTTTGCCTGCACATGCCACTTGTGATGTGACCTGACGTCAGAGTCACGCCATCAAAGGGGAAGGTATACATTTCATCAGTCCTGTAAATCTTTACCACTGTCTTTGTATTTTCACATATGTATGAAAATAATTCAGAGACCCTTTCACATATTTACAACAGTGGTTCTGTAAATTGACTGAATATATGTACAGATACTTACATATCCTTATTGAAAACACAGAAATTTTGTATATATTAACATAATTCTTGTCAATAAATTCAGTGTTTCTGTAATATTCATGAAGCATTTTTTTAAGTGAAATATCGATGTTACTACCCGAAATTTCCATGCGAACTGAAAGTAGTGATATTACAATAGTTATGTGAAACTACATAACTTATTTGAAAAAGAAGGAATTGAGAAATAATAAATAACGCTCTTCGCCATCACACATCGATTCTGTGTTTCCAAACTATATTTGTGTTATCACATCTCTGTTTGTTAATCATTCACATATTATTTACACATGTTTTGTGAGAATGTAACGAAGATTTGTACTCTTCCGTGTGTACTGTAGATATATTACAAACATTTTGTGAAATTACGCTATAACCATTAAAGTTTCAAGTTGTCTTGTTTTTAACAGAAATATTTTGTATTTTATATAGAGGCAAACGTCGCTGTGAAACTATTTCCCATGTTGAATGGAGTAATTTTTACATCGTTTTCGAAGTAATTTAACCATTGTAACTCGTCATTTTTCTCTGTGCATATTCAAATGCAGAAGTTTTAAGTTTATCTTTTATTCATGGTGAGTGCCAAAGAAATGTTTCCAGAACGTGCCGGAAGTTCAATGACCTTCATCAAAATTCACCACAAATGAAAAGAAAAAAATTCCGAAGAATCGAACGGAGTTATACAGTTTACGGGAATGTTGAAGCGCCAAAAAATCAAATCAAGCCGATAACTGGAGATGAAGTGAATCAAATTAATGTCTTGGGGTATTTCCATGCTCATCCTCATGTATCATCAAGAAGGGGTACTGTGGATTTAGGTATGACTCGCACTTCGATATGGAGAATTTAAAAAAAACATAAAATGCATGATTATAAATTCATAAAAGCTCATGCCCTACATAGAGGTGATCCTACAAAACGTTTTGATTTCTGTGAATGGATTTTAACATGGACTTATGAAGACCTTCAGAAAATTATATGGACAGATGAATCTGAATTTTCAAGAGAGGGAATATTTAATCGCAAAAAAAAATCATTTTTGGGCTGCAGAAAATCCTCATTTTATAAAAGAAATGGGATTTCAAGAAAAATTTGGTTTAAATTTATTTTGTTTGCTAATGAACAATAAATTATCGTATAGTATTTATGAAGAAAACTTGAATTCAAGAAAATAATCGAATATATTGAGAACAATTGTAAATGACGGTGCCCCCCCTCACTGTACACAAGAAGTGAGCAGAAAACTGACTACAACCTTTGAAGATCGGTGGATAAGACGCTTGGGTCCACAGCCTTGGCCACCGCGATCCCCGGATCTAACTCCTCTAGTTTTCTACCTCTACAAATTTCACTTCTCGTGGATATACATTTTTTCGGTTTTCTTGGTATTTACGTAAAAAATATACTCTTTGTGAAACAGTATGAGTCTTTTCAATCAAAGCTCTTCGATTATCATGTTTTTTAAATTTAAATCCCAGCTCTTTCCTTTCCTTATTTTCAGTTCATCGTTCTAAGATTGAAGGGTAACATGTTTTTCTGGACGAAAAAAATTCAAATAAATATAGGTACATGTCAAAATTCATACGATAGGACTGATATTATAACTGCATTTCAAAAACGTCATACAAGTGAAGATTCAAATTGAAAAGAAAACTAGATGTGACAATAAAGTTTGACTTTTCAACTAATATACATAAATCTAATGACTTTCCTGATGAAGTTGTGATTGATTAAAATGGGGCGGTTACATTTTATTTATTTTATTTAGAAATTTTTCTCACTAGTCAGTGTCACTTCCATCGAATGAACAATCAATATTATCTTGATTTCCCTCACCAAGTAATAAGGAGGTATACTCACATCTTTCATACATATCGTACAAAGTATTTCGTTCTTCCATTTTCTGTCCTTCAGGTAAATCAGCTGTTTTCTTTTTGAGACGACGTCTACTTTTCCAGGAGTTGATGGAATGGGTTCATTTTCGTTTCTTATTGTGATATTGTACACTGTTTTTCGAGATATTTTAAGTGCATGTGCAACTCTCTAAAATACAGTGAAGAAAAGTTATGACATTTCTTATGCGGTATTAATTGTTACCTCTTGAACAGATGAAAGTGGTAAAAAAGGTCCACCATTCGCTCTCTCCCATTCAAAATACTCGTACAAGTTCAACACAAATTGTTGTGCTTGTGAGGGTAGAATAGTTCCAGGCATAATCTAAAAAAGAATTAAAATATATTATGATAGTTTTTGACCTGTATTTATAGATTTAGGTAAAGTTTTTTCTCTCAATAGGGTTTCCACACTATGAATAATTGTTTTGTTAATATCCCGGTAGTACGGAATTATAGTCACAAATGTCAATTGTGATGTTAAAAATTTTGAAGATTATTTGTGAATAAAATGCATTGTATTGTACTTACTTTATATATAATAATAATAATAATACTCCCTCATAAACACTCGTTGAGTGTACCCAAAGGCATAGCATGTGCGGGTAGAGGACGGCTATTCTTATTTTTTGCCGTGGCGCTCCGGGGCGACTTACTGATTTTTGGTGGCGTATTCAGCTGTAGGAAAACCCGGAAAACCTACAGCACCACCTCGGGTGGTCGGTGTGCACTCCAAGCTAGCACCAGACGAGATTGGCATCTAGACAACTCACAATACACTTGCTTTTCAACAAGGTATGCGGTCGCCTATCGATCCGATATAAAGTAGATGAGAAAAATTCTCTTGTACCTACATCGGGCTCGAACCGACTATCGCTATGCTGGAGTTTCGAACGGCCTGTGCATTAGACCGCTGATCCACCGACCACTCTTTGAAAGTAATGATTTCAAGAGAAGTTTAGCTTTGAAAAAAACTGTTTTTATAATATATTCGACTGCAAAACAAAGTAAAACTGGCGACAAACAATACCCCAATGACAGATAACAATGACGCAATTGATGGTACATGCTAGCCAATACAATGTTTGGCAAGTTTAGTTGAAATGCAAATCGCTGTCGGTTTTATGGCTCTCTTTTCACTGTTTTGAGTTATAATCGATCACAATACCATAATTCTTAGCTTAGAAGACAAATGTTAACGAACTTTGATTCGCTCATAGCGGTTGTTAGAAAGAGATGTTCGATAGAGGGTGTGTGATTTCTTCGATCATAAATTGATGACTCATGGGTAAAGATAAAATAATCGAACTGTAAATAACTATTACATGCTGAATAAATTCAAATATGGGATTGACCTGTAACATATTCTTTCGGCCATCATAAACAACTCAGCAAAAAATCGGAACTACCTAGTTAGATGCAAGGTCTTTCAGGTGACAAGTTTACTGGATAGTAATTTAATGGCAAATTTTATATCCAGTTCATATAGAACCCGTAAGAACTTGAAAGATAAATAATTGCCAATTTTAAAAGTGGAATAGCTAAAGAAAAAATTTAAGCACACGAAGTCTCGTTATGCTTTGGAAACATTTTTTTGTCAGTATACATGTTACCTTGTTTCAGTGGACCTCATGCAGATGTTGGAGTTCAACGTCGCAGTCAGTTTTCCGGCTGCTCCGTTATTGACCGTCATTTTGGCCTTAGTCGGTGAGTACAGAAAAGAGAAAATTCATTAATTTTTATTTCTTTTGAGCCTGCGGCGGCCTTTGTTGCATTTTCAGAGATTTAGTGCTGCGGAATTTGCGGTCTTTATTACGGCCTCTTTTTCCCGTATATGAAACCTCTCGTGATTGATAAACCGTGTGTCGGGTTGTGAAAGTGGGTGGATCAAAGGTGAGTGTCAACGGTAAGCGATCTAATAAAAAAAGTTTTTTTCGAATAGGCCAGATGATGTCTGTCCTGATTCGACTGGTCGGGTAGTTGAGGAATAGATGCGTGGTAGGTAATCTCATTGTATATTTGTCTTATACCAAGGTGAGCTGAGTAATTATTTGATAGCATAATCTCATAGACCGACAGCTACGCAGTATGTTCGGCTGTTGTATAAATTAATTGATACAAGCATTTTGTAAATAGCGCTAATTTTTTTAACGCATTTTTAATGCCTACCAATAATTTGCCCAGACAAGATGCAATTTCAAAATTTACTAAAGAAATTTATATTGCAATGGATTCGAAGCTATCGGCAATCTGTATATTTTCGTTGACCTTGCTAATATAGAGAGATAGATAGGTACATTTATTAATCCTTATAGGATGGGTCGATTTAGAAATGAATAATTGATACTATTGGAACGTACACAATATAACACGTTTTCCAAGACAAAGAACAGTGGCACCTTAAATTCCAAATGGATGTATACATATAAATATTACATAAAAGAGTCTAAATAAAAAGTCAAAGTAGACATAGAAATACACAAAGAATGTGGAGATGAGAATAATGAGTCAGCGCAGTGATCTTTTATCGCACTTTTCAATTTTTTTTCGCATGAGATACTCTTCATTTGTGGTAGCAGCATATTGAAAAAGAAAGTTCCAGCGCAGGCAGAAGACTTTCTGAAGTGCATTTCGTTACATTTTATTTTAAAGGGAGAAAAGATATCTTTGTTTCTTTTTTTAAATTTCTCGATGTTATGGAAACTATGGGCCAATAATTTGTATAGATAGATGCTGGTGCATGTAATGATTTTATTCTTGGCATACGTTTCTCTACATGGCTCGTTGTAACCGAGTTCAAATATCAAGCGAATGAATCGTTTCTCCACTCATGTATATGAAAATGATAATTTTTCACCCGGATACCCTACGTGAAAGTGATAGTTTTCACTCTAGAGATGAAAATGAAGCAAATGAACATTATCATGTAACCCGATGGGAACATAATAATAACAATTTGATGGATTTTTGACACTAATGACAGATAATCTCACTACTTGCAAATTGAATCAGCAAACGAACATCACTTCGTTTGACAGTTTATGAACATGTTCACGATTATACTTGAACTTCTCTGTATAACTTCAATCGGTATGGACTCTGATAGCGAAATTCCAGTATTTTATGAACAACATCTATCGTAGAGAAAAGAGAAAATAGTATGTCTTATGTATGTTCGCTCGTGGACAAACTCTCACCTCACGAAAAAATCACAATTTTCATCTCTTGTTGAAAAATATACTATTTTGCATTATCGCGCTGTATGAGTCAATGGCACCCCCATACTATTATATTTTTTGAACTTATGGTTGAGTAGACGAGTGCGTAGTAAATGTTTCACTATGTAGTTTTCCTAGATTTTGCAGATTGCCTCAGCTTGAATATTGATTGTCTCTAATTTGGTGTTGTTGAGTTCGAATGTTAGAGAATTTGGAGTGTTGCTTTTAAATTCTACATATACTGTTTTTTTTTTTCAAATTATTGATCAGATGATTATGTTTGCACCACGAAGTAAAATTTTCTATTACAGACAGAACCTTTGCCTCAAGCTCTTGCAGATTTACCGCCGAAAAAACAATTATCGCTATCGGCATATTCTGATGCTCTGCTATCGTGTGTTAATTGTGGTAGATGAATGTATAAGAGGATCAAAAGGGGTTCTAAAATTCCCACTGGGGGTTACTCAACATAAGAGCAAATATATCGGAGTAGTCGTTATCAACTTTAACTTTGAGCGTTATTTCAGTGACATAGAAAATCAACCATGGTCATAGGAGACCGCGTATACCCGTTGCTTCCAATTTTATGTCAAAAAAATAAGGATCGATGGTGTCGAAAGCCCTAGATAAGTTGAAGAATAAACCTGCGGCATCTATCTATGTGGTTTCACTTGATGAATTTAGAAGGAATCCGTGTTGACAAGGTGTAAATAGGTTGTTTTCATTCAGATAGGATATCAGTTGATTGATTGTATACGGCAATTTCGATAACTTTGAAGAAGCAACTAACGAGACAAATAGATGTATAGTTTCTATTAATAGTGTGTCACATTTTTCAAGGACTGTAACTGCTTTCGAAATTTTGAGGTCTTCTTGGAAGTAACTTGTAGTTACCGAGAGGTTGATAAAATCAGAAAAATATGGGCTGAGTCCATCTACGCATTTCTTTAGCGGTTATGCAGGAATACCATCTATTCCGGTGGAATTTTTTTTCCAATTGAGAATTATAGACGATACCTGTTCCGGGATCACAGTACCGAAAGAAATTGAATGCGAAGATTTCACTTCGACTTTTGTGCATAAGTTTCGTGGTAGATGGTAGCGTTAGTCGTCCCAATCCTTTAAAGATTCTGGAAAATATAGGATTTAGAGGTATTGCATATGGGAGAAGTAATCAGCCAAAAAAGGAAAGTATCTTATGGAGTATCGCAAGGAACCGTGTTAGGACCTATTTTGTTTATTCCATTTTATTAGTGAACTCAGTCTTCAACTTACTAATTCATGGTCAAATTATTTTAATTTATTCAATTCACATTCGAACTCTTCAAAGGTAAATGCCGACCATCACGAACGATAATGAATTGTTCAAACATTCGATGACAAGTGACATTTATTCTCATCATTTGATAAGTCGAAAAATGATTTGAATTCCCGCTAGGGAAAAAACAAGTGACATTTGTTTCCGAATTCTGGCACATGCGATATAGCCAAAATGCTTTAATGAAAAGGTGTATACAACTCCTCAAAATTTTGTATTTTGACTCTCATGTTCGATCCAACGTTGAATCCAGCTTGACTCATCGTGCAGCGCCATGGCAGCGAACGGTACGGCTGTGTTTGAGAGCTTTCTTAAAAAATTTGATATCTAGAACTTTAATAAATGCAGTGAAGTGCCTCAACTGTGGAAGTTATTTTCATACAAGCAGTTTCGTCAAAATGATAAGTGGCGATTCAATAACATATTGTGAACCATCCGCACAAAGTGATTTGGAATGTGATGATCACCAGGTCTTTTTTGATGCTATCGAGCAATTATCACCAGAAAAAAAGGGAGACATTAGTATTTTTAGCTACGTTGTTAAACAGAAAAACTTGATAATGAAGAATGTCACATGGTCTGTTGAATGTCTTGAAACCTTATGACCTAAATGTGTTGCCTAAATGTTTAGAAATACACCTGATTTTGTTTCATTCGTATCAAGCGAGTAGTGTTGAAGTTATGACAATTTTCGTTTCTGTCTTTTTTAAATATTTCGGCGTTGCTATGGGATGTTCCCTATGCTCGACCACAATAACGTTATTAACTCAGGTGTTAATGTGAATTAGGGTAACAATAGATAAGTATAATATTAGATTTGTGACTTTACTGGGGAAGTAGGTACGCCTCATGATTGTAGCTGCTAAGCCAAAATTCAGTTCAAGGAATTACATTGATAAAGGCATTGAAAGCAATCATTATACTTCTCGTGGTACATTGTGTAGATTCAGACAAGATATTCAAGCAAATATAACATTGTTGAGGTATTGCTAGTAATAGTTCTTTAGATATATTCATATAATAGCTGCTTTTTCCATGAACTATTCGAAAAATTAATTTTCATACTCTGTTTGATGTTGTGATTTATCTTTCTCGTAGGTATATATTATGTTTTGTACTTGTAATTGAAGAAATCGGTTAAACTGGAAATTGAAATTATAATCATGTAATGGATTTTTTTATATCATCCTCTTGAAAACAAGTAAAAAATACTTTTTTAGGTATGACTGATGTTGAAAAACTGAATTTGGTTTCTTTGCAGACCTTTCAGGCTTCACGTTAGTTGTTTTTCTGCATTCAACCTTATGTAAATTTGTAAAAAAAATTGTAAAACAACAGTTTTTCCAAGTTTGATATTACCTCTAACCAATCCATACTTCACGTTGTTTTCCATATCACTTTCAATCTGAAACAAGAAAATGGGTATATAAGAAGCGAGAAGAAATATCACAAAATCATCTCCACAATTTTAAAGTTGTTTAAAGTTGTGGAGATGATTATGTGATATTTCTTCTCGGTTCATCTATACCACTCCACTTTGAGCTGAAATGGACTCCTTCCAGATATTAAAAAAAATATATAATATAAGATTAGGTGAAACTTCCATTAATAAACCCAAGTACCTAAAAAGAAAACTGACTCTTTTAAAACACTTATTCTAGCAAACAAACACAATCAAAATAAAAAAAATTTAACGACCTTTGTTCTACATAAAACACAAAAAATCATCCTTTATCAAAAATTAGTTAGACTCTCGTTTATGACGTGTACTGCAGTAACATATACTTACATCAAAATGATGTTGGCATAATAAACGATTTTATAGTTTTTGGATTTGACATTTTTATAAATTTTTAAAGCAGATTTCATACACAAATGACGGGAGCAGTAAAATGACGTCACAGCGGTTGATGAGTCCGCGTCATCGGACGCCTAGCTAAACAGTTTAATATATCGAAAAATCTAAGGCGTATAAATAAAAAAATTGTACAATATTTTTTCATTTTAAATAGAGAGTATTGTGAGGTAAAAATCAAAATTTGGTGATATTCTTCATTGATAAATTTAGGAAGAAATTGTAATGTTAAACGATCAAATCAATCAAATGAAAAAGGCAGAAAAAGTAAACAGCAAAGACTACTGAACCCAAGAAAGTGATCAAAAAGATATGGATGATTGTGGAGTCATCTGAAAATATAATGATGAAACAAATTTTTTTAATTGTGACTTGTTATATCGATCAACAGTGGTCAATTTCAATGTATTTATCAATAATCTGAATCTCTTATTATCCCACTCATTCAATCTCGAAATGCCAATAATATTAAATGGAGATTTCAACAATCATCCACTTGATGACCAAAATGTTGTTGTTGTTATTGTTTTTTTTTTGTTGTTATTTCCGTCAACCAGCTGCCCACCATTGAGAGTACATCCGTCAAAAGTCTTCGAAACACTTTTTTGAGCTAGGGAAGACGCAGCCCTTACCTTCTAACGTGTGTGATGCCATGCACGAGACCGATGACCATGCTGGAAATCGAATCCATGACCCTCAGGTTAAGAGACAAGCCCTCTACCATCATGACCATCACGGCCCATGCTTATGTTTTCCCAATTACTGATATCGTATGATCCTAATCCAACAGTTGAAGATCCAACACGTATCTCGCTGACATTACAAACGATTCTGGATAATTTCTTTAATTACTACTGCTGTATTCTGTGATATGAGTCGAGCTTTTGACCGTGCAACATGAGGATTTATTGCAAAAACTTTATAATTTTGGAGTAAGAGGAAAACCTCATTATTGGTTCGAATAGTATCTCCAAAATCGCCCGCAAAGCGTTAAAGAAAAACATAGAATAGAAAATTTTCAAACTCAGTTTGTATCGACACCAAGGCTCAATGGAGGAATACCTCAGGGCTCTGTTTTGGTACAGAAGTTGTTTGTACTCTATATGAATGAGTTGCCTGTAATTTCACAAGGAGCCTTATCTTGTTTATAATATGCTGACGACAAAACACTTCTGTACCGAGAAAATAATGTGTTTATTCTATAGAACACTATTCATTCCACTCTCCAAAATATCTTTGGCTGGTTATATAGCCATTTCTTATTCCTCAACCCTGGCAAAACGCAATATATGTCTTTAAAATCGTCATCACAAAAGTGCAACGGAACTAGATATAAGTTTTAATAAAGCAATATATCTGACGAGTATATAGCCGAAAGCGCTTTGCGATTTTATCAAATTCTTGCACGAAATACAACTCTTTCATTGCATTAAAATTCAATCCAGACTATTCTATGGTTTCAATTTGGGGTAACTCATCTTCTATGAAAAAATTTTCATTACATAAAAAAGAATATCAAGGAATATGGCTAATGTCTTCAAGGACATCCTGTCGACAATTATTCAAAGAATACAATATTCTTACAATTTATGGTTTACTTATCGCTGAACTATATATTGATGTATATACGTGAAAATCGTGAACAGTTTATGAAAATTGAATCAGTACATCATTACAATACAAGAATAAAAAACGATCTTCATATTCCAATAAATCGTACATATTGTCCCAAAATTCTTACCAAATAATGGGCCTTGGCTCTATATTTTTCCAAATCAATATAAACTTTTCACTGAGTTCTTACAATATTGACGAGTTCACTGATTATTTTAAATAAAGTTGTTTTGTTGTCTTTGAATCTTAATGCTTTTGAATGTTTCATATGTATATATCAGTTTCAGTATATGTGTATTATTTATGTTTACATTATGTTCTGAATTGTAAAATTGACAAATTTTTATCTTTTTACTCTTATGAGTTTTTTTGTGACTTGTCCCATAACTTTTAAATGTTCTTCAAAATGGACCAATGAATATCATCTATCTATCTATCTTTTTACGAATGCAAAATCAGTAATTGGACTATTTTTGAAGTTGATATCTGTGGAGTAGTATGTTATAATTGGAATGATTTTTGTGATTTTTTTAACCAGTCTCCGTGTGAAATGATCAGTCAAACTCCCCATCCAAACCACCGAAAGTTTTCGGCAAGTCTTGCCGTCTTCGGCGGTGATTTTTTTTCATAGCTGACTTTTTTTTTCGTCGAATAATTAATCAAATAACGTCGAGTTCAGTCCGCCTTAGCTCTTCCTATCTCCGGCCAGATTGACGAGAATCATCCCCAAAGTTTTGCTAAGAACAGGAGAATGAATTATTAACTTATAACTCGGAGCGTATGGGAGAGAGCAGGGAGAATGTAATATTATTAAAAGCAAAGTTGAATTCCAACAGTCGAGTTGGCCCGACAAACAAGAGGAACAAAACCGGAGAGAGAATTTTTGTTTTGTGCTTTGTAGAATTGTATTGTAATGAAAATGTTAGGTACGTTCTCGCGAATAATTCGGAGAAAAACGTATTAATGTTGAAAACTTTCTGGTGTTTTCGCCTATGGGCGACAACCAAGTGAAGGGGGAGTTTTCGGCGAGGGCAAAGCACAAGCGTTCCGGTTCGGGATCAAATGAATATTATTTAGAAATTGTTTCTGATGAACAGAATATTTTTTTCCGAATTAAACGGTGATAAATTTTAGAACTGTGAGCACTGTTTCCATATGTGACAACGGTCACAATGAAAATAGTTATTTATGTATTAGGTGCGTGAAATTAATGTTTTTTTTAATGGCACAAGAGAGTGTTAATTTTTTCGAATGTGCCATAAAAACACGAATTTTATACACGAAATACAAACAGCATTTTTTGTACAACTGTGAATGTTAATTTACATCATCTGAAATATATTAAAATTGACGTGGTTTTTTGTACCGATAAGTTATCGCTTTTAAACGACTGTTGTCTTGAAAATATTATTCTATTCAATGATTTCAGTAAAATCGTATTCAAAAATTTTTCCTGTCTAAAAAATAACTAAATAAATCTTCTTCTTTTTTCCATACATGTTATCCTTAATGTTATCAATACTTCCAATACAATTACACAGCGTCCAGTGGTCTTTCTGTGTCGTTTCTATAGAAACGGTTTGTTGGCACGCCGCGAGTTTGACTGTTTGACTGTGTTTGCTCGTAGTTGCTTTTATTTCAAGTCATCTTCAAGAAGATGGATGTTGATTATGATAATGGTAGTGAAACCCCATTAGATATATCTGAGAAAGCAAATGCAATAGTATCTAATATGTTACCGGCCAAATTCGAGTAAGTATATGAGAAAACATATAACCAATTTCGTGAATGGTGCGATGAGAAACATGTAAAACAGGTTTCTGAAAATGTGCTTACATGCTATTTTGAGGAAAAATCAAAAATTATAAAACGTTATGGAGTGTTTACTCAATGTTGAAAAAACACATTCAATGTTATGGACATGCACGACGTGATATTCGCTGCCACTATAAACACTTCCATTGAAAAACTGGCGTATGTTTGTTCCGACGAATTCATCAAAACTCGTCAGAACAAATTTTCGTCAGAACACGCATCCATCGTATCCGAAGCCTAAAAAATAACATTATCGAGTCGTTCATACCATTTTTATGTTGGTAAGAAGCGAGTGCAGTATTTTTAAGAACTGGTAGTTCAGCAATTTTTAGTTGCAGTATTGTTTCGATTCTATTGAAGTTGTTATATATTTATGGATTTCAATTGCTTCCCGAAAGAGTCTCGGGTAAATTCCACAATACATCGAACCATCATCCATGGCCAAAAAAAATATAATCACGTTGTCAGTAGATCGAGCCAGAAGAATCTGCGATCCCGAACACCTGGAAATAGTAATGAAACACCTAAGAAACGCTCTTCTTTCCAACGGGTACAAAGAAAGGGATATTGATAGATGCATGAAACATGAAAGAGGAAATTGAGATGGAAGAAACCTAAGTCATCTCTACATCTGCTCATTACTCAAGACTTTTCCGGGACACAGTTGAAATCCAAAAGGCCACAACAACTTCAACAGAACCCAAGAAGGGCTACAACAACAAAGCTTGGCTCAAAAAAAAACTTAATTTCCTCCTTACCATATCTGTACATCGGAACTATAAGACACTATGTCCACTTTTTTGAGAAAATGAGTTTTATATGTATCCATATCTACCTTTCAATACCCTTTCTAGAGATATATAACACTATTGCTTTACTATATAACCTATTTCTTTTATAACAAAAATTAAGAGATAATTTGTAAAGTTGATGCACACAACTGTTACCACACTTTTTGTTTATGTGACATAGTGTCTTATAGTTCCGATGTACAGATATAAAAACGGTATGAACGACTCGATTATGTTACCTAACGCTATGGACCAATCAGAGGTAAGAACGCCAACTCTTAAATACATATTTCGACAACGAATGTCAAATGTCAAGCAATTGACAGTGAATTGAGTAGCTGGCAACTGAAAAATCTCTCCCGAGAATGCCAATCACTCGTATGGGCGAAACGTCGAGTGTACCTTAACAACCTGAAAAGTCATCATGTAAAAGACAAAATAGTCCAGATTGTCTAAATTTTGCGCTTTATTGGAAAATAATGATCCCTAGCGAACATGTGAAACAAATCAATTAAAGATGTGAAAACCCCGAATTTTTTTTATGAGAATTACAATTTTTCTGTGGGAACAAACAAATATGGATTCGAAAGATGAACTAACTCATCAAGAGCCACGTTTGCAGTGAAACAATGATATTAACCCATTCCCAAAAATGTTTATTCTATGCGATGAGTTGGGATATGATTTAAAAAAATCTCTTTCTGAATTTATCAAAAAACAGTGCACAACAGAAAAGAGTATCGAACTAGGGAATTATTTTGTGAATGTGATAGAAGATGTTGTTACACTATCGATACATTTTGGCATCGATGACTACAAAATACTTCTTGCTGGTTCTGATGATTTCAGAACTGAGAAATATCCGTCATTCAGAGAAATCAATAGTAAGATTACAGAGTGAAGTCAGTCATAAGGAAATAATTTTTTCCATCTGGCCCTTGCGGTAAGCAAGTTGTATTAAATGACTCGATTTACAAATTCATTATCAAATTGAATAATTATACATTAGCTGAATCGTTATGCCAAAGGTGATATATCTTTTTTGTACAACTGTCAAAAAAACTTGACATTTCTGCATCTTTATTGATGCGTACCTAAATGTTCACTTTTTTCACCGCCAAAATTATTTACGAAATAAACATGAAATATTACTTTTTGAAGGATATATTTTTAACGGAGTCAATTACTGATTGATTATTCATGATAAAACAATTAGGTATATTTATTGAAATAATAATTAATAGTGAAGTTTGAACAATTACTTCCAACATAAATTCTTGAAGATGTTTCATGTTGCTGCTAATTAGAAACGTTAAATATTTCTTGAAGAGTTCATTCCACAATTTTATCAGATATTTTAATTTGTTTGGAAGAAGATGGACAATTCAATATCATGTTAGAAATCTAAATTTTGTTATTCAAACTATCTTCTATATATGTTTCTGCTACGGAGGCAAATTTCCAGCCACAGTGAGGTTTTATGGATGCAATGTTACCCCCTGCATTGGCCAGAAAAGTTACAGAGCTTCTCCTGAAACAGTGGCCTCTGAAGCTCTTATACATGTCTTTACCAAGCCATTTTACAATCAAGCTGGGAATTTCTCCTAGTTTATTTATCCCCACATGTTGGTTAATACATTTTCCTCTCGAATATTTCAAGAATAATCTGTTACTTTTTGTATGAGGCGGCCGTAGTTCCCTATACTAGCGGTAAATCTCAATATAATCAGAACTTGAAACAGTAAACGTTCTTGCGCGAATGGTCTTCGTATCAGGTATTTAAACAATCAATATAGATCCAGTATCTTCAATGGCATCAATAGTTATATGTAATGAATCTTCACGGCGACAAGCACCGCTGATACCCAAAATTAGGACAACTTACAAACAAAAAATTGAAATTACTACTAATCTTGCAAAATTATGATTATATCATTCTGTACCTTATAAAGTAAATTTCTTTCGTTATCAGCATATTGAATAAATTGATGTAGTGTTATCATCCCTTGATAAAACAACTTTACATTTCTTTTCTCGGTATCCGACTCTTTTGTTCTTAATGAGCGCGAAACTGGTGAAAATGCGTCTGATTTCCCAAGTTGCCAAATTATTTCAGGTAAAAATCAGTTTGGTTTTCAAAACAATAAGAATTTACACGATGCAATTTTTTCATTTCTCCACATTTATTCAGAGTTAAATTCTGTTGAAACAGCTGCTGCGGTATTTTGTCATGTATTGAATGCATTCGATTTTGTTAATCACCAAATATCACTGAGAAAAATTCAACATTACGATTGCTACAGAATTGTAAAAAAAAGATATCATGGCTGAAGTACCACAAGGATCAGTTTCGATACCCTTTAACCTTTAATGCCTCAAAAACAAATGAGACAATAAGTATTTGAATTTTCACTTGACCTAGCATTTGGTGACACCTTAATGATTGAGAATAAGTCTAAAACTGAATTTTCAGGTATACATTTAATAAGCGATAGGCTCAAGTGTGATGGCCATATCAAGAATCTTTAACAAAATATCTCTTCTGTGTGTTATGCAGTGATGGTATGTTCAATAAAGAACTCCACACCATTCTTACGGAAGATGGTTTTCCGTAAAATTTTTGATATGTTGTACATTGTATAATAAAAGAGCTAGCACTGTGCAAGATGCTGTATTATCCTTTGTTCATGATTATCCTTGATCTATGAATAATAATCTCCTTACCTCTCATGACTAATTAACGTATACTGTTTCCTACGCAATACTTCAACTTGACAAATTATCTATTGAACTGGACTAAATTGAAACTAAACAAAACTAATTATCAGTTCATTTTCTATTGTTGATTTAGTCTGTCGTCGTCATTAATTAAACGTGAGACACAGCGTCTCTTTTATATTCCAAAACTTGTTTTCATTAGGAGTCTTCGGAAAGACGAGCAATTTATCTGTCTGCTAAACAATTATTCGCTGTCATTACTGTCGCTTCTCGTTGTGAAATTATGAACTGTCGGTTTATCGGGTTTTAATCATACCAAATTCAATTACGGTCTCAATATTATTGAAATTGTACCAACGCCAGACAGAAAAGTGTTTTACAGGGCGTCGGGGCTATTTTCTCATTCATAACATTTTCTTATCTCGAGCAGCATCAGAAATTACGATGGCTCTGAGGGGACATGGTAGATTTTATTTCTCTGACAATAAGCTGAGTATGTCATTATGATGAGACGGCTAACTCCTTGACAGGGTCAAGAACATCATGAAAGATGGCCAGCGGTCCTTCGGTAAAACATGGGGATAGGACCCAAACAATCACTTTGGCTATACACAGCGATGGTCAGGCCCTTGATAACGTATTGGGTCCTGCTGTAATGGCCAAAGGCAGATCAATCAGAGGGAAGTTGACTAATTAGCAAAGACTGGCCCTGTTCGAAGTTACGGTTGCAACGTCCAGCGCATCGACGATTAGTTGTTAGTCGAGGCGACGATAGAATCCTCTAGACTAAAGTACATGAGCCAATGGTGGCGCAACAACATTCCAACATAATGGAGGTCATAAGAACGGAAGTATCTGAGATGCCGTCAGACAAAATGACCCCAAACTACTCCTTCGATGGAGCATCCACCACCATCATTCAAAATTGTGCAAGGGCCCTACCAATGCTGCCAAGGGAGCAAATCTGGTACACTGATAGCTCTAAGATAAGCAATGAGAAAGAGGCTGGCATGTACGGGCAGAGACCGAGGCATGACAGTCTAGGCCTCGGTACCCAAGCCTCCGTCTTACAAGCCGAGGTAACAGCTATTTCCGTCTGCATAAAAAAGATTCTAAAGAGGAGGCCTAGAAACCAACTCATAGTCATTCCCTTCGACAGTCAGGCAGCAATAAAGGCTCTGCGATTTTGCCGATTCACTTCCATATCAGTTTGGGAGACTCACCAAAACCTCAACGACGAATGGGGTGAAACTTATCTGGTTACCAGATCACTAGGGCATCCAGGGGAATGGAACACAGATGCCCTAGCAAGAGCAGGGGCAGCAAAAACTCTCATTGGATCAGAACTAGCCTGTGGAATCCCATTTGGGATCAAGAATCATCATCAATCTTCCTGGAAAGACGCCACAGTCAATACTCACGGGAAAGTGATGAAGATGGGGCCAACTGACCGGCTGTCAAGGCATCTTCTTGAACTAATGAAGGTGGTAGGACTAATAACAGGACACTGCCACCTGAGAAAATATTTGCACGTATTGGGGATACACCAAGACTGTTATAAGGAGGACCAAACAGCCTCACACATATTGTTTGAATGTGAGGCTCTGGCTCGCATAAGATTGGATATCTTCGGATACTGTAATGCAGAAAATAACATCCCACAGAAAAACCTCGTGAGAACTCTCCAGGAGTTCATCAGAATAAATGGAGTACTTACGAAGTACTCACGAGATAAACCTGACAGCGGGGAGCAGAAAGGTTCTACGCGCATTTCGTCCGATAGCCAGCCCCACTGCATAATAATATTAATAAATAAACTCCTAATGACTTATCAGATGATACGTAAAGAACAGTACTTCGACCACGCCACAAAAGATTACTGCCGCAGCTGCAGCTGAAACTTTTGGAAATTACTAAATAAGACCACAGCAGGTGTGAAATCCTAGATTCCTATATTATAACAGGTAAAGATATCTCCTTCACTCGAAAAAGCTGTTGTCCAGTGACACAATTGTCGTGGTTCCGTAAACCTTTTATGAGAAAATCGTATTATAGATATTAACATGAATTTTCATCAAGAATCGGCTATATCAATTATACAGTGTGGCTTTCAATAGTCCCCGCCTGTTAACGGTTTGAACGGTTTGACGTACAAACATTAAAAACCCGATTGGGGGGTTTTATCGATACTAATTTTGGAAATAAAACACATTCTGATTGCTCGATAGATGGTGCGGGGGGGCACATCAACTAAAATATTTAAAATGGCAAGAGGGGTCATGTGCCACATTGTTAAAAAGATAATTATTCAATTCTCTTTTCAACTATCTAAATTTTTTAGATTTCCTTTTATTCGTTTTTTCACAATGTGCATTTGAAATGCAAAAATAAATGCGGATTTGGCTTATCCAGAAACCTGACCTTCACTCTTCTCAGGTCAAGTGGGCTGAAGTCGGAAACCGAGGGATCCATAATGGCCTGTCAAGATGGTTTCTTCAACACCCTCGTCTACCGCAGTCGCGTGATGGGTAAAGAGGTCCCTGACACTAGATGCAGAGCGTGTCGTGGGGCAGCTGAGACCATGATGCATTTGCTTTCAGCTTGTTTAGCTTGTTCAGCTTATGCGGTCTCAGCCTATATCCACAGGCATAACGCGGCCCTACGAGTGTTGTACGGTGTAGACGAGACATCGGTGTTGCCCTATGTTCCGGGGGATATTGAGGCCGTTGTGGAGAATGAGAAGTGCCGAATCTATTGAAACTACTCATTCCCCACCCTCAGGCAAATACAAGCCAATAAGCCCGATGTGTCCTCCTTGACCATCAAAGTAGGACGATTTTCGTCATTGAGTTTTCAGCTCCTGGCGAAACGATCATCGTCCGAAAAGAGGTAGGAAGACGGACTAAATATCGAGATCTACCCTTTGAACTCCGCAGGCTTTACCCAAAACATTCTGTCAAGATGGTGGTTCTGATCATAGGAGTCCTTGTTGGAATGATGGACATGCTGCTCTTTAACTTGAAAATCATACCGGCTTGCCATGATGCGGCAGAAAACTCAGCCGAAATTCTTGGTTCACTCCGCCTTCTCAGGGCACATCACTCACCCCACGGACGTGTGGAGTGTTTACTGGGGTTAATGACACACCAGCGCGCCCTCCGGAAGTGTCTGAGTAATTCATAACGGAAATAATAATAACAATAAATATCCTCCACACTCGTATATTGTACCCAAAGGCATAGCCTGTGCTGGTAGAGGACGGTTATTATTATTATTTTCCGTTGCGCAATAAAATAGAAAAGAGCAGTAACTTTGGGTATCATGGCAAGCATAATGTTTCCACAAGAATAAAAATTTGGGCAAACCAGTTCTTAGCAATGAGCCGGCCGGCCGTACTTTGAAGATGTTAGGAATAATGATGCGAGTGTTGTAAATCACGAATTAAAGGATGATTCGAGTGGAATGAGATCGTGGATTCAAAAAGGCGCTATTATGATAGATTTCTGATCTTCGCTTTTCTTAGGTCAAGTGGGCTGAAGTCGGAAACCGAGGGATTCATAATGACCTGCCAAGATGGTAACTTCAACTCCTTCGTCTACCGTAGTCGCGTGATGGGTATAGAGGTCGCTGGGACTAGATGCAGAGCATGTGTGGCAGCTGAGACCATAATGCATTTGCTATCAGCCTGTCCAGCAATATCCACAGGCATAACGCGGCGTTACGAGTGTTGTACTACCACCTACGACACTCGTACGGTATTGACGAAACACCAGTGTTGCCTCATGCTTCGGGTGATATTGTTTTTTTTGTGGAGAATGAAAAGTGCCGAATCTATTGAAACTACTCATTCCACACCCTCAGGCAAATACAAGCCAATAAGCTTGATGTAGTCATCCTCGACCGTCAAAGTGGGTCGATTTTCGTCATAGAGTTTCGACTAAAAAGAGGAGGAAAAATAGAATAAATATCAAGATCTACTCTTCGAACTCTGCAGCCTTTAACCATTCTGTTTAAATGGTGTTTCTGATGATGAGGATCCTTGGTCGAACGATGAAAACATTGCTCTCAAACTTAAAAATCATACCGGCTTGCCGTAATAGGGCAGAAATCTCAGCCGGACGAATGCAGAAGGCCGTAATTCTTGGTTCACTCCGCCTACTCTGGGCACATGATTCTCGGACCCAGTAATCTCTCACGCCAGCCACGAACGTGGAAAGTGTTCACTGGAATTAATGACACACCAGCGCGCCCTCCGGATTTATCGGGACTCCAGAGACAGGGCCTGACTGGTAAATTCCTGGTGGATAAAAAAATATTCAATAATAATTTATTCGCGTGTAAGTATTTCACATTTGGTTATAAAATAATATAGAATGGTGATGAATGAAGGGATATTTACGTAAGCAGTAATTAATGATGAGTTGATGATATTTTGAGTAAATCATTTGATGTGAGAAGATTCTTGGTTTGCTCAAGATCAACAATTTTATTTTCTTCTTGAATAAATTTGGTGAAATTATTTTCTTGATGTCAGGTGAAATATTATTGAAGATTTTAGGCTTGAAAAAATATGACGATCTTTGTGAAATTGTTTTCGAGACAAATGGAACTATGAGGAGGGCATTTCGTTGTCTAGTTTCATATACGTGGTCTGTATAGATTTTCTCATTTGATTTCTTTTATATGATAATTAAAATATTCACAAACAGTTGTGTAATGTCCAGGACATGTGGAAGTTGAAGGATGGCATCGCTTGGAAATTCTCGAAATCCATTTCATACTGTATGCCATCATTTTAACCGTCAAGTTAATGGCGATTAACGACAAACGAAGCTAACTAGGCATGTTTGATAACCACTACTACTAGATGGATTGTAAAAGCAGGAAAAGACATTTTAAGTCAACTTTAAACATTTTTCGTCAGCCTATGTCAGTGATACATGCTACGAAGTTACGTGACAGTTACCTGATTATGGGAGCTCTTATAAATAATTACACCTTTTGATAAATATGCCTGGAACGTTGGATACGGCCACACAAATGTTAGTTGATCGCGATGATGTCAACACTGTTCAGGCATGAGTTGAAGCGGAAAACATTCGTACTAGGAATGGTCGATGGATTCGTTGGAATCAATTTGATATGCAATCGTTCCTTCGCCTTGATATTGAATAATTAAAATCACTGGAACATATTGATATTTGGCTGCGTCATACAGTGAGCATCATGAGGTTACCCTCCCTATCTTAACTCGTTACTGCACTCTTGCTAGGAAAATCGCCAAGACACGTCAACTTTGTATTTTTGTATGAATGGTTCACCCCTAATTGCATCCCTTACTGAAGGGGAGCAGCCCTTTCGAAAAATATAGCATAGGTGACATTTGAAGTGGGGTTCAATTCTTTCTCCAACAGTGAAAATAATTTTTATTTGCTCCCTTGAATCTCGAGTCATTATTGTTTCGGAATAACGAAAATTAACTTAGCGCACTCATCATTAGAATTAAAATTCGGCCCCGCATGATATCGGGTTTGGTCAAGTTTGTCTCATTTGCCATATGCTTCGATATTAACTGCACGTTTTTGTTGGTGTTTTTTTATTGTTTTAAGGATAAATGGTCAAAACAATAGTCTTACGTAGTATTTGCGTATATTCCGTGCGAATTTCTTTTGCCTGCTCAAAGTTCTAATAGCAGTTTAAATGTTGGCTATTGTATCTTCTTTGGGTATTCGTGTGTGTGAAATTACAAAATTGTCGCCTTCATAAGAAACGGCAATTTCAGTGGCAGAAAGAATGCGGTCAGATAAATTGATTACAGTACGTGACATGTCTATTTTTTGTTGTCAACGAATCAGTGTATGGTCAGCTCTCCTGAGTTTCTCGAACTTGTTCTTCTATCTTTCTGATTAATTCGTTTTCAATATGTCGATTTTGTCCCAATCGTACCTATGGCTAGTTTAGAATTGATGTCCAATAATTCTTCGTCTGTTCGAGCTAGTATGCCTTCCTGGTGTTGTGAATGCTTTTTCTCTATAAGACATGCTCTGTTCTGACATTCTTTGAACTTGAAATAATATAATGTTTCATTTGAGTCTTGAGAATTTTGGACTTTTCACTTTCTGATCACGACAATGAGACAGAATTGTTAGAGATGATAGTACTTGTGCTTTCTGCTTAGAGATAGTATCTCCTCCCCGTAGAGGCGTCTGATGAATTGCATTATCATCAAAGAAATCTCGCTGTACTACAAAAATATTTGGAAATTAATTTCTCATGAATTTATCACAGAAGAATGTGATGATAATACCACATAGGGCGAATAAGAATAAAATCATAATTTGGGAGATACGGACTGATGAAAAGTGAATATTTCTCGTATTTAAAGAGGATTTACATCGGTGGAAAATCGGATGCATAGTTGATCTGGTTCATATCGAGAGTTTCCGAAATGTGGTAACAAACTTCAGGTACTGATTCTACATGCAACATTATGAAGAAACTTCCAAATAACATAGGCCAGTACATTATTCCTAATGGTGCTGGTCGTTCGAAAGTTGCAGCGATAAACTGATTTTAGTTCAATATCTCAAAATCCCGTCAAAGCATACCAATGGATTCATTATACAGATCTGGAATAAAATTATCGGAATATTGGTCCAGTCGACCAATACAAAATACAACAGATAGACTCCATGGATAATCAAGTATTCAACTGGACTACTCTGGTGAACAGTGCTTCAGTCACATACTAGATCATTCATCGCATGTATTTGGTATATTTTGTACCTGTCGACTGGACTGATGTTTCCTTAATTTTATTCCAGATCTTTACGTTTTTACACGAATTATTTGTCGATCCCTGAAATCAGCTAAAACCATTTCTAACCATAAGCGTGCGAAACCTGAAGGTGCAACATTTTCTTTCTGTTTTTTTTATTTCTGAGTTTTTCGACTATTCGATTACGGATTATGTGTAATTAGTTAACACTTATTAACTCTTCATTTATTGCTGTAGGATCAACCCAAGTATTTCGATTCAAATAGAATACTGCATGATGATAATCTCAAATAGGGGTAGAAAATTTTCCAAGATGATGAATTTACTTCGACTGCTGGAGGTCTGAAACAATAACAGATACGCTGGTAAACAAATAATTTGATATGTTGAAAGTTTATGGTTAGAATTAGTTTTGTCCTGGGATATTGAATGGAAATCAGTTCATGTGGCCTTGTTCGAGGAGCTGTAGCTCCCTTGGGAAGCATTTACGGACCTAACTTTTTTCATATTTTTGCGTGTAGAATTAGTACCGGCTTTACTCACAATTTCCAAAACACCCTGTATATTCAAAAACGTATTGGCAAAATATAATGAATTGAAATTGTGAAAAAGTTAATTTAGCAACGGTATAATCTAAACTGTTGAATTCACAGCGTGAGTGCAATACATTGTCAAAATTGTTTTGAACATACCGTTCAAAGAAATAATTATTTATTGTCATTCAGTAAGTGGGTTATAAAATTGATGTTATCAGTTTTTGACATAAACAATAATTTGTGCTAAATATGCTCCAAAACATAGCCTTAATTGAACCTAAGTACATCAGTACTCTCAATTCATGAAGAGTTGATATTTTGATGATAGTTTGTTTAATGTCGAAATATTCAATTAACGTCGAGAAATCGACTCCATATCATACAGGGCGTGCTAAAATTACTATTATTTCTATCAAATTGAAAGATGATGAAAAATGCTTTAAGATGATATATCATGTCCCTTTACATAAATCATCAAGTTTTCTTGATAAAGTCGCATTCCAAGAATTCGGTTTTAAGTATCAGTGGAATTATCAGGAGTAATACCACGAGTGATTGAATTTTTGCGATAAGTCTGTCGATTTATATCTGAACGAAACTCATTTGAGTTAAGAAATAAAAGACAGACTTATGAGATAAATTCAATCACTAGTTGAATTTTATTAGACTATTTCACGAATAAAGTTTCTTCATTAATATAAATACGAGCAATGTATAACAGTTATAAACAAATTATTAAAATCGTCAATATTATAATGTTTCGTTTCATAATTTCATTTGAATTTGCAGTGAAGCGACTCATTTTGACACAATCAGGTACAATTGATATTGATAGAACTGCCAAACTTTTTTTTGCCATGATTACGTCGTTGAAAATACTGAAGCTGATCCTCCAATCAGAATTGAACAGCTGGTGTTATCGCGATAACATGAGTTGTCTTTGGTTTGCGATTGGTCAGATTATGTGAGAATTTTAAGATGAGTGTAATAGTCAAGCTTATAATAGTTGTTTGGTAACTTTGATAAGTAATTTACGAATAGTTATCGACGGTGTTTCGAAATATCTTCCAAACGAAGTTATTATGAAATTATTTATTACACATGAACAATGTGATCAAGTAATTGTCATAACTTGCAGAAAATTCAACCAAATGTATTCTCAATTAACTCCAATGAATGACACAAAGTTTGTAAGATTACAATATAATTTCCTCAACTATGGCTCAAAGTTTCCAGGGAACAACTGTAACTGGAACTAGTAAAAAATAAGATTTTCTGTGCTATAACATGTGAAACTACAGAAAATAACAGAATTAGGATTATTAAAAATAACAAAATTGTAAACAAAATACCACATTTTTACAATAAATGCTGAAAATGTTGTCCATTACATTTTAAACATTTAAAAATGTTCTTTTGTGCGCGACTTGTGGTTGCCGTCGCAGTTCTTCTTTGGTAGACACTGGAGTACTGTTTACCCTTCCTTTTAAAATATCCCATGAAAAAAGTCAAGGGGCGTAAGATCGGGGCAATTTTGATCGTCAAACATTTCGTAAAGTTTCCTGTAAACTTCCTGGGTGGAATGAGCTGGCGCTCCGTCAAGTTGAAACCACGAATTCCTATATTCATCAAAAGGCAAATTTTCGAGGAAATCGGTAACAGTCGTCCTTAATATTTTGAGATATCTCTCTGCATTTAGTGTGTCATGAAAATGCTAATTTTATTGTTCTTCAAAATACAGAAAACATTCAGGTAAAATTTTTCTTGAAATCCCATTTCTTTTTTCACATGTGGATTATGAACAGTCCAAAAATTTTTATTCCATCTATTAAAAGTGCCATAAATTTTGATTTCTCGCTCCAAATAATTTTTGACTAAAATTCCCGATATTCGTGTACCTATATACAGTGCGGCTTTTAATAGTCCCCCCTGTTAACTATTGAACGGTTTGACGTACATAATTTAAAAAAAAACGTTTGGAGGGTTTCACCGATACTACATTTTGCAATAAAACACATTGTGACTGCTCGACAGATGGCGCGGGGGGCACATCAACTAAAAAAAATTAAATGGCATGGGGGGTCATGTGTCACAACGTTGAAAAGATAATTCAATTCTCTTTCTGGAAAACAAACGCATGTCATTCAAAACAAAGTAATTAGCCAGGCTGTGACTATAAATTGCGAAGATTTTCCAACCGCTGTATCAGTTTTACGTCGCTCTTCGAGAAGACAACATCCAAGCTGAAGATGCTCACCGCAGTTGTGAGCGAAACGTCCAAGGGAACCGCCTCCACGGAGGTGAACCGACGGAAAGTCACAAATTCAGATCTTTCAAGTAGCAAATTCACGAGCATTTTAACGAAGGTGATGATAACAGTAACTGGATGGATAACTATTTCCACCACCGATTTTTTTTCTTTGGACATCACGATTCACCAACATGAGTTTATTCAGTTATAACAACACGCATTATTCGGTACAAGAAAATTCAAGGATTATGAAGGAAAGCCACTTTCAATACCAATTCCGATTTGGATTAATTGTATGGTTACAGAACGAAGTGTTCGTGGTGATTGAGTTTTTGTTTCCCACCCAGGCGGCCCGGGTTTCATCCCCACGTCCCTCTAGTGAGCTAAAGTGGTTCGGAATCCACTTTCACGTAAGCTGTAGGTCCCGGACAAGCTTTGCTTTTGAGTGGTTTTCCCCGAGAACCTGATTGGATCCTAAGAACAAATTCTACTCATTGTCTTTTAAAAAATTATCGGAATTAGAATAATCGAACTAATAATTTTTGAAAGCCCAGTTTTGCAGGAGCATATCGAACTAGGACATGAATAATTACAACTGAATATAAGGACAATTGTATTCCAACCAGATGGAGCACATGCACACAATAGTAATATTGCTGTGCACTATTTAAGTAAATAATAGTTTTGGAGAAAACTCTCTAGGAACCAATGGACCCGTTAGGTGGCCACCCAGTTCTCCAGATATTACGCCATGGGATTTCAGTACGCAACCGCAACGACTTGAATGAGAGTGACAACTGCCGTCTATGAAAGTATCTAAAATTTACAGCTACTAAATGTACTCATAGCAATAGTTCAGAAAGTGAGGAGAAAATTTATACATTTGTACGAAAGTACAGTATTTTACAATAATTGCCAATCATTTAGTTTTTGACACGAAATAGTTGAAATGAATAAAAAGTGTGTTACCATCTTTGTGTCCACAATATCCTGAATTATTTTACTATAATAGTCTAAAAAATGTTTGACAACCTGCAGAAATTGATCAGGTATGGAAAATACTTGAATTATATCGGTTAACTGATGCTTTTTGGATTTCCAATTATATAATTCAATACCTCTAGGGGCATTAGCTAGGGGAGTAGTTTTTTCCTGGCAAGTTTTTGACACAATAGCCTTACAATTTAGGCATACAGTGTATTCCATTGAAACCTGTAATTTTTGTAATTTTTGACGAAACTTCATGAAATCTTTAGGATCGGTAGATACACTAGAGATGAACTCTCTGCACGAAAGGAGTTATCCTACGTTAAATACATTGCACGCCAGCATCGACAAAACCACCTATTTTTCCGGAAACATATTAGGGGGCAAAATTATTCAGAAATTTCTTTGGACCCGTATTCATGATCTCCAAATAACTAGGTACTAATCCACCTGTCTCCTGAAAAAATTTCAATTCTGAAAAATTCAAATTTTTTTCACTTCTCATGGAAACGCCTCTGTGTCTAACACTTATAATGACCCTTTTTGTGCAGTTAGTTAATTTCTACTGTATCTGTGTAAATATTTCATGGGTCTGCGTCGAAAATTATGGGAGCATTTCCATAAAAAGTTAAACAAATTGAAAAATTTCAGGAGATAGGTATATTAGTAGTGTTTTGGGGATCCCCAACACGAATCCGAAGGAATTCTGGGACAATTTTGTCCCCCAAATAACTTTTCAATAAAATGGGTAGTTCCATCGCTGTTGGCGTGCAGTGTTTATAGAATAGGAGCTGGTGACATAAGGAAAAGCGCTTTTCTTTTTTCGGAGAATTTTCGTGTTTTTTCGCGATATTATACTGCCTGTCGTTGTAATATACGGAAGTTCAATCAAATTGAAACGCTACCAATTAATGGCATGGAATCCGCAGCGGCCGAAAGGGATCAAAGGGTTACGAAAAACTGAGAAAAAATTAAAGGAAACTTCGGTGTTTTCAAATTGCATGCCGATGTAAAGAATTGAAGTGTCAGCAATAAAAACACCCTGGATAAATTGGCATGCGCTCTTTATCTCACCAACTGTAGAAAATTGCGAGAAAACTCTGTAAAAATTCAATACAGGTTTTACGTGATTCCAAACTGCATGTCATTAGAAATATACGTCATTTGTATAATTAATAGTAGGTAATTTGGCATTCACACCAGGATTTCGCAAAACAAAGTCACATACATTTTCACAGTGTTTTTTGCAACTTTCGTCATGCATTCCTCTATTTCGCGAAATCCTGGTGTGCATGCCAAATTACCTACTATTAATTAATTATACAAATGACGTATCTCTTTCTAAGGGCATGCAGTTTGGAATCACGTAAAACCTGTATTAAATTTTTACACAGTTTTCCCGCAATTTTCCACCGTTGATCGGACGAGGGGCACTTGCCAATTTGTCCAGTGTGTGTTTATTACTGAAACTTCGATTCTTCACATCGGCATGCAATTTGAAAACACGGAAGTTCCCTTTAATTTTTTTTCAGTTTTTTCGTAACCCTTTGCGACTTTTCGGCCGCTGAGGATTGCATACCATTTATTAGTAGCGTTTCAATTTGTTTGAACTTCTGTATATTACAACGGCAGGCAGTATAATATCGCGATAAAACACGAAAATTCTCCACAAAAAGAAAAGTGCTTTTCCTTATGAAGTGCATACGTGCGGCTGCCAGGAACCCGTCTATTTTTCCTAATTTAGGGTTGATTATCAAGCCTTAAAAAGGCATGCAGTGTAAAATGGGAGAACGTCACCTGTCACCAGCTCCTGGTCTATTATCACGTAGGATGACACCTTTTGTACAGTGAGTTTAGTGTATTTTTCGATTATAAAAATTTCAAGGTTCTTGAAGAAAATTACGGTAGATACGTTGGTGTTTCTATGAGAAGTGAAATTCACTGTATACGAAAAAAAAAGGGTTTAGGTATTCTTTTTCTAAGTCTGTTGCCATCCGCAATTATATATTCCGTTATTCGAAATCTTTCAATTTAATTCTCCCTTTGTCCATGAAAAATTAATCAGTGATTCTGATGTATTATCATATTTTGGGATGGCTTTTAACATCATCTTTTTTCATTAATGTTTCTGTGACTCTGCATCAGCGCCCCGTGATCGAATTCCAGAAAATCTCCACCTTTTAGTAAAGCATGCTCTGCAATGAAAAATCCTGAATGAATTCAATGAAGATATTCAAAGGCTTTCTTTTCTTGGCATCGAGTCCATACAATGCCTCGCTTATTTTTGCGCTTTGTTCAGAGTTTCGTCACTTTTAAAGGGCACTACAACGGCATCGTTCAGAGTTAGCCAACCAATTACCGAGACTATTTCCCGAGAAGTCGCAAAAAATCAGTAAAAATATCAAATGTTTCGAGAGGACGACGCGAGCGTCCTCACAAAGAACTGGCGTTGTTAGAAAAAGATATTTTCCTTTGAGGAAATGCACGTAAAAGGAGTCCTCAATTCGGAATTTATATAGTGATACGTTTGCGGTAGATATACAAATGTAAAGATATGAATGGAGCGAGTTGTTCCTTATTTGTGTATTGAAAAACATCTATAGAATTCATGTTATTTGGTACCTACACCCAGGTTTCCCTTGTAATAACTTTAGCATCGACATCAAGTTGAAAGGCAACGCTACAATAAAGATGACAATACGTACATACACGGAAACTGGGAGTATTTTTCTGAAAATTTGTATACGGGAGTGTTCCGAAGAGCTCGTTTCAGATAATATATTTTCAGTTGCCGGTTATATCGGCAGTGGACCCCAACTTTGTTTTTCAAATAAAACACCCTAGTTTTTGATTACTTAGGTTTCGGACGTCCATCGTCTTAATGGGTTTGAAAGATATTTGACTTCTTCACTTTTTCACAACGTTTGGATTGCTTGTATCCGCAATCGTCTCCAGGTGAATACTGACAGGTTCAGATGATACAAGTTCTTTATATGGTTCGGTTATTTTATCTTTACCCATGCGTCATCAATAATATGCATATGAAATAAGTCGAGACGTTTCAGTCAAAATAACGTCTAAATGTAGAAGGCCGTGGCTAATATCCCGATAAAATTACAACGTGTAGGCAATAAGATAGGATAATGAATTACTAAATGAAAATTTTTAAATTCATGGAAATGACAATGAGAGTGTTTTTTTAGTTCCAACAGAATACCGTGTGACACACTCATGGGTACACCCCCCTTGTCTCCTTTCCTTTTTTCCTTCATTTTCCAAATATGTCTAAAAGTGCCGTCCAGTGAGCATATTCAATGTTCCAAATTTAAAAAATATTGCTGGAGATACAAAGGCGAAAAGGAATGAATCTTGAAATGGTTTTTTCCGTTAACCAGCTGTAGTCCCCTTACGAACGGCAGCCCTCAGTAGTCGAATCTTGTGCGAGCCAGGGATTAACGAGGTCTTACCTTTTAACGTGCTATACCTAGCTCACGGTGATTTCCAATTATTACGAATCCAGTGACACCAGGTTTGATAGGATAATAAAACATGGAGGCAGTGAGTTTACTAGAAACTTTTGACCTCCCTACTGTATTCTAAATTCAGTCACACTCATATAGGGAAATTGTTTTATCCATACCTCCGCAGCTGTTTGACACAAATCCATCACATCCTAATTTTGTCCACATTAATGCAAGTTCTTCTGGTAATAGTTAACGATAAAAGTTGTTCAAAATACTAGATTGGAGTGCAATATTTTCAAAACCTTTGCATACGGGAATATCGAAAAATGAGTTCTATTCTATTCTATTCTATTCTATTGTTTCACTAAATATTTGATAACATATTTCTTTTTTCAGCCATGATTATTCATTATGTATACACCTACACGCCTGCACTGCTTTTAGTCGGCTATATTTTCGTATTTTAATTATTTTGTAGCTGTGATATTACATGTTATTAATTTATTATTATATTTTATAACTCAACTGTGTCAACAATTGTTCTTATGTACAATAAACATATACTCACATGACTAAAACTCAGAAAAGGAATCTTCTAGACTTAGGTATTCAAACTTTTTGAATCACCTATTCGTACATGGATGTGAGGACCCACTGTTTAATGATAAATAAATGAATATCTAAGAAATAAAAATCACCAGTTGAAATATATTTGGTAATGAAATACTCAACACATGATCAACAAAAAATGTATTCATACATTTATTTATGTAATGCGAGCATGTAGAACTATGTACCATTTATGAAAGTAAAAAAAAAACTAATATATTTAATCACTTTCTAATTCAGAACTATCCCCATTGTTTATAATAATGGGTTCAATAACCATATCACAAAGCAGCTTTTCTCTTTCATACCATTTTCAATGAGCGATTCGGTGTGTTTACACATTTTGCCCAGGATTCAGTGTTGCACTTCTCTAATGCTTCATTTCACATACCCAATACTTTTTCATCACTGTATCCATCTCTGCCAATATGATTGTTGTAGAATGTCTTACAATTAGCCCAAATTAATTCAATAGCATTAAAGTCTGGGTGATAAGGTGGTAATCTTAATACTTCATGCCCATGTTCTCGTACCAGTTCATCTATAAAATATATGTTTTCCTTTCGGTTCATCTCAGCCAATTGCATTAACTGTGGTTTTGTTAATTTCTCATCAAAATCAATATTATTTTCCTGTAGCCAACAAACAATTTCCGATTTTCTTGAAGAAGTGGTAGGCTGTTTATTAAAAATTTCACTATGGAATGGTGCATTGTCCATTATTATCAAAGATGGCTCTTGCAAACTGGGAATTAATTGTGAAGTGATACACTTGGAGAACATTGTACTATACATATCTCCATGATAATCTATAGTCAAAGATTTTGAACAGAACAATAAACTGGTTTCTGGAACAAACCCTTTCGCAGAACCAGCATGCACAACAATGAATCGTTTACCATCATATCCTTCGGGTTTTTGTACACTTTTGACATTATCATCCTGGCAGGACATGGTTTTATTTCCTCTAGAGTCCTTGTTTCATCTAAAAAAACACTTCTCGTAGATATAAACTTTTTCGATTTTCTTGGTGTTTACGTAAAAAATATGCTCTTTGTGAAACAATATGAGTATTTTCAATCAAAGCTCTTCGATTATCATCTTTTTTTAATTTAAATCTCAGCTCTTTCAGTAAAACATTCAAATATGATTTGCACATCGAAACAATCTCCTTATTTTTCAGTTCATCGTTCAAGGATTGAAGGGTAACATGTTTTTCTGAAAGAAAAAAATTCAAATAAATATAGGTACATGTCAAAATTCATACGATAGGACTGATATTATATCTGCATTTCATAAACGAGATACAAGTGAAGTTTCAAATTAAAAAGAAAACTAGATGTAACAATAAAGTTTGACTTTTCAACTAATATACATAAATCCAATGATTTTCCTGATGAAGTTGTGATTGCTGAAAATGGGGCGGTTACATTTGTTCAGAAATTTTTCTCACTAGTCAGTGTCACGTCCATCGAATGAACAATCAATATTATCTTGATTTCCCTCACCAAGTAATAAGGAGGTATACTCACTTCTTTCATACATATCGTACAAAGTATTTCGTACTGCCATTTTCTGTCCTTCAGGTAAATCAGCTGTTTTCTTTTCAAGACGACTTCTACTTTTTCCTGGAGTTGATGGAATGGGTTTATTTTCGTTTCTTATTTTGTTGTTGTACACCGTTTTTCGAAATATTTTAAGTGCATCTGCAACTCTCTAAAATACAGTAAAGAAAAGTTATGACATTTCTTTTGTTGTTTTGATTGTTACTCTTGAACAGATGAAAGTGGTGAAAAAGGTCCACCATTCGGTCTTTCCCTTTCAAAATACTCGCACAAGTTTAACTCAAATTGTTGAGCTTGTGAGTGTAGAATAGTTCCAAGGCATA
Organism: Chrysolina americana; assembly: GCA_958502065.1. Lineage (NCBI taxonomy): Eukaryota > Metazoa > Arthropoda > Insecta > Coleoptera > Chrysomelidae > Chrysolina > Chrysolina americana. The sequence continues at coordinate 35,141,115 of OY293421.1, read as the reverse complement.
ATCTAAAAAAGAATTAAAATATATTATGAATGTTTTTGACCTATATTTATAGATTTAGGTAATGTTTTTTTCTCTCAATAGGGTTTCCACACTATGAATAATTGTTGTGTTAATATCCCGGTAGTACGGAATTATAGTCACAAATGTCAATTGTGAGGTGAAAATTTTTTAAGATTATTGTGAATAAAACACAAAGTATTGTACTTACTTTGAAAGTAATGATTCCAAGAGACGTTTAGCTTTGAAAAAAACAGTTTTTATAATATATTCGACTGCAAAACAAAGTAAAGCTGGCGATAAACAATACCCAAATGACAGGAAACAATGACGCAATTGATGGTTGGCAAGTTTAGTTGAAATGTAAAACACTGTCGGTTTTATGGCTATCTCTTTTCACTGTTTTGAGTTTTAATCGATCATCACAATACCATAATTCTTAGCTTAGAAGACAAATGTTAACGAACTTTTATTCGCTCATAGCGGTTGTTAGAAAGAGATGTTCGTTAGAGGGTGTGTGATTTCTTCGATCATAAATTGATAACGCATGGGTAAAGATATAATAATCGAACTGTAGATCTGTTGATATGGGTAATTGAGGTGTAATTATGGCGATGTTGTGGCACGTGTAGTTTCGCGATATTTTGTTTCCTCCAAAGCGGTCTATGAGCGGTTTCCATACTGTAATAATTCGACCGAAGTTCGAATATATTTTGTGCCAGAGAGGCATCAATAATGTGAAAGAATACGGGGTACCCTTCTCTCTAAGCATTTCCACCAAGTGTAAAATTAAAGGCAAACATCTGTCAGAAAACAACTACTTCCCTGGCTAATACCACGACGGACATTGAACTACAGTAATTGAACAGAAGAGTATCCTTCATTTGGCTGGGAATGACCACCTACAGACATGCATGTTTCGAGGTTTATTGCCTCTCATCAGTGACAGGGTAGGTCGGACAACATTTTAATTGTCCTGTCAACCGTTTAACTAATATTTCTCCATCTATCCAGTAATCGCCAATAAGTACATGGAGTGGTTCGAGGAATTGGCTATTAGAGAGGCAGAACATAAACCAAAACTATGGCTAAGATACGTGGATGATACCTTCATCATATGGACTTCCTCTCAAGAAATAATAATATGAGGAACTTAATCAAGTTCACGATGAAAAAGGCACATAATAGTATCTTACTGCTTCTCGATATGAACGTCAAGAGAACAGACACTAACATCCGCACTTCGTTTACAGAAAAAATACCCACACAGGACAATATCCTAACTTCTACTCCGATTGTAAGAACATTGGTGGAAAAAGAAATGAAAATTTGTAATAATCAGGAGTCACTGGATGCGGAGATAAACCACGTCAGAAAGGACCTACGCCAGAATAGATACTTTGAGAAAATCCTAGGAGAAGTAGAGAAGCAACTCGAAATGCCCAAGACGATTGTAGAATTACCACAAAATCAAGTTATTATCCTTCCATACCTCAGAGGTACATATCTCCGAGAAAATCAGGAGGATCGGAAACAAGTTCAACATCAAGAGCTGCTTTCAATCCGGCAGTATCTTACGGAGGTTCCTCACCAAAACGAAACCTGAAAATACAGCAGAATCCAGAAAAACTGCATTTACGAAGTCTTTCGTGAATGTGGAGCTTCTTACATCGGAGAGACCAAGAGACCATTATCAGTAAGACTAACCGAACACAGAAAGTGGACTCAACGTGGAGAAACATCTAAATCGGAAATTGCTGACCATCAAATTCTTTGGAACGAGGCTAGAATCCTTCAAAAGAAAATTCATCGAATGCGCTTTCAGTCAGCCGAGCGTGGAAATAAAAAACGTATGGAAACCGCCCATAGACCGCTTTGGAGGAAACAAAAAAGCGCACAACCGCCATAATTACACCTTAATTACCCATATCAACAGATCTATAGAGACCTCTACCATCTGAACTAGTCAGTATTCACCTGAAGATTATTGCGGATACAGGCAATCGAAACGTTATGAAAAAAGTTAAATTTCTTTCAATCCCATTAAGACGATGGACGCCCGAAACCTAATTTATCAAGTTACTACATCGTCTACAACCTTCAAACACCCCATTTTTTACTGCATTTCTTGAATCTACGTTGAACTTCAATGTAACTTTATTCGAAACAGCATGTGTCTAAAGGACTCCATTTTGAAGTTATATAAATTTTTTTGAAAATTTTTACGGATGCAGAATTATTGCAACATTCTTTTTCTGATAAAGAAGGGTTTTGGACTGGTATTAATTATTGCCTTTGGTCTTTCTTCTCTTCTGGACACTTCTCTTCTAGACTTTCCTCTCCTAGACTTTCCTGCATCTTGTTCTGTTCTGAACAAAAACCTTTAAACCCTGATTTCTAAATAATTACAAATTGATTAATTTGAAGAGTTTTCCAAGTCAACCAGCTCGACCCAAAATTGGATTCTTCAGCTCTATACTAATAAGCGCCTAGAAAATATTAAAATATGAAATGTGTGTCTAACGATGGGGACACACATATGTCAGATCGAACTGTATCAAATGAAGGAACTGTTAGACTTTATCCCGTCAGACAGCTTATTGATCAGAGAATGGAATTTAAAAAATCCACACGTCTCCCCACGGCAAATATTCAAATGATTCGACTGAGATTTTCAACAAAATTAATCGCAGATGCAATCGCTATATTCACAGTTGACAATTGTGTGGTCTCGAAAATACTGCTTCATCATAATCCAATTCATTCATGTTTCTGTGTTTGTATAATATTACGAATTATTCCGAATGATTTATGATTCTACTAAAATACATGGACCCTCTATGTATAATCTTATATTTATTGTGCTCCGACTCCCTGTATTGAAGTTGTTGGTATTACCAAGAACTCTCCATTGCCCTTAGCGACATCACGTTGGTTGATTTATTTTTTGATAATTTTGATGTATAAAACGTTAATAAATGAAATCTCAAATGAAAACGAATACAAATTTGATCATTCAAATCAAACACTCACCAATAGCTCAAGGATTGCCAGTTTCAATATAGTACATTGTAAAATAATCATGGCGTTATTTCAATAACGGCAGGCCATCGTCAGCAATCTTTAGGTGGCTGTTGTACTGGAAAACCAAGAGATTTTGCATAATTAGAAAATATTATTACATGATATTTTTCTCAAACACTTCCTTTTATTACTCTCTATCTCTTCATCCCGTAAGCAGACTATCTAACCCTGACACTGCTGTTTTGCCATCATTCCCTATATAAGGCCTCAGTGTAGTTTATTTTATATGGGGTTTGATCAACTAAATGAGAGGGCCATTAACATAACTATCTGTCGTAAAACGACAATATGGCAGGAGGGAATGGAGCAGATACAACTGTAGAGAATATCGGAAATTGGTGGTGACCGTCGGTTTAATAGGCTTCTGAGTCATTAGCTGTAAGATGAATATTATTGCAGGGATACACCACACCGGCATTTCAGCTGGCTGAATCGAATACTTGAGATCGATATACACTGGATTACTATTAGGCGATTTAGTGAAGTGAACAGAGAGCTCCAATATAATACTGCGATAACAGAAAGAAGTATCAATTGTTTTTTCTAAGGAATATATTATAACCGATCATGACCGGACATTGATTTTATGTTTAATTTTTTTTGGTCTTTAAGTCTTCATTAGTACATTATTAGAAAATTATTAGAAGAATGAAATATTATGCCATGGAATATGATTATATCAACCTCAAAATGATTTCTATAGTGACTCCACAACTATATCATTATCTCACGTGATATGTCTTGAAACTGGAGACTTATCTTCAGACACGTTAATGTTAAATTCATCGAAAACGTTATAGCAGCACAAATCAGCAAGGTCTCAAACAATTGCAATTTACATTTCCCTGTCCACTCTGGTTTCTGGGAAAACCATAGAATTCCTACTGCTCTAGAAAGAGTGGTTGATGACATATTCATAGCTACACATAGGAAGAAATGCATAGTTCTGATCCCACTTGACTTCTGTAAGGCTTTCGACGCTATTGATTGCACCATTATTTTGTTAAAATTGAAGTATTATGGATTCGATGAAATAACATTGAACTCTTTTCAAAATTATTTAAGTGATCGGAGTCAGAGGCTAGTGATAAATAATAAATACTCTGTTTTCCTGAAGCTGAATAGAGAAGTACTTCGAAGCAGCATCAGAACGCTGATGATACCCAACTTCACCATTCATTCGATTCTGCAGATCTGGAAAAGTTTATTACTTTTCCAGAAACTTACCTGTTGGAAGCCAACACCCAACTGAACTCGGATTTAGAGTCAATAATTTCAATCTCAGAAAAGTTTTGCCTTTCTATAAATCCTGGAAAATCTCTAGCGATGTTGTTGGGCAGGAAAGTGGCCTGTGAATGGTGTTCTGATGCCCTGAATATCAAAGTCGAAGATATATCAATTTTTCCTACCGAAAGTGCTAAAAACTTCGGGTTTCTCTTGGACTCGTCACTGAATTTCACCAAACACGTCAACTTAGTCATAAGACGAGCTTTCTGCAATTTAAAATTGATCTACTCTAACAGAATACTTGACAAACGTAGTAAAACCACCTTATGTGAATCACTTGTTCTTTCGCACCTAAACTACGGCGATATGATATATGGACCAGCTATTACGAAAAAGGATGTGCAACGTATCCAGCTCGTTCAGAACTCTTGCGTTCGCTTGATATGTGGAATAGGCAGACGAGCTCACATATCTGGTCATTTGAAAGAGCTAGAATGGCTAAATAGCGAGAGAAGGAGAATATTGCATGCCTGTACCCAATTTTATAAAATAGTCAAACTCAAAAACCAACCGATCTATACGAAAAGATCGCTTTCCGCAATGACGTCGACAATATCAATGTCTGGTTTAAATCTCGTCTTATACCTCCCAACCTCTGCTCATTATCGGTCCTCTTTTACATACATGATTGCAAAGCTATATAACTGGATTCCGGAAGCCCTGAAAGGATTCAACCTATATGGTTTCAAAAAACATTTAAGAGAACTTCTTCGAACTTGTGATTTGAATTTCTTACAAGTCCTGACATACGCTCGCTGCACTAGTATTGTTCATTTCCTTTAATTATATGTAGGTCATAATTATGTTGCTTACCATTGCCATTTTTTTGTTTTGCATTTTTTTTTGTTTTTAAGAAGAGAGGACTTGCTTGATTCCTTGTGGCTCAGACAAAAGCTAACTCTGCCTTTTGGTAGGATACTGTTATCTGAAATAACTGTATATGTATTCTTATTCTTGTTCCTTTCTATCAATAAAAGCGTTTATTATTATTTATCATTATTGATATTAGAAATCAACTCGGATATTTGTATAATTGAATTAATATCCAGACAAATGTTGCGCCTCAAACGAGCTAAGACTGAATTGTTGGTATTTGGTAATCAGCGTGAAAAAGTTTTTAGACAAAAACAAATACTTCAAAAACAAGCATCTTATCGGTACGTAGTTCTTGGGATCAGACAAATATTCGTCTTTAGGGATTCATACGGTTCGCCCCTCGACATAATAATCCGGAATCTGCTGCTTCACATCTAGCCATGAGTTAGAAACTCATGCAAAATGGTGGTGGGTGCTAGGTGGGCCCGCATCACTAGTGACTTTTTTGCAGCCAGCAGCAATAGTACCCCATTAAGACAGTGCTGTAAACAGCACGCCTTGATTTAGTGTGTGGTGAGCTTGTCTCAATTTTTCGGCAATTCGCAAATTCGATCTATCTTTGGAAGGCATGTGCGTGGCATTCACAAGATGAACAACAAGAAACAAAGTCTGAGCGGCGTCACACATGGCACAACTGATTTGCCAGAAGTCAGCCTCTTCTGAAATGACATCGTGAATTTCCGCATCCACCCGTGACGGTTGTGGCTTCAGGGGCTTGGTGTTATGAATCTGGTTCTGAAGACTTCTTTTAACGGCATGATGCAGGCCTCCTCTACAGCCTGAAGGTCACGTGGAATATCTGCCACTTTGTTAACCGGCTGAGAAGGGGCTCTGACACTGACGCCGAAGATGAGATCCTAATCCTTCAGGATTTGGGCGGGAAAGACAGCATGCTCTGGGTGTATTTCACACCATAGAATCTCCATTTTCGCCATGCATCCTTTCCGGGCGGGCTCACTGCTCTCATAGCAATGCAAAGGACCGTTCCTCAGTCCGTCCGTCCACTCAAAGCGTCCGTTGCCATTACGTGGCAATCCATCATCTTGGACCCCTCCACCTTGCCTTTGACCCCTATTCCGAGAGAGTCAGTTGTGAATTCCTATTCCTCGTCTGTCTGTTTGGAATCAAGTAGTAGGGTGTACCAGGAGGTTAGCCTAGTATACCCACGGTCGACATCAACGGGAATGATCATTCCTTCCAGGTTGCGCCATGGCTGTCTGGTTTTGCACCTGTTGCTCAGGAATATCCTGTATTTACATACAGTGTCACACATAAAGTTTGCGACATGAAAGTTTTTTTTATTAATAGATATAAAGAAAATTTGACTTCGCAGTTAGTTTGTGCTTGAAAAATTAGTAAAATTCAGCATCTTTCCTTTTTTCATGTGCTACTGTAAACCTGTAAAATTTGACATTATTTCGAAAACCCTTAAAAAATATTTTTTTGAATTTAGAAGAATGCCAAAGAAAAAAGTTTTAGCTTCCAATTGTGTTCAGATATTTGAGTTTTTGTTAAGCAATGGTCTGTTGGAATGTATACATTACAGATTACCGTTTTTTTAAGGGGACCCAAGTAGTGACTGCAACTGCGTTTCAACGGAAAACGTTCTGAAAACATATCGCTGGAAACACATATTGATGCGCTTTCACTGGCCACCCGTACACACATAGTGGTAGTCAACATAGTTTTCAATTTATGGATCATGGAAATTTTTGGAGTTTGTTTTCTTTATACAGATGATGAAAATTCTGAAATATGCTGTTCAGAGCGAGGATAAAATTCATCGCAATTCCATTGTATCAGCTTAAAAGGTACTATTATTTATGGGATACTTCAGACCTTAGATAACTGTGATGCGTCAGAGTCATATTCGTCTTCACTTGAGTTATACTCAACAGTTGTTCCTTTGATTTTGCGTTTTTTATTCTTCCTCTGCTTATCAAATTCTTGGTCAAGCGTTTTGGGTAGGGACATTTCTCGAGAGGGTGCGCAAGATTTATATGATGATCACTAGGGGTTGAGGTGTCTGAATGAGCCCTTTTTTCGCCAGCCAATTGCTTGCTGACTTTGAATTCGTTCCGTAGGAGTTGGAGGATTTGATTTTGTGTATGCCTTATCTTTACTATGACCGACCGTCCGCGACCGTCCAACTACCACCAAAATATCCAACACGTGTATTCTTATCGGACAACTCACACTGAATTATCGTCCTCGACCGGTTTTCAAAGACCATGTTTGAAATTGCGATATGCTGAAAATTTTGGTCGATCAGTGTGAGCTTGAAAGATTTTATTGGTCTCTTTCAATTTTTGGTCGTTGCTGGACGGACGCGGACGGTCGGTTCTGGCCAATCTGTGTGTTTTCTAGCTAAGCACTATAGTAGTCTTTTTTGAGCTCCTGGGAATTTCAACTTTGTTGGCGAAACGTTGGTGTTTTTGGGTCATTTTCATTGTTTGAATTTTATTCACACCAAAGGTTCCAATCTTCATTTATTTGATAAGGATTATAGTTAAAGAAGAAAACAGTTTTTTCCTTCACTACACTAGTAAATCTATTCCTAGATGCACAATTCGTTTACCAAGTTAACTACATCAGTAGGATTACTAAACTAATAGTAAGTACCTAACCAGTTGTATTTATATCAATGCAATTAATTACTATGAATAACATAATACGTAATATGGGTGTGTCCTAACTGTAAACATACCTGTGGCCAGGTAAGATCACAACCACCCATAATAATATGTTATTATTGAATGCATCGGTATGAACTCTAATAATTTTGAATTCAATGGACCATTATGGTTATTCGGCAAGGGACTAATTGGACCGTTCTTGTATATAGCAATAGTTCTATAACAATCTAGTTTCCTGAAATCATCAACAGGTATTACTAACTTTAAATATTATTTTATGATGAATTTCAGGAACACTTGACTTATTTTTTCGTGAACATTTTGGATTAATATCACCTCTGTGATATTATGTAGAGTCTCGTAGTAATTGGGGCTTCAGGGCTGCTGTTAACGAGAACACTTCGAAATAGCAGAAGAAGATGTGGCACAATAGATCTAATTAGGTCGCAGCGCCTCAGTCACCATCCACTTTTACCATTACCTGTCAACATCTTTTGATAGAGCTTGTTGAGTACTACAACTTGAAATTTTCATTTTTTTAAATCGGTCTATGGATTCCAAAATAACAGGTTTTTGCGATTCCAAATGGCACCCACTGTACACAAGCATTTGAGAAACCACTTTGTCACTGACAGAAAAATATTGAGATAATACTGTAACACATTTTTTTCCATAAACGACCATCCCGATTTCTTCTCTTTTCCGGATGTTACTTATAGGCAAAGTCGCCAAATGAAGGATGATCTACTGTTTCATTACAAAATAAGCACTTGCAATTGGGTTTTCTTAGAGGAACGTTTTACAACTATCTGTCAGATGTAGTTAAATGTCTGTCGAGGTATTAACCAGGGAATAAGTTGTTTTCTGTCAGAAATTTTACTAGTTTTTCAACTTTGTGGAAACGTGTGGAGAGAAGGGTAGTTCGACTCTGTCGATTTTATTCATTTCATTTTGTTGATACTCTCCGGCACAAAAATTCTGAACTGTGTTCGAAATATTAAAGACACCAGAGATATTGTTTTGAATTTATAATTTTCACACACAGTTATCCCCAAAGAACTCAATTGAACGTTGAGTATAGAAATTACTTATTAAGTACACGAGTTAATTAAAATTGCTCTGTTGAATATGGCGTCTTTGTATATTACATCCAAGAATAAAGCTCGCTTTGAACAGTCTCTTTGAATTAATCAGGGCTGATATGCAGGTTTTGCCAGTTGTGATGTTGGTATCCTTTTCTGTTTTATTATTCATATGTTCCAAAGACGTTCAGAATCTAACCTGGAGCAATATTTGTATTTCTCTTCATTTACTACTGTGGACTTGAAACACCTTATTATGATATAATATCGGCTTTTGAGGAGCTTTCAAGGCAGAGTATGTCTGCAAGTATCTCGGGCTCAAACCAGCATTATTTCACACATCGCAGTTTATTTCAGATGGAAATAATTTAATTTCTTTTTAACAATTTTTTGCAATGTATTGGTCTGTTTCAGAAATTTTATTCAACAGCCTTCGAACTCCGTTCATTTTCTATAAGAGTATTTATACTTGGTGATCGTGATGGTAGAGCGCTCGCCTTTCAACCACAGAGGCGTGGGTTCGATAAAGAATACACCTCTTCCAACTCGCACAAGTCTTTCGAAGACTTTTGAGGGTTGTGCTCGTAAAGGTACAGACGGTTCAACATTTTTTTAACAACTTCGATTTTGATCTTTTGACACTGAAATTGAAGAAATCAAATTTCATTACATTGCCTAACTGATGTCAAACGCTCACTTGTCCAAAGAAAATAAGAAGGAAAATATTTCCACTTACCAACGTAACTACGCCACTGCATTACGAAAATAAAAAATTATCACTTTCAATTATCACGTTGATAATCCTTGATTAGTGTACCGAGTTTGGTATATCAGGAATTTTGGAGAAAAAAAAAATCTTATTACTTTCGACACCCTGTATCTCAGACGGGATGCATTTCAGAACATACCTTGATAGGAACTTTCCACCTCAAGATGAGGTGAGGAATCTGTAGTAGGATTTTGTCGGTCTTATTCTGACTCACTCTGTATTTAACAAACTATTTGAATTCCCCTCCAAATCGTTGTTTCACAAATACAAAAATTTTTACATTGTTTTATAAAAAATCTTGTACTTATCTCAAAAATTATCCAACAATGAACCATCTCCATAATACAAGATCAAAATCTAACAAAAATCTTCAGTCACAAAAATTTTCTAATACCCATGAAAATAAAAAAATTATGTAAAAAATCTTTTGCACAATATATAAAAACATGAATATTTGAGAACATTGAAAATATTGATAAATTATGTGAAATTTAAGTGAAGTGTCTATTATTGTTAAAAATGTAATGCAATGAATGAATAAATAAAATAAAAAATAAAATAAATGAAATTGGTTGGTGGCATGAGGAAAACTGTACTTGGGTAAATAATCAAAGAATGGAGAATAAAGTAAATCTTCATAAATAGTAATGCATGTTCTAGAACGTAATGTTAATAATAATAATGAAACTTTGTGAAATTTTTCACTAGTATACAAGTAATTCGTGTCAAAAAGTATGAATTTGGTACAGTTTTGAGACACTTTTATTTCTGACAGTATTTATTCATTTAGTTATTCATTCATTTATTGGAGTGATACATCCAACAGACTGAAAGGCCAATTATAGGAGTATATTACGAAAATGAGTGAGTGCCACACAATTAACCAAAACTAAATCTATGTTAGATTAAAAAAAAATTGTGTGGAATATTTTCCAGTTTGTCAATATACTTTTCGTGGTATGGATTCCATATCTGGCTGGCGTATTTCATTTTTGACCTAACAAATGAGGAATATTCATTCAAATGGACGACAGATATAATTCAATATCCGTAGGAGGAAGTTGTTGTTTTCTGCCAGATATTTGCATGAAATTCCACTTCGTGGAATCGTGTGGAGAGACAGGTAATTTTCGGTTTTACGAAATATTTGTTTCACAGAAATAATCGTATTTTATTTATTCAACTGATTGAGATTATCTACAATTGCATATAACATATCCAAGAAAGCGCGTTGATTCATTTTAAATATTGCCTATGCGGGAAGAAAATGTCGACTTCGTATTCAACAAATGATTGTGTAGAATAGGAGATCTGCGAGAAAATGTAATTATTCTACATTTTTAAAATTGACTGGTAAATTATTCGAATTACACCATTCCATCAAGTTAATCAGATCATGTTTTAACGAAATGCAGTCTGTGACATCACGAATTTCTTTGTATATTTTCATGTCATCAGCAAACAATTGTCACTAACACACATGAGGAATAATAGCTTTCCCCATTTGGATTCCTGGGATACTCCAGAACTTGCAGTTAATTCAAAACTTCTTTTTTACTCAATACAGCTGTGTTACCGTAAGTGGATGAACTTCTATGCGATGATCCACTTATCGTAAGCGAAAATCTTACGGCCATAGCCATGTAATTCATTAGTGATTATTCACCTGTAAAATTATGATTTTCTAATTGAAAAACTTACTGTCCGAGACTGACTGCCTAATAGTGACAGCATTATACCTACCTGTGGCAGAAAAACCACCTTCAGCAAAATCGTTTTTGCTGCCATAGAATTTGAATGTGCTACTTCTATTCTGTAATTTGTTATAGTAATAGCAATTCTTATTACAGTAGCAAGAAATATCCCAGCAAAAACTTTAATAGCAGAATTTTCCTCAGTGGAGTTATACAGAATTATTACTATAAAGAATTTCGTCATTCTATTGATTGTCAACTATTGATTGTTAAATTTTATTAAACCGCGTTGTGTCTTATCGCACATATTCGTCAAAGTTAGTCTTAGATGAAAAAGTATTGTGTACGATGGAATGCATTTGATTATCATGAAAGGTCGAATTTTTTTCATTTTTGGTGCGAACAAAAACTGCATCAACCAAATTTCAAAATTAATTTTTATATTCTAAGGAGAATAAAGTATATTTCTCTTAATATTAGTGATTATGTAATTTCAGAGACAAGTTGATAATTTTGGTCTCAAGTAATTCACGCTGTTGTAAACTTCTTCATAGAACCAAAGAATTCATTTCATTAAAAACTATCAAAGCTTATATCCAGGTAGCCCATTGATTCCATAAATCATCAATATACATATGTAAAGAAGAATTCTGTTAGAGAAAGTTCAGATGTCTCATGGCAATCCAAATAACAAGCTTAGATGGTCCTCAATTGAAACGATTTCTAACTCATACTAAATGAAACTTTGTACCATCACAAATATAAAATTTGCTGGAATCGAACAATGGAAATAAATTAATTCAAGCATTCACATGTTGAATGAAGCGTTTCCTAATTTCTATCAAGTACCTATTCCCACAAAGGAAATATACGGTTATTAAATGAAATATGTTTTTTCAAACGAATCATCATGTATACTCAACAAAGACGAAGACAAAGAACTTTATTAGTACTTCAGTTGGAACCATCGATTGATGGATGTACACACACATCAGAAGGCACTGACGTGCAAAATTAAAATACTTAAAATTAACCTGGTTCATTCACCAGAGATTGCACAATAATAATTTTCATTTCCATCAGTATTATTGGAATTCTAAATCCTGAGTTGGAAATTAACACACCTATTCAGTAACAAGACAATGTTGAAATATACTACCGTTTTCGACTAATGCAATAAAAAAATTATTTAAATGAAGGTAAGTAGTTTATATGAATATTGGTTGAGTGAAAATTATCATTCTAGGGCTATTTAATGGCATGATGATTGACGATATTAAAGAATGCCCCGAGTGTCGTGGTAAAACTCGTTGAGATAAAGTTTGCCTCCAGAGAATATTTGACCTTGACACTATAGAACGATTATCAAAGTATCTTGAGCCGTGGTGAATTTAACCATAAATAATAAAATTATATTATTGTACTACGATTATTAGAGTGGTAAATTGCACCATCAGTCATAATCTAGTTTCACTGTACTAATTGGGTAAGGGTACTTTTACTTTCGACATTATTCATCATTTGGTTTGGTTTGGAAAACCTGTCGTGATTCTGTTACCATCATCAATAATTCCTAGTGGAATCAATCACGACAAATGTCTGGCGCTATACGCACCATTCTGTGTGGTTGATTTCATCACAATCCAAGTGAAAATTACCGTCTTTTTCTCTGCGTGTGATGTCTACAATTGTTGTAAGATAATGTAATATATTTCTTTTAGAGTGAATACTCGGTATCAGAATTTCGCGATGAAAATTCCATATTATCGCCTCTAACATTATCTAGTGACGTTATATGTAGAGCCCGAATCCAAAGATATCTTGAATCATTTTCGTAAATTATGAGTAATCGAATTTTTAATATTTTGTGATGTCCATTATGTTATTCCACAGACAGCACATTTTTGAACAAACTGAACTGATGAATCTGGACTCAATTTGCCTATATCAAAATTGTCAAAAACCCCAAATATTCATGTGAGCTATTTGATGATTATATTTTTGATACCAATATTCTTGTTTAGTATCGCCTACTAATTAATACTAAATCGTATAAATATATAACTGAAACCAGTCCACTGAATTAGATGGTATATAATCTCTTTGAGAGTTTTACATGACAAAAAATAATTTTGAATTAGCTTAAACGGTAAGGAACTGAATTCAAAAATTTCAAACATCAAAAATGTTAAAAACTTGTTTGGATGACGGATACTAAAAAATAAATGCGTATTTCAAATCAATCAAGCTAATGAACTGTTCGGTATCATGAATTGTTCAAACATTTCTTCTTCAAATGAGAAGTTTTCCAAGAAACAAAAACCGTCATTCGGTTTGCAGAGCAAAAGTGAAGGTGAGTATTTGTCTGGCATCATGGCACCATCTGTTGAAAAAGATTCTACACACTATTTCAACCAAAAATTCAATAAAAATAGTCTTCGGCAGAAAAAAATCTTGAGTAGGTGGTGACCATTTCGAAAATAACTGGATCTGTGCCAATAAAGAGATCAATTCCACCAGCATATATTTTGGGTGTGATAGATACTTATGAGGAAGCGCTACAGGGTCTACCAGTTGCCTTCGATACGTTCTTGTCAGTTTTGCTTGCCACGTTTATTAGCTCGATTATTTTTTTTTGGTGCTCGTACTTATTTTTGTGCGATTCAATGGGCGCTCATATTTCGAAATATCGTATTAGAATCTTCGTTCAATATTTCCTGACACTGAATAAACTGTGCAAATTTACCTATACTGTTTTGGACATTGTGATTGAAACTGCATAATATTATATTCGGTGTTTTATAGTGTGGAAGGTGTGCATATACAGGACGGCTATTATTATAGAACTTTCAGCTGTAGGAAACCCGGAAAATATACAGCACAACCCCAGGTGGTCGGTATGTAGTCTTACCGAACTGATTTTTTCAGTGCTTGGATATCAAATGATAAACCAATTGGAAAGTCATTTCGAGTAACCACCAAATGGGATGTTATATAAGATACAACGTATTTCCTGATAATATTTTATTCAAATCAGAGCCTGATATACAGCTCCCATACTAGTGCCTATTAACTTGTCTTAAATACCTGTTAATATAATAGTTATCGAAGTAACAAGGAATGTAAAGACGTGTTAACATTCGAGGTGAGCGAGTACGAGCCGAGGCAGAGCCGAGGCTTGTCGCTTGCCGAGGATGTTAACAGTCGATTTCAGTCTAAGTTACTTGTGCGCGTAACTCAGTTACCGAATAAACAGACAACAATAATATTCAAAAAGTCTCATGACCTAAAAATTGATATAAATGAAGCTGAAGGTATTAAGGTAAGTTGGGGCAAGTGCGTTTTTGGGGTATTAAGTGCGACCACAATTCATTGTTCATTCTGTGGTTAATAGAATTACTCTGAATAGCAAGCATAAAACACTACTGACGCTCATTCATTGTTAGAAGTTGATATGGCAACATTGGTGTTCAATAACTGTCACTTGTGAAATATCATGGAACATTATGAATTCCTAACCTCCAAACGAGTTGATCAAGATTATTTTGTGATCGTAGAAGGTACGTATTTTTGCGATATCTTGGAGTTTTTTTGCACGAAACCAAGAGGATATAATTGAAATAAACTGTGGATATGAATAAAAAGTATCATTTGTGTTTTTTGACGATTTTATAACGGTGGTCGCACTTGCCCCAAAAATAACAACGAAAGGACGTACTTGCCCCATAGGATAATGCTGATTGAGAAACACTTTTCAACTGATATTCTTTGCTTCAGGAGTCATACTATGGTTCGCAATTATGAAAGAAAATCAACTAGAGGTAATGGTTATTCCAAAGAAAATTTCAGGCAAGCTATAGATGATGTTCAAGCTGTAAGGTTATCGTTAAGAAGAGCCAGTGCCTTATACAGAGTACCTAAGATAACTTTGGCTGACCATATTAAGGGAAGAAGGGGAAAGAAAAGTAAATCTTCAGGAAGAAGCATCGATATTCCATTTGAGCAAGAAGAGAAGATTGCAGAAGGATTGAAAATAATGGAAAAATGTGGGTTCGGCCTCTCTAGACGTGAAGTGCTGGAAGCTGTAGTAAATTTTGTTACACAAAATAAAATCAAAACCCAATTCAAGAATGGATGTCCTGGACCAGATTGGTTCATTAATTTTCGTAAAAGACATCAGTTATCTATCAAGAAACCACAATCAGTTGAGGTGGCAAGAAAGAAATGTTTAGACCCTTTCATCATATATGAATATTTTCGTTTGAAAAGAAATATTACTGAACTGAGATTGGAAGATAAGCCAAGACAAATATGAAATCTTGACGAGAGCAGTTTTTGCACAGACCCATCTAAAACCAAAATTGTTGGGGAGAGAGGTCTTCCATGTACACGAACAACCAGTGGTCTTGGTATCCTGCAGTGCAGATGGAACTAAAGGAACACCGCTAGTGGTTTTCAAAGGAAAATATGTTTATGATGAGTGGACTGCAGAGGTAGGCCCTGGATGTCAACCATTAGTCTATGCTGCAGCAAAAAAAGTGTGGATGGAACAAGAAGTTTTCTACAATTATTTCAAAAAAAACGTTAGTTAAAGACTTTGGAGAATATAGGTCAATATTGCTGATATATGATGGCCATTCCACCCATATTGGAATTGACTTAATTCAAGAAGTCATGATAGAGGAGATAACTATACTCAAACTTCCACCACACTCCAGCCATCTTCTGCAACCTCTTGACATAGCTGTCTTCAAGTCCTTAAAAAACAATTGGGATGCCAAATTGGCGAAATGGCAGAGGCAAAATCCAGGAAAGAAAATTATTAAAAAACAGTTCTCCCATCTTATCGCTGGAATATGGCGCGAAGCCAAACCTGATGTTATCCAGAATGGATTTAAACACCAATCTGATGTCATACCGTTTGAAGATATTCTGCTAAGCACATTGACAATGTCTAACAAGAATATTGAGAAGCCAAAAAACGATTTGCCAGTGGTGCAGAAGTGATTACAAGGGAAGAGGTAGTTCAACGTCTGACAGAAAAAGAAAAGGAAAAAGAAAAGGAAAAAAAAAGGGAACGAGAAAACAAAATAAAAATCGTGTATTGACTGAGGTCATATCTTCGGATGATGATTGCGATTAAATAAAAATACAGGATGAAGAAGATGAGGAAACACTAATGGATATAGTTGATAGAGAAGAGCAGTCCCGAGAAGATGATTGTAGGTTTGAAAGGCCACTCTCTGACATGTCTCCAGGAGACTGGGCTCTTGTGAATTTTACAGGAAAAAAACCATAAATCATTATGTTGGTCAAATTCAGGAAGGCGAACTGGTAAAGTTTGCAAGAAAGGGCACTTTTTACAATAAAAAATCAATTTTCAAATTTCCCGTTATCGAGGATATCTCCGAAGTCAATAAAGGTTAAGTCATCATAAGTGTGTCGATTATGTTTGAGTTCATAGCTCGCCGTGTATTAGAGATAAATTATTTCTGTAAAAAGCAATTGAAAGCATTCACTTCGGGTTGTTCGCTGTTGCACCACTCAATTGATAGTACGAACTGATTCCGTTCCGACACATGAAACCGCACTTGCCCCACATACATAGGGCAAGTGCGGACACTCTTTTCAAAAAATAAAAAAAAAAATATAACAACGTATTAAATCTGGGAATGAGTAAATTTTTCCTATGAATGTGAAGAGAATATTCCCAATATGCCGTGATAAAATAACAGCTTCAAGAAGCAAATGTTCAGTATTTTTTGCAAGTAACTCAATTTGAACTAGTATAATTTTGTGTCGCACTTGCCCCAACTTACCTTACTTGTAAAAGTCAAAGTCATTATTACCCTAGGCATATAAATGACACTATTTACATTCCGTTGTTGTCAAGATGATATAGGCCATTTACCTGTCTTGTTGCTAAGCATGTATGGACTATTTACAGTGTCGGCAGCGAGAAAAATCTTTCATTCTATTCAAAAATTATAAAATATCTTGTTTCTTCAAATGAATCTTCAGTGCAGGTAATGCCATTTCGGTGTGTAGGTTGTGAATATGAGCCATGGCCAATTGTTCGTCAGCTGCTCGATTTTCTGCATAGTCGGATTTGAAAACTGAAGTCCGAGTTCACGAACTATCCATACACCTCAGAGTCACCAGAATGAGTGTGAACGGTAATGAGCATTCACCATGTGTGATTATTTTTTCAGTGGTCATAAAATCTCAATTTTATATTCTGAAATCTGAATTAACACGATCCACTGTCTGATTTATAATGATGATTTTTGGTCATAAATTGTATTTTCCATCTGAAAAATTTCGCCAACTTGATTTCAGGTTTCTATACCTCCACATGACTCGGGAAATATATACCAAGAGATGACTGATCGTATACCGTCTAGGGGGTAGTTTAAAGTAGTCGAAATTTGAAAAGAATAGGATAGTGTTGTTATAAACCAAACTAAGAGAATTCGGCTGGCAAGTGGATACCAGCTATCTAAAAATAAAAATAAACCCCAGAAATGATCAAACAATGAAAACAGATCAACAAACAAAAATTTAACATTAGTTTTTAAGGTAGGTAAGTATACATGAGCTTGATTGATGCTTTGTTCTGGGAGGGTTAAGTTATGGAAATAACTATTAGCTTATTTGAAAAGTGTAAATAAAGATCATTCTCAACAACTTGAGGGACCATAATATAGGAATAGAATGAATTTTCATTTCAAAATTAACTATTGCCTTTGAATCAGAGTTTATGCGTGAGTTAGTTACAAAAATACAACAGCTTATTTTCTTACAAAAATATCGTCTAGAAATCACTTCATTTCAACATTCGCAACACAGTTACGAACAAAAAGCGAATTCTGATTGAATTCACTAATTTCGTTTTATATTTGAAAATAATGTGCAAATTGAATCAGAAAATGCATGCCACGTCCTCATGATAAAGGCGCCATGTTTAAATTTCTACCGCCAAAAACTGAAAGTGATTTTCCATCTTCCTTAGCCTAGGGGCTTTTCCTGTTCTCATCTGGTTCAGATAGAGAGGCCGTCCCATCAACTGAATTTATGCTTCTCTAATTCGTCAAATCCATAATTTATTGATTTCTGGTATTGCCGATAATCTATGTACCGCCCATACTAACAGGGCCGTGAGTAAATTCAGTAGCATTCACAAAAATAAGTATGAGTAAGAAGTACGTGTTGAGGCCATGGATGTCACACAGCAAAATTTGCGGTTTTCTCAAGTCTATTAAATTGAATATTTATCTAGTACTGGAGTGTTTTCGTTCATTATTATTTCGAGTTAATAGCTAAATATACCTAGCTAAATAATAAAAACCCTGTAAATCTTACAATGTGGTTTAACTATCACGTTCGAGATATCGAATGGTATAGATTTCAACTTCATCGTGCATAGGTAATTTATTCGGCTAGGAATCGAAGAATTCCTAATGAAATTTGTATTTGGGGATTTGTTACAAGTTAACCAAAAACCATTCACCCAAACCTTACTTAAGTGGTCCTCAAAAAATAATTTGGAAATCTAACCAATGTGAAATATCAATACAATTTATATGTTGGATATGAAGCATAAAGAAAAAATCATGTTGCATACCCCTTTCGTAAATTATCCTGTATATTTGAAACATATTTCAAAAGTTATTGTTGTGATACTGACTAACATTTACGTGTAATTTTCTCTTATGCATACCGTTCGTGCTGAATGCTCCACGGGGTGATACATAACTCACTCTGTAGTTCCGTTACGTGCTTGACAGGTTTTTACTCGATCTCGTCTATTTCGTTTATGGAGGAATAAAAGTACGGGACTTCTTTCGAAATGATTGCGAACGCTAGAATTCGTCGACTCCAGCGAAACGCTCAAAATTCTATTTGTCGTCTCGCGAGTTGCTTTTTATGCAAACATAACATCAATTCCTCCTTGATGGCGACAAATCTTTCGAATGAGAGAAACAAAGAATTGTAACATTTGTAACTGTCGACACATAAAAGCCATTGTGCGGCGGTGGCGGCAGCAACGAGAAATGGAGAGACGGCGGAAAGTAGGCGGATGAGGCGGCAATCGTTACAGCAACTGGTAGTTGGCGTGCTGCCAGTCCTCTGCCGTCTGCACCAGGTTCATTAGGCCGGGAAAATGGGGTTTCCGAGTCGTCCAAAAATCGTTGGTTCTAGTAGTTACGATAAAATTAAATTCTTTACTCTTTGCAGGTGTGGAAAAGTGCATATTCACTTTTTATATTTTATATCGGAAGGACTCGGTCCATTTCATGAAAATTTTTCGTTTCACATGAAAAGTGTAATAAAAATAGAAATTTTTCGTATCCACACAAATATTTCGACACTCCCAACGAACAAAGACGTAACTCATTTTTCATCATATTTCAGGAGAGCCAAAATACTGATTTTTTTTTCAATATTCAAGTCGAAATAGAACTTTTTTCAAGTAGATTCCTTCGTAACTACTTGGTCTAGAGATATGGCTTTTTTATCGTCAGCATCAGTTTTTTACGCTGAATACGCCTACACCTAAAACTGAAAATAGCTGTAACTTTAGTTACGGCTTTGTTCGTTGGGGGTATCGATTTATACGAAAAAAAAATCACAAAAATGGTTCTTTCACAATGAAACAAAAGAAACGAATATAAAAAAAATCAAGTCAGACTCAAGGTCATAGACGAAGCAAAGACGAAAAATAAAATTATTAGATTCACATGAAAATAAAAAAAAATTGAATCAGACTTTACTTATATGAAAAAAAAATCACGAAAAATGTTCCATTCACATTGAATCAGAAGAAACGAATATATAAAAAAATCAAGTCAGAGTCCGAGTCATGGTCGAAGTCAATGTCACAGACGAAGCAAAGACGAGGTGAAGTCAAGGTCAAAGTCAAGGTTAAGACAAAGTCAAGTGTCAAAAGTAAAAATTTTTCATTTCACTTGAAAAGTAAAAAAATTTTTGTAACAATATTTATATGAAAAAAAATATTTTTACAAAAACTGTTTTTGTTACGATGAAACAAAAGAACTCTTTCGGTATATTTTTGGTCAAGATTAGTTATTTCTGCTGTTTCAATAGTAGTTTTTGGCATTGTTTCGATGTGGTGGACAGCAATAGATTCATCTTCAACAACATTCATCAGCAAAAATGTTTCTGGTTGCTCTATTTCACATCAAAATCCTGTTCAGTCTCAATACCTCGTCTACACTCCTAGTGAAGCTATAATAACTAGCTGAATGCATGGATTTGTGGAGACCCGCAAAGCTGGTAATACTATACAAGGTGGCCCAGTGAAAACGAAACATGGCCGATATTTCATAGTTATGGTTCGCAAAAAAATCGCTCGGACCCGACATCTTTTGCTCATGTGTACCGACCCTTTATGAAAGTCTATGAACTTAACAGAAAAGATGAAGTAGCCTTTCAATGAAAGAATACTTCGCATACTCAGGAATAACTGGAATAAATGAAGCAGCTTCCTCAGATATTATATATTCACCTTCACGCTCTATACATCTTTAATTACGCCGTGTCAAATTTTGGCTGTACTTCCTCAATTGGTTTTGTGTTATTTCACCACACTTTTGCCTCATCCTCTCCTTTGGATTGTTCAAGTTCTGTGGTCTGTTTTCATAAACCCTTTTTTTCAAATATCCCCCAACAAACAACTGTTTCTCCAAATCTATTTTCCTTGAAATTTCCGTACAGCAATCACATCATAAATAAATAATAAAATAAAATAATGAAATCTTTCACCATTTAGTATTTAAAAAAAAAACACTGAAGCTACTATTCGGTTTTTGAATATTCTTACCCTTTTGTTCATTCATCGTCCAGTGTGGATTCTCCCTTGTCCAATACCTGGAATTCTGGAGTGGACACTGTTGTAAATGTCATCTCGTTGATGAAGAGAATATTGCCTAGGAAGTTGTCATCATTCAAATAATCACCTTGGCAGAATAAGCAGAATACAACCTTCATTCTCCCTCATCTCGTTCTAAAGTGTGTATAATTTTCGGTTTCAGGGAACAACTTTCTTTTCAAACATGTACGTATTTGGGATACGTTAACGTGCAAATCTCGTGAAGTCTGCCCCATGCTATTTTTCGGGTTTTCTTGAACTTACTGTAGAATTTGTCCGCCTATCTCTGAATTTTCTCTTCGCCTCGGAACACGTTTTTCAACAACTCTCCCGGTTCTATTGAAAAGTGTATTCTAGAAACAGTGGTTTGATGGATTATTTAACGATCTGGATGTCTTCTGTTGAATTCTTCAGCGGCTCTCCTCATTGATCGAGCATCATCACCAACCAAACGCACAATCCCAATTATCTCGACTAAGTTGAGATTTACCAGTTTGAAAACTCTCGAAACCCGTTTATAACTTAATTCACCGAATACTCGTGGAAAGTGTTTTGAGGATAACTGTCCAAATCAAAACAAAGAAAAAACAGGCAACTTATTTTTAAAGCCTGCTATGAAAAACGTTTTTTCTGGCTTAAGGCGCGTTTTCCTAGACCTTCGCCAGTCGCCAACGACTGCGACCGAGTAGCAGCGACCGATTCGTCAAGACCTCTTCAATGTATTTTAAATCTACCTGGTTTCCAACCTGCTATGCAGTAGCTACTACTAGCGAACGGTCGCCATTCGTCCGGTCGCGAGTCGCCGCTCATCTCCGAGAGGGGTGCTGCGACTAATTCGTCGACGAAAGTGCATTGTTTTTCAATTTTTCAGTGTATGTTATCGGAAAATTCAATTTATTACAAGAAGGCTTAAAAAGTTCTTTCTCTTTGAATTCTGCTTAGTTGTCTGTCAGGTGGTTCTTTATTAAAATAACCTGAGATCCATCCAATCATTTTTTTAACATGGCTAATTCTTTGATCCAATGCTATTCATTCTGTTGTTAAAAGGAGAAATATATTTTCCTTCTGCTCTGGATAATTTAACAACATTAGAAGACATGACTTTTTAGAAATATTGATTTTTCTACAAAGAAAATCCGGAGAACCTGGAAAACTCACTCTACCATACTTAACTCCAAGCACATATTAGCATAAATGAATGGTTAAGAGATCCATTCATAACCTCATCAAAACGATAACTTGGTTATATGCAATACTTCAACTCTGACCAACAACCTAACTTTAGGGTTCAGTATCACAGACGGCAGTTGATAGCACCAACTGAATTTTTTTTCCGTTAATTTTCGTTATTGGCAATATTACATTGTATAGGAATAGTCAGTCCGTGGAAATAACAACACAGTTACATCAAAACTGGAAGTAAACTAACAGTAACAGGAAATAAAATTGTGGACAGTCTTAGTGTATATACAGATAAAATAATATTCTCAAAGCTAAAAGTGACATGATAGAAACATTACACAACATTGTGGCTTCATCTGAATTCATGTAAAATACAATTTATCACAATTACATACTGTTGTTGTTTTGAAAAAACTCTTCCAATGAATAATGTGCTTTTTCTTGATGATTGCATTGAATAATGAAATATCAGCAGGCCAATAGCAAGATTCGTTAAACTTTCCAACTGACTTACATCAATCGAGACCCCAAGGGTAACTTAAGCGCCTCAGTCAAGGGGAGTAGCGACCCGTGGGCTTTAGCTTACCGTACACCTTACACACATGTTCCTCCGACACTTAACACATACCTACTCCCCATTACATATGGACGCGAGAACTTGAAAATCTGTTTTCAGTGGCCAAGGAGGGGCCTCAGATTAGGTGCTGCGACACTGGTAGTAGGTGTTGAATTAACCACGACCGTCGCACCACCCGATCGAGAACTAGCCCTACCAGGACTTTCTCGAGGAAGTTGATGGAAGGAACCCGCAGCGAGAACTGGAGGATTAGCCTCCAATGTGAGCCGTGGAGAGGCCTCGGATCGAATACTGCGGGTCTGGTAGCACTGCCCGACTTAGAAACAGCTCTACCAGGGCTTGAGGTGGAGTATTGAAGGAACTCACTCCCTTGACAAGCACCCACATACTACACATCTATAGACTTTGAGGAGAGCAGGGGAAACGAAAGGTAGGCAGAACACCATGCATGAGGAGAGCGGGGGATGGCAAATAGGGGCCATGGGGACCTACTTGCTTGGATGCATAAATACTACTACTACTGCATCATTTGAGTGTATCGGCAATTCGAATTTTTGAATAAATGTCAGTATTTGTCAAAGCGAGTGGCCTATTTAACTTGTTGATACGGTTTCGTCGCCGCCTCCGACCTCGTCGTCGACGTCGGAACTCTTGCCTGTTGCGTCTAAAGTGCCGGCATCAGTGGATCTATGGGCGACCAGTTGATTCTTTTGTTAGCGTGTGGTTTGTAACCGGCACGATGCTTTATTTTTCCATCAATAATGTGTTGGCTTGATGGATGGTTATACAAAGGGGGTGCTCACCGAATCAATGCTTTTAAGTTATGAATCTCAGAGAAACCATGAAATGAAAACAAGGATTACTCGAAATACTATGGAAGCGTGGAAAGGCCACTGCTTATAAGTTTATTTGATCCGCCATAATTTCGACTTTTATCTCGTCATTTTGACTTTCATCTCAAAATTTCGAGTTTTATATACTCGAAATTTTTACTTTTATCTCGAAATTTCGACTTTTATCTCGAAAGAACCCCACACGAAAACATATGGGAAATTGGCTCTCGGCCAGATTGGCTGGAATTGTATTATGCTGTAGTAACATGGGTCGTAAGAATAATTTGTAAGTTTAAATGATTTTGTATGTGTTGTTTCTGACATATAAATGATCAAAGTGCGTAAAAACGTCGATGCTGGATGGGATTGACATTGAAAAATCTATTGTTGATCGAAATAAGACAAATTCATGATGAAAATGAATTTACCAAAACTCATAGTCAAACATTTCGTTTTTCGTTTTTTTTTCTAGCACTATTCCAGAACCTCCGATCAAATAACACAACCTAGATGAGTAACTCGCCGCACACGCATTAGAATTTGTGTAAGGAACATCTTTCCCCAACGGCAGTGTCGTGCGTTGTTAACAGAAATATTGAGGTTCAATAAAATAGAAATAATGGAAACCCAATATGGAATGGAATCCTGAAGTTGAGATGGAATAATCTCCACAGGATTTTGAGAACAGCCAATGCTCTAGTTGACAAGTTTTGTCATAATTCATTCAATTTACTCCTTTTTAATTCGGTTTCCCTTTCTCGATAGTTACGACACTGGTAGCTTACCTATAAAATAACATATTTTGATTTCCAGCTTCAAATGGTCTTTTACACATTTCACAATGCTTCACCATTGCTAAGTAATAAAAACTAAAGTTAGTTCAACACATATTAACTCAGAATTCACCCTTTATTCACGAAAAATCACTCCAAGTAGCCAAAGACGAATAAAACAGAGAAGTTTTGTTGTTGTTCTGTCATATTTGACATTCGATATTCCAAATGCAGTGTTGCCGTACTGACCAGATTATATCGACAACGAAGAATCTCCGTTCGGCGATGGAAATACTAGCGTTTCTACATAATAATAATAATATTTTATTCACCAAAATATATAGAACATTGGACATCGAGAAGCAGACATCGTAAATAAGCAGTAACTCACAAAGGTATGAATCCCAACAAGCTGCAATGAACGTTTCAATTGCCTTCTTGTTGCTATACATATATTTTATCTATGACAGTATTTTTGGGTTTTCGTTGACATGAACATACCCGACAGATATCAAAATCTAGCTGACGTGCTTATTGTATCCTTAAAAAATTGCGACATGGCAATAATGTCATGATTTGAGGGATAACATTATGAAAAGATGTTACCTTCAGTTCCATTTGAGTATTACTCATCTAGGTTGTGTTACTCGATCGAAGTCCAGAACAAACAAGTCATATTTTGGTAAGACATAGTTTCAGCCTATTCTAGTTTGTTTCTTGATAACTTTCTCTGTTTGAAATGAACTTTTGAAATAAAATACATCTATAATGAAAACAATTGACAGATCGTTTATGGTTTCCAAAAAGTAATTCATTGGTACTGTTGAATAAACAAAAGATCAAGTAACTCTGTGATGAATTCATCTGCATCTACGACTCTCGAGTAAATCCCCATTTAGCATCGTGGGCTCTCCAACTATACAGTGCGGCATTTAATAACCCCCTCCCTCCTGTTACACATTATAATTGCTTCACAGATGGCGCGAAGGGGCAAATCAACTTGAAAGTTTAAAAAATCATGGGAGGTCAAGTGTCTGGGAACTCGAAAGAATTTAGATGGTTGAGAAAAGAAAATTGAATTATCTTACGATGTAACACATGCCATTAAATTTTTTTTAGTTGATGCGTCCTCCCGCGCCCTCTATGTTGCAATCACAATGTGATTTATTTCAAAAAGTGGTATGCGTGATACCCTCCATATAATTTTTTATGTCTGTTCATCAAACCGTTCAAAAGTTAACAAGGGGGGGGGGGGCAATAAAAGCCGCACAGTATATAGATAAGTATTCGTCTTTAAACTGACGATTTTCATCGTTGAACGAAATAAACGTTATGAAATTGCTGATGAAATATAATCAAAACAGAAGGATTATGTCAGATTCCTCCTCACAATATGACGAAAATTCATTTATGTGCTAAAAGTCGCCATAATGGACAAATTTACATATTTAAACTCCTCGTGCACTTCGGCATCGACGATAATGCGACAATGTTATTTGCTTTCACGTTGCCGTCGTTCGTACGCTTCCTTGAATCCGTACAGCTAATTCGAATGGATGCCTTTGCTCCGTTTTATTGCCACGGAATGGGTTTCTGATCAATCGATGACAAGATATATATATAGAGAAATATATTTGAGAGTACGGCGAGCGGGATCATTTCGGTCTAATTCACGGTTTTCTTGGAAATGGAATCGCTTCAGTTCATCGGGGAATTTCCAGTTGCTATGGTTCTCGCAATATCATATTTCCAGCATTTTTGAGTACAATTTCACGTACCTATAGGATTTCAAATCAGCTAACTGGAATTGGTCTTTCCACGTTTTTCTCTGCCTACTGGGATAGAAACATCATACAAATCTTATGTGGGTGTTGTAAATATTTTTGAATAGTTCGAACACTGTTACTATGGATATACAATTGTTGAAGTTTGTTTTTTTTGACTGATGTATGACATAAATAAAAGAAAGACATTTTTGCTGAAAGTCTTGCTATAAATATATAGAAGTCATTAGTATTTATTTCTTTCTTCGAAGTCGACGAATCTGATTCTGTCAATCCAAGTAAAGTTCCAGATGAGAAGAAATTGGAGATGAACGAAAGATATATAGAAAAGTTGAATCCAGACAACTATAGACATTAGAGTTTCAGTATTTACTCGGGGTCACTGGTGCAATAACCAGCACATCGACGATTAGCCTGGAGGTGATGTGCACATTATAGCGGAGGCGAGGATAGAAGCCTCCAGACAAAAGTGCAGGGGCCAATGGAGGAGCAACAACTTGCCGTCGAACAAAATGACCACAACCTAATTCTTTGATGAAACATTCACCACCATCATTCAAGATGGATAAATGACATCAAGGGCACTACCAGTGCTGGTTCACTGATACACAGACAAGCAATGGGGAAGGGGCTGGCATGATATACGGGAGAGATCGAGGCAAGACATCAATCTAAGTCTCGGTACTCAAGCCTTCGTATTTCAAGCCAATAACAATTATTTCCATCTGCACAAGAGCGATTTTGAGAAGGGATCCTAGAAACCAACCCATAGTCATTCTCTCCGACAGCCAGGCGTCAATATAGGCTCTGCGATTATGCAGATTTGCTTTCAAATCAGTTTCAGAGACTCACAAAAACCTACCTAGCAGCACAGAACAGGGTAAAACTTATTTCAAAACCAGGTTAAAACGGCAACCAGTAGAATGAGAATGCAGATGCCCTAGCAAGAGCGGAGACAGCAAAAACTCTAATTGGTTCAAAATCAGCCTTTGCAATCCCAATTAGGGACATTAGGCAGGACAGCAAAAAATAGGTAATTGATCAAAAACCATCAACAATCTTCCTGGAAAGATGCTACAGGTCGGTGGATCAGCGGTCTAAGGCACAGGCCGTTCGAAACTCCAGCATAGCGATAGTCGGTTCAAGTCCGATGTAGGTACGAGAATTTTTCTCAACTACTTTATATCGGATCGATAGGCGACCGCATGCCTTGTTCAAAAGCAAGTGTATGGTGAGTTGTCTAGATGCCAATCTCGTCTAGTGCTAGCTTGGAGTGCACACCAACCACACGAGGTGGTGCTGTAGGTTTTCCGGGTTTTCCTACAGCTGAAAAGTGAATACATCACCTGAAATATCACTTGAACATGTTGGGAATACATCAAGATTCCACACTATGCAGGTTTGTGATGCGGAGGACGAAACAGCCTCACATATATTATTTGAATGCGGAGCTCTGGCTTGCCTAAGGATG
This sequence comes from Chrysolina americana, assembly GCA_958502065.1. Taxonomy (NCBI): domain Eukaryota; kingdom Metazoa; phylum Arthropoda; class Insecta; order Coleoptera; family Chrysomelidae; genus Chrysolina; species Chrysolina americana. The sequence goes on along the minus strand of OY293421.1, from coordinate 35,113,178 downwards.
GATATCTTAGGACATTGTGTTGCAGAAGATATAATCGCACAGGGAAACCTCATGAGATATCTCCAGAAGTTCATCAGATGATCTAGAACACTCACGAGATAAGCTTGACAGCGGGGATCAGAAAGGTTCTGCTCAGAACTACCTGCATTTCGACCGATGGCGAGCCCCGCCGCATGATGATAATAATAATAATACGTCCACAGACAACGAAAAAGCCGTGGACTTTTGAATCTGGAGTGTCTACATAACAGAATGGTACTGGATGGAACCTGTAAAGTCATCAGCCTTAGTATGTGATCATGAAAAAGCAGAGATTGAAGCATTTCTATTCTAGGCAGCAACCCCTTCAGCCGATGAACTTCGTCTCCAATTCGACACTGAGCGGACGAACCTAAACTCTGTCACCAAATTGGAACCCGTTCAGCAAGAAGCCCACATGAAAGCTGCGGAGAGTGAGAGGCTCATACAGTTCATGAGGATAAACCAATGCATGGTGTCTTGTTCAAGAACATTGAAAACCTTGGCTTATCCAGAAACCTGACCTTCACTTTTCTCAGGTCAAGTGGGCTGAAGTCGGAAACCAAGGGATTCATAATGGCCTACCAAGATGGTTTCTTCAACACCTTCGTCTACTGTAGTCGCGTGATGGGTCTAGAGGTCCCTAACACTAGATACAGAGCGTGTCGTGGGGCAGTGGAGACCATAATGTATTTTCTGTCAGCTTGTCGAGCTCATGCGGTCTCAGCCTATATCCACAGGCATAACACGGCGCTACGAGTGTGGTACTACCAACTACGACACTTGTACGTTATTGACGAGACACCGGTTTTGCCATATGTTCTTGGGGATATTGAATACGTGAGAAATGAGAAGTGCCAAATCTATTGGAACTACTCTGTCCCCATCCCCAGCCAAGTACAAGCCAAAAAGCCTGATGTAGTCCTCCTCGACCATTAAATTAGGACGATTTTTGTCATAGAGGTTTCTGCTCTTGGCGAAACGAACATCGTCCGAAAAGAGGAGGAGAAAGGAATAAAATATCGAGACTTACTCTTTGAACACCGCAGGCTTTCTCCAAACCATTTTGTCAAAATAGTGGTTCTGATCATAGGGTACTTGGTGGAATAATGGACGCGCTGCTCTAGAATCTGAAAATCATACCGGCTTGCCGTGATGTGGCAGAAAACTTAGCCGGAAGAATGCAGAAGGACGTAATTCTTTGTTCGTAGTATTCATGGACGTGGAAGTGGTTACTGGGGTTAATGACACAACAGCGCGCCCTCCGGTTTTATCAGGGCTCCGGAGACAGGGCCTAACTGGCGTAACAGGGTTCTTCGTTAACAAGAAGACATTGGTTTGGATAATCTAATAGTCGCCTAATGTCTGTCCTCTACTGCACATTTGACTATTGTCGAGACAAATATTAATTTACTTTACTTTGGCTATTGCCGCGGCATATACTGACTGATAGTAAGCCAATACAGTCTGTTCCCACCCCTGGATCCTCGTAGGTTAGCAAATATGCGTGAATCGTAGTTAGGATAATAATAGTGTTCTAGATATAATACCTCAATTCTTAGAATATGAATAGAACTACAATCTCTCGGTACCTTGTGGTTTCCCTAAAGATATTATGGACAACTTATTTTTAAATGACCAGTAGTACCCCGATAACTCAGTAGTACCCTGATAACTCTTTGTTAGCTTCTGGCTAAGGGCGGGTCTTCCCCAATAATCTCACATACGCGAAATTTCCAACGCACCGGACTCAATAGAATTCTGTATGTTTCTGATAACATCAAAGGTTTTGACTGAACTAATTCATTACTCAAACCATAAAGACAACTTGAGTAGGTTGGTTATTTTCTATTTCAATGGCATAGGAAAAATGAAATGACTAAAATATAAGAATAAATGACCAGTTAATTAAATATTGACTTGAGTGAAATGATGATTTGAATTGACTAGAACGCCTCTAATGAGTCCAAATAGTGACAAATGTTTCTCTAAACATTGTTCTATAAGCAGCTAATTTGGACTGTAGAGTAATAATGAATACTCTAATTTTCTCGATAGTCACACTTCACGATTAGATAATTGAAAAACATGTTGCTTCAATCACACTAATACTTAAATAAAATGCAATCTTGACGAATCAAAACCCTTCAGACCACATAGCAAACCAAGAAAATTAATTGAATTTGAATTAACATTAGGATGACTTGATCAAAGCTTTTGAAGCTCCGACCTTCCATTACATTATTATTCAAACTAAAGACTTACGACTGACTTGTTCAAACTCAAACTATGAACTAACTTTTTGAATCTTAGCTAAGATCACTTTTTAGGTACTTTGTATGGCATCGAGGGCCGAAGAAGATGTCTTTTGAAAGCTCTAACAATTCTCTCTACCATATTCTTTGAATTTTATATTTCCTCACAATACTTTGAAAAAAATTACATGTTACAATTTTTTTTCCTTATTTACTACTTCATCGAATGTTCGAACTGATGACCGTCTGCTTCCATACAATGATTTTGTTCCAAACGTTCGCGAATTCCGAAAAATTTCCAAAGTAATTCGACGGCACTGTCAACGATTCTTTGCCTCAAATCTTTCAACGATGCTGGTTTTCTTTTATAGATTTTACTTTTCAGATGTCCCCACAGAATAAAAACGAAGGGCGATAAATCTGGCGATCGTGGAGGCCATTCAGTGCTGCCTCTTCTACCAATACAATACTGTGGAAAACGTTGGTCTAAATACTGACGAACAGTCGTCACAATGCAGAGAAGCAACGATCTATTGAAAATGAATCTGATCTTCGTCATATTGATCAAATAAATGAAGATTGGAACCTTTGATGTGAATAAAGTTTAAGAAATAGAAGTAACCCGAAAACAACGTCAATACCACTCGACGCGCGTTTCGCCAACGAAGTTCTCTCATGAGTTTGCAAAACGCGCGTCGAATGATATCGACATTGTTTTGGTGTTTGGTTATTTACATTTATTGAATTTTCGTCATCTTGTGGACTATTTTCAATTATATCAGTCAAGGCAGGGTGAATAGCTTCTTCCAGTAATTGCAAATAATACATTTCACCAGTCAAATTACCTGGGAGAACAAAAGTAGTTGGTCACCACAAATGCCAGCACTTACATTTAATTTCTCCGGTTGCTGTATATGCACCTCGTGAAGAACTCTTGGTTTGAATCAGACCAATAGCGGCAATTGTAGCGATTTACCGTCCCGTTCAAGAAAAAATGCATCCATTGTAAAAACTGCCCTGCTCGATGATTATTTCGCAAAACTGAAAACGTCGGTCATCATCATCCTCATCAAGTTCATGGATTGAATGTATTTTATATTCATTCATTCTTCTTTTAAATGGTTTGGATGATAGTTCGATTGATCTCAGACACAGATGCTAGCTGCCTCAACGTGGGATCAAGATGAATATGTCCCAAAACTACAGGCTTTTCTATTTCTCGTTTATTATCAGCTACGTTTCTTCTATGATCTTTCTATTGACATGTCGATCTTGATGTTGTGCATCGAATAGCTTTCCGCAATGGAATAAACCGTAATATTCAATTTTCAAAACTACGTTAAATAAAATACCAACCAACACTTCGAAATACGATACAGACATTCATTTGACATCCACTAATTTGACGTGTACTGTATTCAGGCATGGATTAGCAATTCCTTGATCGTACCCATTTGTGAGTTTTTATAGAACTGATAACAAATCGCCACAAATTTATACCATTGGCATTCTTAACTTGAATGAATGACATTTTTACCGTTATTGATTCTTTGCAGATAAGTTTCAAATTAAAAATCTAATTTATTAATGTAATGGGAGGAATTTTAAAATTTCGAGACTTTGTTTAGAGAATTTTAAGAGCTTTTGAAAGAAATCTTACTCGACCTCCAATGCAATTGAATAAATTTGAGGTGACTCTTACTCTCGCTTGGGGATGACAGTGGTGGAGTCAAAAATACTGAAAAAGAGTGTACTGTTTCAATAAAAAATCGACGTGTCTGAGGGTATTTTCAAAATGTTGACGCAGTTCAAGAAAATAGATCTGTTTTGTTTTCAGTTGGCCACCCTGTATTATGATTTATGTAGTATTTATTATCAGCGCAAGTGGTTTGCTGAAAAAGCAGGTATCTCAACTCATTTAAAAAACTAGATGTCTTTCTTTCGTTGGCCCAGTTACATATTCATTCTATATCTTTCATCAGCAAAATCTGATAGTTGAGTACCATAAAGAAAAAAAGTTATTTGCACGCGTTGATGGAAAAAACAACGTATTTTCGAGATAACCAGCGAAGGAAATATTTTAGCAGAGGCATTCGTTCCTTCACAAACAAAGGACGTCTCTTGCTCTTAAATTGACGTCGTTCATCTCGACAGATACTTATTTTCGAAAATTAAAACTGTCAACGTCCACGCACTTGATTATGTAAATTCACGCGTTCACCCGTTTGGCGTCGTTCGTGAAGGGAGCGACGCCTCGATGGCGTCTCTGCTGCTGATGGCGACGCCGACGTCCTCCTGTGACGATGTTTGATGGCCTCGGCGCCATCAGGCAACAAGTTGGGCTGGATCAACAGGAATTCGGGGAGTATTTTCGATCATTTTCCGTGTTACTTGTTTCAAGGGAATATTTAGAACTGGTGCACAAAATTGTCAAGCTAGCATCAAAATGAAATAATGATGTTCAGCCATTTATGAGATATATTAATTGACTTGGTAGTATTTAATTCTCGGAAGCGATTAAAATATTTCGATTATGAAAAAATCCAGTTTTTTAATACCTGCCGTTTTCATGTAGCAGACTATGAATAATTTTCTCTGCTTTATCTTCTCTTTTTGTTTTAATTTTTTTGATTTTGCTCTCCTTTCTACAGTTGCGGGATGATTTATGATTCGATATTCCTTGCTGTTCTGTGCGCTGGATGGTGGATATCGCTTCTATTGCAATGATGCAACTACTGTAGATTGCAATTATTCATTTTCCCTGAATAACTAGTTGCTTTTGCTGGAGTTGAACAAATTATATTACGCAGTCTCGTCTGAAATTCTCAAGGTAGTCCTAGTGTGATCGTACTGTGCTACGACCTTCAAAGTATAAGATTTTTTGCAATATTTCACCAGCTTTTTTGTCTCAATATTTCGTCCATTAAAAAACCTCACTCTAGCACCTCGTACGTTGCTGATCGCACGTTCGAATAGTCCAGCTAAAATTGAGATCGCCTATGATAATTTCCTTTGTAATGGGAAAAACGGAACGAAAAATAATAATGGAAAAAGTCGAGAGAAAACTCAGAAAACTAGAAAAGAAATTGGTTTATTTTCAAAGGAATATATGCACTTGTGTCACTATTCTTGTATCTAGGTTATAATCTTCGATAGTTTTTTTTCTTATTGCAAATAATATCGATAAACAGAAATTAGGTATTATTTAAAATTGAATACATCGTAATTTTTTGATTATTCTTTTCAATTCGAGAGTACACATGTATTCATGTCATCTTCATAGAGATGACTGGAGCTGACTGTAATATTACAAGAATTTTCTCAGCTCAAAGATACAAATGTATTAGTGGATAACAAATAACAAGACAAATGAAAACATTTGCAAATAGAAGTTGTTGAAAGTCTTTTGAATTCTTTTGAGAATGCAATCTTTGATGTCGTCATGATCGAATTATAAAATCTGAGGAACCTATTATACTCATATTTCAATCAGCATACAGTTGGGTGATAGGGTACGACTGGAACATTCCATGCCATAACAAGAGTTGGCTCCCTGATACACATATGAAAAATGGACATCTGTATCTACACATATGTGTATGGTGGCTTTTCCCACCCCAATTATAATAAATTATATATTATTATTCTGAGAAGAAATGAGTTAGTCGATAGTATGAGTAGATGAACTTCGCTGATTTATTTTCGAATCGACACAACATTGTGTTCCAATCAGGTTCAAGCTCCAACTTAGTGTCAATGGATAACAAATAATAACACGCATATGTTTTTGTAGGAAGAGTAAGATACTATAATTATTGCTCCAGTTGAACAACATTGACATACTTATATCGAAATGTTTGCAAATAAAAGTTGTTAAACGCCTTTCGAGATCGCAAGTTTTATTATCACGCAATTATGAATTCTTAGGTACCTATTATACTCATATTTTGTGAACCAAACCCCAGAGTATCGTTGGATAACAAATAAAAAGACACATATTTGTTCGTCAGACATATGGGGCTGTTGAATTATTTGCTGTTTGACATTTGCCGATACCCTATTTTATACTGAATAAGCGAAAGGTTCGATTATTTTTAATCAATTTTCATTTTGTGAATTCATGGCCTGTTAAGTAAGTACACACCGCACGAAAAATATTTGAATACTTTTCATGATGAAATTATGTCTCTTTGACTTCAAACGAGGGCTGTGTGCGGGTTTGAGTGCTTTCTGTGCGTCCTATAGATGGCTCTGGTGCTCACTTCATTAGTGAGTGCTTGGGTAGTTACACGTCACGGTTAGTTGACAAAACCCAAATGTGAAAGAATACGGGGTTCTCTCTAAGCATTTCCACCAAGTGGTCAATGTCCGTCGTGGTATTAGCCAGGCAAGTAGTTGTTTTCTGACAGATGTTTGCCTTTTATTTTTCACTTGGTGGAAACGCTTAGAGAGAAGGGTACCCCGTATTCTTTCACATTGTTGATACCTCTCTGGCACAATATATTCGAATTCGTTCGAATTTTTACGGTTTTCTCTCCCGGAGTCTGTGCTACTTGGGAGTGTTATGTCTTGTTCCGTGCGGATGGCGCTGCGATCAACTCTGTTGTAGATAGTAGTGTCATCCGTGGGGAAATATCACTTAAACAGTTGATTATTAGTCATTTGGCAGGGATAGGACAATTAAAAAGTTGTCCGTCCTACCCTGTCACTCATGAGGGGCAGTAAACCTTGGAACATGCATGTCTGCAGGTGATCATTCCTAGCCAAATGAAGGATAATCTTCTGTTTAATTACAAGACAAGCAATTGCAATTGGGTCTTCTTGGAAGAACGTTGCACAAATATCTGCCAGATGTGGTTCAATGTCCGTCGTGTTATTAGCCAGGAAAGTAGTTGTTTTCTGACAGATGTTTTCCTTTTATTTTCCACTTGGTGGAAACGCTTAGAGAGAAGGGTACCCCATATTCTTTCACATTGTTGATACCTATCTGGTACAATATATTCGAACTCGTTCGAATTTTTACAAAACCCAAATGAATATTGTTTACATGTTGTGTCCGGGGCTGTACTGATGATCGGGTTGAACTGTGCTAGTATGCAGTAGACACACCTGTTTTCGATTGTCATTTGGTAGTTGTTACAGGAAGTATTGCAAAGTGAAGAGATGTCATCTTCGTTCGGTGACTCGTCTAGATCTTTCTAGCATGATTCTCGTTCCATCGTCAGGTTCGGCTCCAGGATTGTTCCAATATATTTTGTGATACTAAGGACTAGTAGAGAACTTATAGAGACTCCAAAGTATTTTTGATTATTTAAAGTACCCCGCACATTTAAAATGGCTTTTGTCTAATTTTTCTGAAAATAATAACCAGTGTCTGGAATACATTGAGTCCAAAATGCAATTTTTGATTTACAGAGTATTTTGCGTCGATCCGAGTTTGGTACTCTAATTCGAGCTTATCTTCCTTGAAAATTACCTCATCGCATTCAAGTTGCAGCTCATGAGTCCCTCCATTCGAATAATAGTTATTTATGGTATTAGTGTATTATGATGAAAATAAATCACGCGAAAGATTTATATCACGAGGCAGTCAGGCCGAGTGGTATGAATTCTCAAGTGACTTAGGGAACATAACACACAAGTGGCATACAATGTTTTATCCAACAAGTGGAAGAAATCGTTTTTTAATGAGATAATAATTAATGAGTTTTGCATCTCAGTACCCTATAAATGTCAGAATGACTTTATCTCCGATCAAGTAACACAACCCAGATGAGTAATATTCAAATAGAACTGAATGTAACATCTTTTCATAATGTTATCCCTCAAGTCATGACAATCAGCCCTATGCTGTATCACTTCCGTTAAAAATAACGTCACCGTTATCCGCCATTTCCGTTATTTTGCTATTGCTTGGTAATAGCAAAATAACGGAAGTGGCGAATAACGGTTACGTCATTTTTAACGGAAGTGATACAGCATAGGGCTAATTATTGCCATGTCTCAATTTTTTAAGGATACAATAAGCACGTCAGCTAGATTTTGATATCTGTTGGGTATATTCATGGCAACTAAAACCAAAAAATACTGTCTTGGATGAAATATACAGGGTGGCCCATTAGTGTGAGGAAGTACAGTATCTCTCCTATAATTAGGAGTATGATAAAATGTTTCAGATAAAAGTTATATGGTTTACTTTGCTGCTTAGTTTAAAAATATTTTGGAATATACAGATTGTTTCTTTAAAGCGGGGCAATACAAATCATCATTTTTTAAATTTTTACCGTTAAACTGAGCAAAATGTTTCACATAAGGAGGTATTTCCTTTTTTCGAAAATTTTGCGCTGTTGTCAAGTTATTGCTGAAAGAAAGAAAATCTTCGGAAAAACAGATCACCACAAATGCCATCATAAAAACTTTATGGATAGAATTTAAGAAGAAATATTTGAGACATGTGTTCAAGAGTGAGATGAAATGTCGGTATGGACTGAAAGTTACATTTCTCAAACAGGAGATTTTATACAGAGCCATTAACTTGACAAACTTTCAATATCAAAAACTTGATTATTTTAAATGAAACAGCCAGTATATTATGTCACCATTTTTTGGAACTATTTCGTCCCTACAAATTTGGATAACATGATATAGTCTCTAAAACTGACAATTTTTGAGAAATTTACAGTTTAATTTTCAATGTGTCAAAAATTATCTTTCTATTGATGTAGGCCAGCTAGGATTTTGATACTTAGTTACTGTTACTGAAATTTAACATAATTGCCATGTCAAACTTGAAACTGAAAATCGGTTGGGAAAAGTCTGGAAAACATGTTTTCGTAAGTATGTAAGTATTTAGGACTAGGTAGCCGAGTGGTTAGAAGCATCGAATTTTAATCATTCTGGCTGCCGGTCGTGTGGGTTCAAAGCCTAGCCACTACAGAATCTTTTGTCTGATGGCATGAGAAAGTGCTAGGAATCGGACGTTAAAAGGTAAGCACAAGTTTCGACTTCTAAGGGCTGCCGTTCCTAGGGGGACGACAGCTGGTTAACGGAAAAAACTTTTTTTTAATTACACACAAAAAAATAATTTCTTGAAATAAGCATGACTGCATTGACTCAAGTAAATAATTTGTTTGTATATAACGAAAGAGATGGTTGTTTTGTTTCAAAGAATTAATTTTCTCAACAAATTTCTCAATTGAAAACAAATATATGCTTATATGAAAACATTTTATATCTCGAGTGGAAAATATAATTAATTCATAGTAAGAAAATTATTTACTTACTTCGATAAAACAATTGTTTTGAAGTAGAAACGAAAAATATCTATTGAAGATGGATATTTTCTTGATTTGAAACTCTGAATTTCTCGAAATGAAGATTACATTCATTCACTTCAAGAGGAACGGATTATTTAGTTACACAATGGTTACTTCGACTTGATGAAAGGATATTATTGATCTGAATATATACATTGATCAGAATGAAACTTAGGTTCGTTTTCTTTAACAAAATTAGTCGTTTGAGGCAACATATCTATTACTTAGATTATGTTAAATATTGGTATTGATCCGAAAATATGAATTAATTATTATAAAACGTTTGTTCGTTTCCTTCAACAAAATTATGCGTTTAGGACAAAATACTGATTACTTTGAATATGTAGAGTAATATTGTGGAATCAAATATATTAACTAATCAGAATGAATCTTTCGTTCATTCCCTTCAACAAAAACAATCAATGAATTAATTCAATGAATTATAAATAATGAATTCCATCGTACGAAAATAATTGAAACAAAAATGTCAATGAAAAAAGTTTTATTCAACATAATTATCATTCTTACATGAATCAAAACAATTCTTTGGTTAACAATATTCTAACATATGATTCAAAAAATCCTTATTATCAGTAACTTTGGATATGAACTGAGAAAAAATAAAAAAACCTTATTTCACCAGAAAAAAAAATAAACACAAATAAAATTTTCTACATATCGATGCCTTAATTCGCAAACCCGCTTACTCCACGTTTTATCAATGGAGCTAGCTGGTTTGCGAGTTAGGGCATCGATATTTGATCAAAAATATGAGAAAAACATCAAGATCTAGAATAAAAACAGAATTTTCTGTCCATAAATCTCCACCTCAGTATTTCAGTCATCGGCTCAGTCTTTCAGTCTTAGGCTTGATTGAGTCTTTGAGTCACTTGGATTTGATTTTGAGTCTTTTCAGTCCCACTTTCGAGTCTCTAGTCTTTCAAATATCTGAGTCTTGTATATATTTTAGCTAGATGTTTCCTTCTTGCTCTGTATATATACCGTAACATGTACAAGAATGCTTCTTGGCATTCTACAGTAGAAAATTTCTGTTTCATTATTCAGCTTCACTCTGCCCCTATAGGTGGAATCGTTGAGGCAGCAGCAAAATCTGTTCGATGAAGTTGACGTTTAAAAAAAATTTGCATCTATTACCTACTATTGACAAACTTGACATTTACAAGGAATTAGAAATAAATGGAAACCCAAAAATTCCAAACCGATAAATTAATTAAGTTTAGTTCAATTAAGTTTACGGAAAAAATAATTTAAAAATATTTCCTGGTACATTGTTTCTTTTGAAATAAAACGAAGAAATGCACTATTGTTCTCTAAATCATGTCTTTCAATAGAGCGTGAATTTCTCTGAATAAATAATACACATAAAATTACCTGTATTTTCAGTGGAATCAATTTTTTCGATCAGACTCCCAACACTTTTTCTCTTGCAGTTATTTTCTTATATTGCATAATGGGGTTGTAAAATGGTGCCTATTTTACATAAAAGTTCATAATCGATGCAGGGTAGAGCCTCTCAAAGTCCATGTCTATCTAAAATGATAGACAAGTTAATGAAGATGAAACAGTTTTGAAGAAGTAACAACAATTCTATCGATACCAATTTTTATTTCACTTATTCATCCCGTAGAAGGATCCTGTTACGTTGTCCTGTGAGAGGAAACTAGCTAATTTCTTCAAATATTCCTCATTCAGGAAAGGCAAATCTTCGATAGTTACTTTGTTATCTGAAATAATGCATATTTAATAATCTCAAAATTCAAATGAAATCATCAATAGTTTCTCAGAAATGTTTGTTCTTCATGAAAGTTTGAATACCTAAATTCTCAAACGTAGAGCTCATCTAAATAATTAAGAATTCAAAAGAGGTATTTTTCTAGCTTTCTAACTTGTAGTTGTATTTCTCAAGAAATGAAAATAATTCTTTAACCACTGAATAATTTTGATTCTATACAGAATGGCTTCATTATCCCCATAATACATCTTATTTTCTTTTCAATAATATGTTTGTGTTCAAAGAAATACATATTTATAGTTTTGAATCAAGAATATAGAAGTATCAAAATACACTGACGCAAGTGCGTCTTATTCCCATGTAGGTAAATACCTACACTTTCCTCTACTTTTCAAACCTATCGATGCAAAGTTATTTCTTCACATTCGTTGGTTAGGCATAATGCCGAAGTACTATGAATTATTTACCCATTAACTTTTCTATAAAACTATAAAACAGCCTACCACCTTTTGTAATTCAGTATCCATGGGGTTGTGCCGGTCATCTTTTAATACTCACCTACCAAGGAAGTTTGATACAAGTACTTAATCCTTCCATCAAGGTTGCACAGTTTCAGAAGTATTTGGATATCCATGTTTTTGTTTTCATAACTGTTTCTCACAATTAATATGAAATATACCAACTCCAGTCCGAATGTATGTAAACGCACAATGGCACAATATGCACATTAACCTCAACGAGACCTGTAACCTGCGAACGGCGAGACCCGAAAAACACTTCTAACTACAATACTAAAGCAGACATTACTCCCCTCACTCCCCTTACCAATTGCACAACAGCCTATGGAATCCGTCAGGGCCGGTCCTAGAAGAATGATGTCAGTCAACAATGTTAGAAATGTATTGAACATTTGCTGCATCTATCTGGGATCCACCTCAGATCTCTATAATTTTTGTGGGACTCAACATGTTTTTAACTGCTGAACAAGGCTATGGAAACAAAACTCTGCACTTCAGCATACTATCGGAATAATGGCCCTTTAGACGTCTATAAGGGTAATTCGAGAAATTTTTTACAACAATTTAATCACAATTTAGCAATACTTACTGTGGTTTTACCATCCAATTTTAATAGTATATCAGCTTCAAATGTAATGTAACAACTGTAATATGAAGTTGAAGACATTTCATTTTTTCATTGAAAGAAATCAAAATGTATATTCTATTATTGAGAAAATGAAGTACTGAAATAAAATTTCATATTTTTTCAATTGAAAAGAGTCAGTAATATCAACTTTAAGTATTTCCGTTTTTTAATTTGAAGAAATGTATATTTATATTCTTAAATCAAAAAGAGGAAGCATTAAATCAATAAATTAGGTTTATTCATTCCGAAAAATCAACCATATCAAGCTGAAGAAATTACATTTTTAATTTTATAATGGTGTTCTTGGATTGAGCAAATATTTCAATAAAATTATATCCTTTGCTTGAAAATAACAGATGTTTCGATTCAAAGAAATATGCTCAATTGAAAAAAGAGTTTTACTTGAATTTTTAAAGAAATGCGTTTTGTCAATCTGACATAATTTTTTTTTGTGTGTATGAGAGAAAATTATTGAAATGATAATAAAAAAAATATTAGAAATTTATAACAACTGTTCAAAGTGACCACCGGCAACTTCCAAACAATAATGTATTCGGTTTTCAAATTCTTCATTAACTCGCCTCAACATGTTGACTGGAATATTTTGGAATACGCCCTTAATTCTATTTTTCATATCCTCCTTTGTAGATGTGGGTGTTCTACAAACTTGATCTTCAACGTAGCCCCACATAAAAAAATCCATTTTTGTCAAAAATCTGGTGAGCGAGCTGGCCACTTAAAAGGGCTTCCTCTACCAATCCATCTTCTGGGAAATTCAGAGTCTAAATATTGATTATCAGTAACAGTGTGGTGAACAGGTGCTCCGTCGTGTAAATACCACATTCTTCGTTTGATTCATATGGGTGAATGATTACTTAATTGTGGTAACTGGTTTTCCAAAAAATCAAGATAAATCAAGCCATTAACTCTTCCCTCAAAGAAATATGGCCCAACGATGAAATTTCCAATTATGCCGCCCCATACATATAGGGACCACTTTGTCTAACAAGTTCGAAAGCAATGGGGGTTATCTGTTGAATAATAATGAAAATTATGTCTATTTACAAACCCATTTTTATGAAATGTTGCTTTCCCGGAAAATAAAACAATTTAAAAAATCTCAAAATTATCATGTAACAACTCTTGGTGTAACTGAATACGGTACGGTATTCTTTTTCAAAATTCTTTGTATGGCAGTCCGGCTTATGTCAGTTTGCTTGGATATTTCTATATGCGAGATATGAGGATCTTCTATAACTTTCAAGAGGACTGTCATTTCAGTTTCTTCAGTTATTGCAGTTTTGGTTTTTTCTATTTTTTCATATGCGACATTTCCTGTTCGAGTAAATCGAAAAAGCAAATTTTCAAACGCTTCTTTTCTGGGTTGTCGCCTGTCTGGATATCGTTCTTTATAATTTCTGGTCGCTATTAAACAGCTTTTATCACTTGCCCCCACCACAAAAATCATATCGGTCAATTCTTCGGTGGAGAAATTAATTTCAAATGCTATATCTTATTATAAAACGATAGATACAAAATTGTATGACAGCAATTTTTGTTTTATGCTAAATCTTATCGTTCATTGAATGTTAAATCCATAGCCCACTTTGATAACAGTTTCATTTTGCATGGCCCACACAAGAACCACCTCTTGCCTTAATGAGATGCGCATAACGCATTTATTTGCGCACCATGAACCAGTTTATAAGCAACCGGTTAGTATTATTTAAGCACTCCAGATACTTGTCTGTGATTAAGTGAGCGTCTTGTACGAAGCATATGCATATGGAAAACTGTTAGTTCTTGATTGTTGTAAATATATTAAAGTAATAAACACGTAGTTTTAGTCGAAATAAAATGAAAATGCAAATTTCACAAAATCTGTCAATTTTAGGGGCTATGTCATATTAACAAAAATTGTAGGAATGAAGTGGTTCTTAAAAGTGATAGAATAACATACTGGGTGTTTCATTTGAAAAAATCAAGTTTTTGATATTTGAAGTTTGTCAAGTTAATGGCTCTGTATAAAATCTCCTGTTAGAGAAATGTAACTTTTAGTCCATACCGACATTTCATCTCACTCTTGGTGTTGCATGTCTCAAATATTTCTGCTCAAATTCTATTCATATAGTTTTTATGATGGCATTTGTGGTGGACTGTTTTTCCGAAGATTTTCTTTCTTTCTGCAATAACTTGACAACGCCGCAAAATTTTCTAAAAAAGGAAAAACATCCTTATGTAAAACATTTTGCTCAGTTCAACGGTTAAAACATTTACAGGGTGTTCCATTTAAAAAAGTGATGCTTTGTGTTGCCCCGCTTCGAAGAAACACTCTGTATATTTCAAAATATTTTTATAACGAGGCACAAAGAAAACCATATAACTTTTATCTGATTTTTTATTCATAATCTTCATGACAGACGAGATAATGCACTTCCTCACACTAATGGGTCACCCTGTATAACAATAGGAAGGCAATAGAAACGTTCATTGCAGCTTGTTGGGAGCATGTAAAAACGATATTATTTCCATCGCCGAACGGAGATTCTTCGTTGTCGATATAGTCTGGTCAGTACGGCAACACTGCATTTGGAATATCGAATGTCAAATATGACAGAACAACAACAGAACATCTCTGTTTTTTCGTCTTTGGCTTATTAGAGTTTTTTTTTCGTGATTAAAGGGCAAATTCTGAGTTAATTTGTGTTAAACTATCGTTAGTTTTTATTAAAATGCAATGATCAAGCATTGTGAAATGTGTTAAAGACCATTTGAAGCTGAACCCTTCGTGAGATATCATAATTCATTCGAATGGAGGGATTCATTAGCCACAACTTGGACTCGATATGTATATTTTTAAGAAAGATTGGTCTAAAATAAGAGCACAAATATAAAATCGATGCATAATAATCTAAACATCAAAAATCATATTTTGGACACCCTATACTGGATCTTAAACAACTTTACTACTACAATGTCAACATAAGGTACCATAGAACAAAACACTGTCAAACTTACCAACACATACCTAAAACAGCAGACAAAGAAATAACTACACAATACCGCCAATAACAAAATAACTTCTGAAAACTAGTCATTCCTTTAATGCACCAAAAGTTTTATTTCGTTATGTGCTAAATCTGAATAATCTTGCACCAAGACTTTTTTATTGAAATTTTACATTTTATATACTTTACATTTTTTATCTTTTGTACTCTTATCCCTAATTAGTTTTAAAACTGTTTTACATTTCATTTTAATTGTACATTAAGTTTATTTTATACCATTTAACCATATTTTATCCGAAATGACTGTTAAGAATTCAAAAAGCCAAATTATTTTATATCATTGTGAGAACCAATCATTTTTATATTTGCTAGTATATGAATAATATTCATATTAATGTTTTTATCGAAACAAGTGTTTTACACTTATCGAGTATCTTCACATTCTTGTACCTAGTTGTATTTTCATTATTTTTTTATTTACGTTTGTACTTTTCACATACACAAAAACAGTTCATGAGATCGGTCGACAAATTGAAGTATTTATTAAGGATGCCAGGATCAACAACACAGAAGTTCAGGAATTTTTTCTAATTTGAAATAGGTAGTCGAAAGATATAGTATCTTCCTTGATATTTCAGAGATTTGTTGAGTTTCTTTAACCGCAAGAGGACCTACTGAAAGATCCTTGTCATGTCTCTCTTTTCATTTGACTGGCCTGATAAACATCATCTCATTCATATTTGTTTTAAATGAACGGATATCCGAAAGCTTTTTCGAAATGAGCTGTGATACGCAGTTTTCGATTGTAGGTTCGAGAATATGTTATATACAAAGGACCCTGCACGAAAACATATGGGTAATGGCTCTCTGTTAAATTGGCGGAAATTGTATTATCTTTCAGAAGCATGGGTCGTTAGAAAAATGAGCTAGTTAAAAAGATTTTGTATCTGTCGTTTCTGATATATAACAGGTCAAAGTTCATGAAAACGGCAGAGTTGGGTGGTCGTGGTTGACATAGACAACAATTATTTGCTGGTCGAAATAAGACAGATTCGAGAGAAAAATGTATTTATCGGAACTCGTTAACATGTCTAATTGTAATCTTGAGGATGATAGTACAGTAGGGTCTATATGGGGTATAGTCAAAACATCATTATTCGGATTTTTTTTCCAACAGTATTCCAGAAGACATCATAGTCTATTCTATAGTGCATTCATATTTCAAATACGCTCCATGTAAACAGGGATCAATGCATGCTTGCAGCATGTCCACCTCGTGATCGCCAATTCTCGCAACGCTTTTGGAATATAGAACATCAAACTAAAGCCGGGAACAGACATGCGGCATTCGACATATCGCGATTATTCGCTATTCGCCGAGCAACTCGGTAAACAAACTTTGTATATGGCAAGCAGGGCAGACACACATACGGCGTATTTGCCAAATATCGCATCGACAACTTTGTCTCCTTTGACTCGGCCTAAAATACCGACAGACGATGGGAAAACACCGAATCACACCGAATTGCGAATATTCGCCACGAGCAACCCTACCAAACGAAATGTTTTTGCAGAGATGTATTCAGCTTGGCTGCGTTACAATTATTGAAGCTGCGATTTGTTTGAAGTTGCAGCGTTGATTTATTTTTGTGTTTTTAATTACATTATTGATTCATTCCAAATATTTATTTTGGTGTAAAGTTCTGGGTTGGTTTTGGATGATGTTACATTTTCAAATTCATTTTATTGGGAAAACAAAAGCTTAATGCGTCTCTGTTCTAGCTTGGTGTTCACGTGCTTTTGTTGACATCGTCTGTATTTGAAATATGAATGCACTATTGTTGATTGAAACATATATTTTGTGTCTTGATGACTCTCTCTCTGTTTGAAACTTTTAAAATTTAGAAAATAACTTCTATATTGAGAACAATTGACACATCGTTTCGATTAAAAAAAAAATTATCAGTACTGTTGATTGAACAAAAGATGAATAAGTAAATTTGTGATGAATGTAGTTGTGCAATATTACCTTTCATTTAGATACAGGACGCGTTCAATTTTTTTTAGGTCATTCCTAATGTTCTAATTGAATATCTCAAAATGTGTTCTGTTAATTTGAACCTAATTTAATTCATACCATTTTGAGAACGTCGACTATTATCTATGAAGTTTTCGCAACTTTGTATGTTGCGTTTCTAATAAGATATGCAATTTGAAGTTATACGTATTGACGATAGACGACATTTCAAAAATGATATCTGAAAAATTAGGTCCAATAGTTTTCGAGATATTCAATATGAATATTATGGATTACCTAAATAAAATAACTCACACTGTATCTGGATGAAAGTTAATATTGAACAACTGATTTCATAACTAAGTTATTTCATATTTTGTTTAATCAACAGTACCAATGAATAATTTTTTGTAGTGAAAAGCGATCTGTCAATTGTTCTCAACAGAGAGTGGTATCAAGAAACAAAATAAGTTTTAATCGTTTAAAATAGACTGAAACTATGATGACTTTCCAAAATATCACTTTGTTGTAGAATAGTGTGAAAAAGAATTCCGAAAAACGATCCCTATAATAATAATATTATAATTCGATATGTTCCGATAAATACATTTTTCTCCAAATGACATTAAATGCGGCCTTTTAATGACACTTGGCAGGCTTAGAAGTTGTACTTTTAATGCCTAGGCAGAAAAAGTCCACTTTTACTGCCTAGGCAGAAAAAGTTCGTTGCTAGACAACCTTCCAAGTAATAATTTGAATCAAACTGGTTATTAAAATTGACAATGACAAAGTAAACAGTAAACAAAAAAATTCAACAAACGTCATCAGCGGTAAACATAGTAACGCAGAGCCCAGTTACCTTTGATGAAATAATTTAGTTATTTGGATATTGATAATGAAAAGCAATTTAAATATGAAAAAGTCGATTTTGCGTGGAATTGGAACAAATTTGAAGAAAAAATTATATGTTTCACACGGCAGAAAAGCAGATTCAATACCTTGGCTGGTTTCATAGCCTCGCTACGCTCGGCTATGAAACACCAGCCGCGGCATTAAATCTTGTGCTTTTATGCCTAGTAAAACAAATTACTATTTCATCCTGAATTTATGATATTTTGACCAACAAAACAGTTTTCTTCTATGTCAATACCACACAACTACGACGCTTTTACTAACTTTGACTTATATTATATATATATTATATATATTATATATTATATCTCAAAAACGACCCATACAAAATCATTTAAACTTTTCCTTAAGACCCATGCTATTCTACTACAACAGTTTCAGCCAATTTGACCGAGAACCAATTGGGCTTCTCCCTTCCAAAACACAGTATCCAACATTTTTTCAGAAAATGAAGTTTCAATATTTTTGGATATACTGTGTTTAGGCGCATCTTTCAACCTGTTTGTTGATAGCAGTACTAATTTCAGAGATATGACATACCCCTAACCTAGTATGTACAACCCCTTCAACGCCAAACAAAAACACTAAAACTCGTTTTCTCCTAATTTTGTTTTTTACACATACTGGGTTTTGGAATGAAGCAACCGAATTTTCCATATATTTTCGTGCGGTGTCCTTTGTAAGGCATTGCTGCTTTGATATCATATAGATAGATGAGAATATGGATAACAGTTGAATACATAAGCAAATAAGCTCGTTCGAATCGGAATTCGTTGAAACGATTATTTATTGAACAAAAACACGGGGTTGAATTCTGATTCGGTGCTGTAAATAGAAGCATCGGGGAATTGTAGATCAACAAGGGCTAATCGATTTCGGCTTATTTACGGGAAGTTGGAGTTAATTAACTGATAAAAACTCATTGTGTTCAATTACTGCGAATAAACTGATGCCCAAAATAAAAGTCCTCTCTTGCGGGGGTGTTCCTTGATGTAAGAAAGGCAACTATTGATTTTTCTTATAATTATCAACGTATTTGGTTCTCGCTGAATCTTTCTTGTGTGTTTGTTCACCCTTACGAGCAACCCTCAGAAGTCTCCGAAAAACTTATGCGAGCTTGGAAAGACGTGGGCCTTACCTTTTATTATAAAAATAATAAGCAGTGGTAGCCATTAAATTGGTAATATATGGAAACAAAGGTTTATTATTGAATTACGAAATTTCCAGGGTAATCCATTGTGCATGTCCGACAATATGAAAATTGAATTTGACATTGTCACGTGATTACTGGTATGGGGGCAATGAAAAATCTTCTAAAATATCGTACAGTTGGGTAAGATGGCAAGATATCGAAAAAAATTACCTGAAAAAGTTGCTTTCAAGTTGAATTGTATGCTCATATAAGGTAAGCTCGGGTGAGTGTGACCGTGATTTTCATAATTTCGCATTGCATTTAGTCCATCTGATGAACCTGAACTAATATTAACAATGAAATTTTGCAGGTATTTACTTCGAAGATCAGTCTTTGTAATACGCCACAGAAAACTGTTGAAAAATGTATTCTATGAATTTTATTTATATATTTAGATATACATCTCCATAGATCACACTTCCCCGGAAATTTGGGGCAAGTGTGATTCTGGCCAAATTTAAAGATATTAATGCACGTAAATCTCTCTTTGGGGCAGGTGTGAGTGAACAGTAAAGGAACTTTCACCACAATTTATTTGTTTCGAGATATATTTATTCAAAACATAGTTAGGAACTTTTTATTATTGAATTTGAAATGCCCCACTGGAAAAAAATAAAAAATTATCGTGAAAGTGAACATTTGTTGAAATGATAAATTTACAGGTAGGAATCTGAAAAATCGAATGAGAATTTCATTGATCCTCATCTTCTGACGAGTGGTGATGGAAGCACAGTTGTTATTTCATCCTCAAAAAGTGTATCAATGCCTTCCACATCTGGCCAGGTATATTGTTTGGCTCTCTGAGATTTCCGTATATAATATCGTACTATAGCTGAGAAAATATTACTGATCAGATTGGCCAAATGAACCGGGTTCACACTTACCCCGACAGATAGGTCACACTATCCCCAATAACATTTAATTTCGGGGTATGTGTGACATGCAATGGAAACATGTAAAAAAACAACTTCATGAAAAAACGGCAATCTATAATCAGATTCATTGTTTAGGCAGAAGAAAAGTGTATAAAATGGATTCTTACCTTATATTTTAACAATACACTCAAAGCTTGAAATAAACTTGTTATACTCGTTCGGGTTGATAAATTGTAGGTTAGAAAATTGGGGAAAATATTTGGATTTCACAAGATCTCTTTTGTATTTTATATGATGGTTATAAATTCATTATAAGTGTGGGCCATTCGTCAATAGACGGCATTGGGCTGTCGCCCGGTTTAGCGAAGATAGCGAGCAAACTCACACTTGCCCCAAATTCACACTTACCCGAGCTTACTGTACACAGTTCCAGGCAATAATTCAAGAAAATTGAAAATATTACTTTTTTGAAATATTTAATGATCTCTTCACAAATATTTGATTTATTTCAACTGGATAGCTTGCTGTGGTTAAACTCTTGTGATGAGGAAACGGATAAAATAAATAAGTGTTGCCGGGGAAAATACATTAAATGCTGAAATTGCGAAAAAATTGTGAATTTGCTAAGCAATGTCCAGCATCCAAAGTCGATGAGGACAGGCTGTATCGTAAGCCTGTATCCAGCAAGCCCTGGCTCACAAATTATATGTCGCTATACTTCAACTACAAAACAGAGGTGTCTTCGTAGATGGTCTCATCTACAAAGAGCGTTGCACCATGATGCTAGATACAAGTGCAACTAGGATGATCCTGTGGCCTACTTCTGTTAAAGCAACAGCAGTTATCGAATCGACAGCAACAGGAGAGCCAGAGCTATGGCATATGGGGTGCTACTAATTGAACTGATTTTATAAAGCACCAAATTGAAACACCGAGCATTAGTAACAGACAGTGAGGACGATGAGATAATTTGAATGGATGGACTACGTCCTCCGTGTCATAGGAAAAGAGCTGGTGCATCATAGGAGAAATGAGGAAATGATTTGTGTCCTGTTAGCTGAAACTGTGAGCGTACCGTGGAGGGCTCAAACCATACTGGAAGCTTGCCTGGACGGGGCTGCGAGCAGTAGAAACGTGGTATTGTTCGATTCCAAACTTAACGAATGACCAGGAACTGCACTAGGGAAAACTATGTTGTGAATCGACAAACTTGTGCCGGTTAGGGTAATGAGTGTGAATTATTATCCAGTGACGTTGAAAAATGGAAAAATTCTAGGGCACTGCCCGTCAATTTTTTCTGAAATTGGGAGTGTACACGGCACTATTACCCAAGCTAGCAGCTTCTCAGTAAAATTGGAAAAGTTGGTTGCCATCTTATCCAAGGTCATGGGACCAGCTCAGCAGTACAAACTGAGAGATTTAGTCAAGAAACACCCAGATATCTTCGATGCCGGACAAGAAAAAGGAGGTAGAACGAAGGCGGTTCAGCATAAGATCAGCACCGGGAATGCACGACCAATCCGGCAATCAGTTAAAAAGTGAGAGGCTGACAAAATAATCAACGACATGCAGAAAGAAGGAAGTATCAAACAATCTGACGGTCTCTGATCCTCCCCAATCGTGCTGGTGAAGAATATGGATCAACACGCTCTTGTGTAGATTATAACCAATTAAAAAAATGTGACGAAGGACAGTTACTCTCTTCCGATGGAAGAAGACTCCATAGACACGTGGGATGGTTTTACGATTTTTTCGATCTTCAATTTGAAAAGTGGATACTGGCATGTAGAACTGTTTCAAGTAGGTCTCATATCTAGCATACTTCGACAGCATAATTGTGGTCGGCAGATCTTTCAGGGACCTGGGGGAGGATTGAAATTAAGCCCGAAGAAATGCCGTCTGTTTCAAGAAGAACGACATTTCGGCCACGTCGTTTCTTAGGAAGAAGTAGAAGAAGAACAGAAGATCAAAGCTGTAGAGAAGTGACCCATTCCGAAAAGTATACGCCAGCTTCTACTCTTGCCGATATGTTCTAGAGTTCGCCAACTCCGCTTAACCATTGGCTAGGCTTACGTAGGGCAAACAAATATCCAATGTCCTGTCTCAGATCCAGGAAAGGGAGGAAAATATGTGCCGTTGTCGAAGGAGTCGAGCATTACTACAGATACGTGTATGGGATTTGTAGTAAGTATTGACCATGCAGCTCTCAAAGGACTTCTACAGTTCAAAAACCCCGAGTGTCAGGTAGCATGCTATATTGGGAGATTCCAAGAATTTCATTTTTATTTCGATTTTTGACGGCTCATATCTTCAACGAGCAGAGAAAAAGAAGTCGACAATTTGTACATCCACGGCAGTGGAGTGTGAATGAAATCCAGAAGGAACGAGATAAATGTCCATATCTTGGTTAAGTCATCGGCTAAGAGAAGAATAATTGAAAACCGACTGGCAGGCAATAGCAAATTATTCTCCAGTCATGAAATTCTACTTTGCCCAATGCTCTTACCATGATCAATGATGTGTTGAAGTCCATAATGGCAGGAAAGAGAAGTGCCAGGAGGTAGTTCCCAAAAGCAGAAGATCGGAAGTGCCCCGAGAAATTCGTATGAGGTCACCGGAGGACATCTGGAAGTGACGAAGAAACAGTCCCCTAAGTCCCCGATGCATTAGTACAGGGCAGCTCATTTGAAAGAGTCGTCGAAGTCATAACCAAAAATAAATGAATCCTTGTGGCAATAGACTTCTTCAGAAAGTGGACCGAAGCCTATGCCCTGCCCGGCCAAAAACCATCACCGTCGCCGACGTCTTGGTGAAGAGTGGATATATCGATTCAGAATACCATTGGAGCTGCATTCAGACCAATGAAGATATTTCAAATTAAACATGTTAAAGGAAATGTGTGGAATGTTGACATCCAAAAGATGGAAATCACGGCTCAAAACCCACAGTACCATGGAATAGTGGAGATGAATAAAATGATGAACCATCACCTATCGTTGCGACTCCCTTGTGATCTGAAGTTTGGGACCGCCACCAGGACAGGACAATGCGGGAGAAGACTGCATCAGCAAATTACGGCTGAGAATCGACGATATCCGTGAACGAGTCCGTTTGAACATACTGAGTGCCAGCGACAGAATGAAGGAAACCTATTTCGTCGAGGTCGATGCTGGAGGATATCACACAGGTGAAATCGTCGTGGATTATCACCAAATTTACGGAAATCTGAAAGTTTGTACAAGATCAAAAGAGGATAAACGACCTTGTTTATCAAATCTTCAAGTCACCCCGAGAGAAACTTATGGTCCTTCATTTCGAAAGTTGTCCCTTTACGCTGTAAATCACGACCAAGTTTGCACCCTCAGACCACCAGAAGACCCTCAAATATCCAGAGGCATCGCCGTGGTATTTCCCAGGAACTTTGACTCTGGGAACTTTGGGAACAGAATTCAGACGTTGGAGGGGTGCTGCAAGTGAAGAAAGACTAAAGAAAATCTACTTCCTGGTTTCTGAGAAGCATTCTCGAGATAAATGGACCTATGAAGATGTCTGGAAGGACATCACCAAACTAAGGAACACGATGGTGGACCAAAATCTTGTGGACCTGGCAGTTATAAGAAGTATATGGGAGAGGATGTTTGGATAAAGCGGCGTAAATATTTTGGTGTGCTGTAATCATCTTCCACGACCTAACATGAAGACTGTGAATTCTAACTTCCATCGAACCTCGCGCTGAAGATATAGGGAATTTTGCAAACATCGACAAACTCCAAGAATGACATTTTAGGGCAAAATGTCTTAAGGGGGGGCACTGTAACGATCCTGGAACCGGACCTGACTGCTTGTGTTTGGATAATCGAGATCGGCTTGTTAACAATGCATGCCATCATCACTCGAGAATGGATAAAGTCGAAGAAAAAACGAGAGTCATGTAAGAAACATTAAGATGAGTCACAGGAATTATCCTATTAAAAATGGTTTTTTAAAATTATTTTTTTCGTTAACCAGCTGTCATCCCCCTACGAACGACAACACTCAGTAGTCGAAACTTGTGCGAGCAAAGGATTAACGAGGTCTTACTTTTTAACGTGCGAATCCTATATTGTCGGTATAAATACAGAATCTCGAGCAGAGAAGGCAGTTTTTACAGTTTGCAGTTTACAGAGTTTGCAAATAGATACAGTTGGCTTAGCCATAGTGATATAAATTACATTAGTTGTTAAGAGTAAATCAGAAGTTTTTGTTTACGAGTCCAAATAAATTTGTGGATTACAGTTTGTAATGGTACTTGTTATCGTACTTACTGGTTGTGATGAATGGTGAAAAATAACTAATTCACGTCAAGCACCAAACTGAAGGTGTAGAGAAAATGGGGTGGAGTCGGCAATTGGCTTTTGGTTTTTGCTGATCTTAAGCTGAAGGTGGGCACCACCTAGTTTCGAATTTTTATTTTATTTTATGTAGAAGAAAACAGGAAACAAACTAAACTCAAAGAAACGGCAAAGGTAATTTCCTTCAGCTCTAGAGTACGACAAAAAAAATCAGAGAGTGATATTTTTCTAATTTATTTTCAATGATATGTACAAAGGAACAGCAGAAGGCTGTTCTGTTCAAAATGGTATTTACAAGGTGACCCTAACAATAATAATGTGGCTTTGCAAAGGGTAAATGTTACCAGCTGATGTTGTAGTGCAGAGTACGTCGTTGAACTGGGGTTGGAGTTCCAAGTACCACCTCTGAATAGATGTTCTACCTTCTTAATATATACGGCGATTATTCAGTGGAATCTCTAGAAGAGCACCCTTAGGCTGTACTGAGCTGACTACTGAAGGTGATTAGGCCTGTGGTAGTAGACTGAGAAGGTGTACTGAACGAAAACCATCTTCGATTTTGATCTTCACGGGAAGGCAAGACTCTATTGCATGCAAAACAATCGAATGTATAAGCCACGGGTATTGACTACATTAAATGGTTATAAAAGGTACCTTTTGTAAACCTCGAAGGTTACTTAAACTTTTAAAAAATTGGAAACCAATGACCACAAAAAATCGTGTCGACTATTTGAAAATGCTAGATACTGTATTTAGAAAGAAAACAGAATATATTGGTCTCCCCTGTAATAACCCTTTGCTAATTACAAAAAAAAATCCTGTGATACGATAAGGTAGATTTAGCAACGAATAAAATAATGTTCAAACGTTTAATTTCAATATTTCGTTACATCCTACAAATTGAACATCCCCGGTAATATACCGGGTGGCTACGGAAGTATTGCCTACGGAATATCTCAGTTATTGTATGAAGTAGGTTTGTGAAATTTGGAGCGTCGATATAATGACATAAGAGCTAGAATTTGAGCATATTGACATGTCGAAGTTAACTTCCGGTCTGACCGGAAGTAACATCAACTTTCTTATTTTAAATGGAAACCCTATTTTTTTTTTCTTTTCGCTTTATTCAGCATTCAATTCTCTTTCTAATGACATATCACAAGTTGGTATCTAACCAGGAACTAGATCAGAAAAAAATTATAATTGAAATTCACCGAGTAGGCCGTGGAAGCAAAATGAAAGCCAAAAATTGAAAAGTTGGCTATGGAAACCATACGTCACTTGATAACAGTTGCTACTACTGTGATATTTTATATTCATTCGTCGGCGTTATAAAAAGCCGCCAAAAAATATTGGAAAAATTGGGAAAAAAACAATACTCTGTAGGTCCATAACTTAAATAGGAACAGACAACTTTTTCTTGCCTGTACTATTCAGCATAACCATTCCTTTCTAATGATATAATAGAAAGTAATTTTTTTAAATGAAATACCAAAAAATCCAATTATTATTATTCAAATAACAAAAAAACAGATTTATCGAAAAAAAAAATTCAAATTGATAGGATTAAAGATAAAATAAATTCAAAACAAATGTTCGAAATGCATTCCCTCAGCGTCAATACATTTATTGACTCTGGTGATATTTTCATGTAAAACGTTTCTCAACATTTGGGGCGTGATATCTTGGAAAGCTCTACGAATTTAGCTCATGTAGAGTTGTAGGCTGTGTGGAATACACCCTATTTTTAAGATGCCCCCATAGAAAAAAGTCGCACGGAGTAAGATCAGGTAACCTTGTTGGCCACCTGACTGGACCATGGGTTGTTATAAGTCTCTCTTGAAAGCGATTTTGAAGATAATTTCTCGCTATTCTTGAATTATGCGGAGGGGCGCCATCTTGCTGGAAGTACATTCTCTCAGTTATTTCCGCTGGTAGGTTGTTAATGAATTCCGAAATTTCATTCGTTAAAAAATTAAAGTATCTCTCTCCGGTTAGTTGGCCTTGAAAAAGAATGGGGCCAACAATATGAGTTCCAACTATTCCTGCCCAAACATTCAGACCAAATCTCTCCTGGAATCCACCTTGTCGAAACCGGTGCTCGTTTTCTATCGCCCAGTACCTGAAACAAGAGACCGTTCACACTTTTAGCACTTTACACTTCGACTATCGACAATAATCCAAATAAAGTACAGTATCTACCTTGTATTATTCCTGTTAAATAATCCATTGTTGGTAAATCTTGACTCGTCCGTAAACAAGATATAATAGTTAAATAGGTGATTCTCAGCATTTTGTCGAAGAAACCAATTACAATATTCCAGGCGCCTTTCACCGTCATTTTCATACAAATGTTGATGCAACTGATACTTGAAGGATTTAAATCGATTTTTTTTCAAAATTTTCCTAGCAGAGTCCTTACTTATAGCTAATTCGGCGCCAATCTGCCTTGAGGAAATTGTGCTATCATATTGTACTAAAGCTAATACATTAATTTCAGTTTCCTCATTAATAACAAATGCTTCTTGGTCTTCGTGAACATCAGGCTCAGTTCTTAATTTTTCTTCAAGCCACTGGAAATACCTTCTTGACGGTTGCTGCCTCCCTGGATATCGCTCTAAATACAATCGTTCAGCGGCATAAGCATTTTTTAAACATTCACCATAAATGAGAAGCATGTCAATTTGTTCGGTTCGTGAATAACGGGGCATTTTTTGAATATTCCACTAACTGATTTCGATTTCCAAACCGTTTTAAAATGGCAGAATCAAAAACACTTCTTCGAACGTCAAAATAATATGGTAGCGGCGTTCGTGAGAGCTCTCGTTTCTTTTTTGTTTCATTCCAAAATACATCTTAATCAGCCTACTTGTTAATATTTTGGTTCGAATGATTATTGCAATGGAATGATTATTCTGAATAGCACAAACATCGTCCATAGGTAGATATTAGAATATCTATGGACGATGGCACAGACCAAGTACGTTTATGTACCTATTTAACCTAGAACCTACAGGATATAATTTATCATTCCACATTATTTTTAATGATATTTTTGCGTATGGCGATAATCTGTTTTGTTATTTGAAGAATAGTAATTGGATTTTTTGGTATATCATTTCAAAAAATTACTTTCTATTATATCATTAGAATGGAATGGTTATGCTGAATAGTACAGGCAAGAAAAAGTTGTATGTTCCTATTTAAGTTATGGACCTACAGAGTATTGTTTTTTTCCCAATTTTTCCAATATTTTTTTTGGCAGCTTTTTATAACGCCGATGAATGAAAATAAAATATCACAGTAGTAGCACCTGTTATCAAGTGACGTATGGTTTCCATAGCGAACTTTTCAATTTTTGGTTTTCATTTTGCTTCCACGGCCTACTCGGTGAATTTCAATTATAATTTTTTTCTGATCTAGTTTCTGGTTAGATACCAACTTGTGATATGTCATTAGAAAGGGATTTGAATGCTGAATAAAGCGAAAAGAAAAAAAATAGGGTTTCCATTCAAAATAAGAAAGTTGATGTTACTTCCGGTCAGACCGGAAGTTAACTTCGACATGTCAATATGCTCAAATTCTAGCTCTTATGTCATTATATCGACGCTCCAAATTTCACAAACCTACTTCATACAATAACTGAGATATTCCGTAGGCAATACTTCCGTAGCCACCCGGTATGTTAAAATTTAAGAAATAAAATTTTTATTTGCAATCACAAAATCTGGAGATACTAGACATTAATGAGACAGTAGAGGAACAGGTGTAAAAAGAATAGAAGATCTAGAAGAGATAAAGGAAATAATGTTGTACAGAACAGATGAGAAAAAAAAATGATCGTAAGCAGCTTCGACAACATCAAGACCAAAATGATTAGCTGAGGAATCCAGAAAGTAGTGAGTTCAATACAATATTTTGTGCTGTAAATATAATCACAAAGAGATCTATTTGATAAAAACAAAAATTTAGCATCACTGACGTTTTTCACAAAAATTACTTTCGCAACACTGGAATTCAGACAGGCATGTGTACTCCTATGACAGCAACTAGTAAATCAAATTGAGACAAAAAATCCAAAAGTTACTAGTCACAAGCAAATAAAAGAATCACACATACCTGTTCGAAATCCAACATTCCTGGAAAGATTCTCAGCGTCGAACTAACGTTCTCCAATGGAGTAAATGATCTCGGGCAGTGCTTATAGAATTTGGATTATATTGTAAAATGTACCTGGAAGTAAAATAAACAAGCGAAAAAATGTTGACAATAGCAGTATGACGAAAATTCTTGAATCCATAAAAATCACCGTTTCCTTGAACGTGATATCAGAAATATTTTAATATTTCACCAAGGATTTCGAAGAATTGTGAATATTAACATTCTGTATAATTCAGGCCATGTGCAAAAAAAAAGAAACAAGAAATTATCGAAAAAACTATAACCAAAGCCAAATTGGAATAGAAACTGAATTAATATATAACAATTACTTTGAAGAATAGCACAAAAGATAATATTGGAACGGACTCACCACCTTTCTTTCATACCAGCCATCAAAAAATCATCAAGTCCTTAGCTATCGATAGCGAGCTGTCCGACGAGAGAAAAAAAAACAAAAATCTATCGTAGCCCTCTCGAACGACAATTCCTGTTTTTGTAGAAATTCCATTTCTGTCGCGCAAGGTTGGATTGTTCAGGCGACCGATCAACCCAACGATGTATACGAGGGTCTCTCCAAGAGAGATGTAAGTGGATTTTACGAAAATTAATTATTATTCATAACGAAGTACAAAGTACTCGTTACAAGTTGAATGTATTTATTTTACAATAATTTGGAAAGCATCATATACATTATTATTTGGAAGTAAGCGATGCTGACATTAGGCAGTTGTTGTTTCTGATTATTTTTGTAGTTTTGTTTTTTAAATTATCGTTACTTTCAATTTGAAGCTCCGAACAAATAACACAGAGTAACTCGCCGCACACGCATTAAAAATTTGTGTGTAAGGAACATCTTCCCCCAACGGCATTGTCGTTCGTTGTTAACAGAAATATTGAGGTTCAATAAAATAGAAATAATGGAAACCCAATATGAAATAGAAACCTGAAATTATGGTGGAATAATCTCCACAGGATTTTGAGAACAGCCGATGCTCTAATTGACATGTTTTTTCATAATTCATTAATTTTTCTCTCTTCCTATTTGGTTTTCCCTTCTCGATAGTTACGACACTGGTAGCTTACCTCTGAAATAACATATTTTGATTCCCAGCTTCAAATGGTCTTTTACACATTTCACAATGCTTCATCACTGCTTAATAATAAATACTAACGATAGTTTAACACAAATTAACTCAGAATTTACCCTTTGTTCAAGAAAAAACACTCCAATAAGCCAAAGACGAAAACAAACAGAGATATTTTGTTATTGTTCTGTCATATTTGACATTTGATATTTCAAATGCAGCGTTGCCGTACGGACCAGACTATATCGACAACGAAGAATCTCCGTTCGGCGATGGAAATATCGTTTTTACATGCTCCCAACAAGTTCCAATGAACGTTTCAATTGCCTTCTTATTGCTATTTGTTTCATCCTAGACAGTATTTTTGGGTTTTCGTTGCCATGAATACACCCGACAGATATAAAAATCTAGCTGACATGCTTATTGTTAGAAAATTGCGACATGGTAATAATGTCATTATTTGAGGGATAACATTATGAAAAGATGTTATCTCCAGTTCTATTTGAGTATTACACATCTAGGTTGTGTTACTTGATCGGAGATTTGAAGTATTGCTGGCTTTTCAATTATAATACTTCTGAAGAAACTAAGATTTCTATTCATGCTATTTTCAGCTTTGAGTTTGTAAGTACAATCTTGTTTAAATGGCCAAAACTATGTGTCAAAATACTAGTGTAGAGTTTTTGAAAATATTTAATTGAATCGTGGATTTCTGAAAACTGTTAATTGAGAAAATAAGGGTTTTCAAGGTGTTTCAATTGTCAGGTTGATACCTCCTTATAAATCTCGCTCTTTGAGAAATGTGAGTTTAAATCCGTAGTGACATTTGAATTCAATCTTGTAGTCGTACGTTTCTATTATTTTTGTTTGAATTCTATTAACAGAGTGTTTATAATGTCATTTTGTCATTTTGTACTGTTTTTTCGAATATTTTTTCTCCTTCTGCAATAACTTGACAATGCCGTAATATTTTTGAAATATACCGCTAAGTTCAATGGTGGGAAAATTGTATACTTTCTGTTCCCATGCTAAGAATAAATACTCCGTTTATATTCAAATATGAATGATGTTTTTTTTTTGGAAAATCATATAAGGTGATAAAATAAAAAAGGCCAACGTGTATTGTGAATTATGGTTTTTAAACAAAGCAATGACGGCTGCAAAATATATTTGTAATAAGAAACAAAGCTTTATTTATATCACATCACACTAATGCAAGGAAATAGAATAATTCGCCACCCTGTATGATGATCCACCCAACTGAAATGATTGTTTTCGTTGGTAGTTGATTAATTAGCACTTACGCACGTCATCGATGATCATTTTAAAAATGACACGTCAAACAGGATGAGCGATGACCCGATCCATCAGCTCGTGTATCGAAATGTTATATAGACGGCGGCAGCGTATAAGCCCTAATAGATAAATTGGGAAATCGAGAACAGAAACCGATATCAACTGACGGCACTTGAAATTAATGTTTATGATAGTGGTTGATAACTGGTTATATCTGATCCGGAGACATAAGATAGTAATTTATGTATCAGTGAAACATCTACGGAAAAAATTGCATAGTTATTTGTTTATTTTTTGTTAAGAATATTTTAAAAGAAAAAAAATGCATGACATGATAAATAGTAGTAATTGATACATTTCCGAATTCTCTCGATCTGAAAATTTGTAGCTGATTAGCGCTGCACCCACATAGACAGGCGCTATGTTGCCAATATTAAACGATTTCAATATATTTTCTACCATCCTTGATTAATACATGCCTTCAAACCTAAGCTGGGCGAAGTGAGGAAGAAATTGACTATTCGGTATGACGCGCAATTGATGGCTCCTAATCTCATTCAATAGACAGGTGTATTAGTAGTAATTTGGGGATCCTAAACACGAATCTGAAGAAATTTCGGGTAAATTTTGTCCCCTAATATAACTTTCCGGAAAAATGGGTGGTTTCATCGCTATTGACGTGCAGTGTATATCACGTAGGATGACACCTTTTGTTCGGTGAGTTCATTTCTTGTGCATCTATCGATCTTGAAAATTTTATAGTTCTATGTTGAAAATAACGGAAGATACGGGGGTGATTCCATGAGAAGTGAAACAGTGTTGGTTATGTAAAGTATCGTAAAATATTTATCTTGGGTATCATGATTCAAAGAGAGCATCAAGAATAGCTTTGCTGAATAGTGAGAGAGCATTACAATTTCTCCTCGATTGTGGTGAACATGTTGCAAGCATGCATTGATCGCTCGGTGCGATATCGTATTTTATTAGTTGAATATTACTGACATTAATTTGTAATGATCTTATGATACAAGACTAGGAAGTTAAGCCTTTTGAATTTTTTTTACTTGTGCGAGATAGTACCAAACTTCCTGATGCCATATATGAAACGTAAACATGACTTTTGCATTTTGCGATTCAGTTTATCTCAATTTCATCAAAATACGGGCCTTATAAAACAGTACTATAAGTGAAATGGCTGAGAACCAAAGTCTCCGTCAGCTTCACATTGAATTTCTTCTATCATTTTATGTCGCATAATCTCTTTGCAGGTTTGACTCACATGGTTTTTATACCTAACGTCGGTATCCAACACTATTCCAAGATTTTTTACATGTTTTACAAGTCAAATTTTTACCAGCAACTTTCATACATGTCCCTTTTTCCTTAACAAATATCATAATGTTCTGATTCTTTAATTAGTTTGTCGAGATCTTCACTAATAATTTTCTCAGCATTGTTACAACTACTTATCAGGATCACAAGAGAAATATATTTGTGTATCATTTATATACACGTGAGATGCAATGTGTGCGATATGTTGTTATATTATTTGTGTAGATACCAAACAATTGTGGCCCCAAAATGGATCTCCGTGGTACACCACAATATATACTGTCCTTAGAAGATTGACCTATTGACGCCCTATTGAAAAATCCCATAGATACTTACCACATAATAGCTCAAGAGTAATGATGTCAAAAGCTTTAGAGAAATCCAGAAGAATAAGTGTAACAGATTTTTCGTAATAGGGGGCCTTGATATATCATCTGTGGTGTTAAACAAATGAGTGGTGCAACTGAATCCAGGTTTAAAAACGGGTTGGTTATTTGGCAATGTTGTATATTTTTCCAAATGAAGCCGTGTTTGTTTATTCATGTTTTGATAGACTTGGCAAAATACGTATAGGGCGCAAGTCATTTGTCAAGGAAGTCGCTCGTACCACTTTCCAACATCCGGAAAAATACCAGCTATCAAACAGGAAATCAGAATATTGGTTAAATAAGAAAAAATTGTTGGACAGCAAAGAGAATTATTTTTAAGGTGAGCAAGTCTGAATCTACTGCTGAGTATTCAATTTTGAGTATATTATTACGATTTGCTAAATAATAATGCCGAGCACACTACTAAACTATTTATTTTCTAACTTCACTAAAAACATACAACTACTACACTGAATAATAAAATACAATACAACTAACTAAATATTCCAAACACTTCTATCACTTCTACATAATCTTCTTAATTAATCATAACTTCTCTTCATCTTGATCATCCCAGTGAAATCTTGCCTTTATATAAGTACTCAAGTGTAACCAGATTCTTCGCGAATCCGCTCCAGATTACTCACGACAGAATTTCTACCCAAATAATCTCTTGGAAGCGCTCCATTAAATAAATACCTGTGGCGTCAACTCATTTGTATGCGATCTGTTTTTATGGTTCTTTCAGCGGCGTAGATAGGGGAATTTTATCAGTCTCGTAACATTATCCCCCTCTCAATTTTGATCGTCCCGATCAAACAATATGTCGTTGTCTCCATTATAACGTTCCAGTCTTTCTAGGTGAACGGCCTTCATTTTCACTCTCGGGCTGCGTTGAATGTTATAGACCACGTCGTTCATTCTCTTTACTATCGTATAGGGGGGTCCTTCCCAAGGTGTTAATTTGGGAGACACTCCTTTTTTACGACGAGGGTTGTGCAGCCATACTCGATCTCCTTCTTTAAATCCTTGGCCTTAAAATCGTATCGAGCCTTTATTCTGTCACTGGTTATCTTCTACATTCAAACTATCTCGCAGTTCGTCTGCATAATCCTGTATTTCTTTTTCTTTAACACTTGGTGATCCGAATACCAAGTCACAGGGCAAACGAAGTTCTTTCCCGAAGATAATGGTGGCTGGGGTGAGCTTTGTAGAATGGTGCACAGAGGCCCTATAAGCCATCAAGAATAGTGGAAGATGTCGATCCCTTCTGGTGCTCCTCTACTACTTTGGAAATATGTTCTTCCATAGTCCTGTTGAACCTTTCAACCATGCCACCAGACTGTGGGTGGAGGGCCGTTGTTCTGGTCTTGCTAATTCCCATCAATTCACATACTTCCTTGAATAAATTTGATTCAAAATTTCTTCCTTGATCGGAATGTAGCTCCATTGGGACTCCAAACCTTGAAAACATGTTATCCATCAGAGCTCTTGCAACTGTGGATACTTCTTGATTAGGCAAGGCATAAGCTTCAACCCATTCGCTAAAGTAATCCATCGAGGATGTATTTGTTGCCATCATTCGTCATCAGAAACGGTCCTGCTACATCGATGGCGATTCGTTCCAAGGGAGCGCCTACATTGTGTTTCATCTCTCTTCTCGATCTTGTCTTGGGACCTTTGCTTGCTTCACCCTTCGGACATCTTCGGCACCATCTTTCTACATATTTACGACATTGGACCCAGTAAAATATCTACCGTATTTTATCCAAGGTCTTATTCACTCCAAAATGTCCACCTGATTTGCTGCCATGAATCTCCTCCAAGACATCACTTATTCTCGACCTAGGCACAAACAATTGAGAAATCACTTTTCTCCCGTCGGCGTCGGCCGATTCCCAAGCTTTCTTCAATAGACCATTCTCAACAATCAGGGAATCCCATTGTGCCCACAATGCCTTGAAACCTGGTGATCGTAAGGAGATTTCCTTCTTGGTGGGTCTATCCGCTCCGCTTTCCTTCCATCGTAGAAAATCTGCAATGTTTGGATCACTGTCTTGGTCCCGCCTCATTTTCGTTGTGGTCCAGTTGTCGTCAACCATTATTCTCACTTGGTTGATTCCTTCGCGACGTTCAATTCGCTCATAATGCTCACAGGTATCCAAACAAGGTCTTCTGGACAAGGCATCTGCGTTGTTGAGTAATCGTCTTGGTCGATGTTTTATCTTGAAGTGATACTGGTTCAACTTCTCAATCCACCTTGCTACTTGTCCTTCAGAGGTCTTTATCTCGTGTAGCCACTTCAAAGCT
This sequence comes from Chrysolina americana, assembly GCA_958502065.1. NCBI lineage: Eukaryota > Metazoa > Arthropoda > Insecta > Coleoptera > Chrysomelidae > Chrysolina > Chrysolina americana. Next base: position 35,077,803 of record OY293421.1, on the reverse strand, counting down.
GCATGATCTGTTCTAATGAGGAACTCTCTTCCATATAGATATTTGTGGAAGTGGTCTATAGTCTTGATTATTGCCAGTTGTTCCTTCCTTGTTACGCAATAATTTCTTTCTGGTTTGGTCAGTGCCTTGCTGTAAAACTCAATTACTTTTTCCTGGCCATCTTGCTCTTGTGATAGTATAGCTCCGATCCCATAATTACTGGCATCTGTGTCCAAAACGAACAGGCCTCTTTGACGTGAAAAACTTAAAATCGGGCTGGAACATAAAGCAACTTTCAACTTTCCAAATGCCCATTCACTTTCGTTGGACCAGAAGAATTTGACTCGGTCTTTTGTCAACTTATGTAGGGGTGCCGCAATATCAGCAATTCTACAAACCGACGGCAGTAGGTGCAGAGACCTAGGAAGCTCCTCACTACATATTTGTCTTTAGGTCGCGGCCAGTCTCGGATCGCCTGTATCTTCCTTCCGTCTGTTCGGATGCCGTCTGATGACACTGTATGGCCCAGAAAATCGACTTCTTTGTGGAACAATTTGCATTTCTAAGGATTCAGTTCAAGGTTGGCATTCCTGAATCGTTGGAGTACTTCTCGCAAATAGTGCAGATGTTCTTCAAACGTCTTTTCCATGACTAAAACGTCGTCGAGGTATACTAGGCAAGTCTTCCAAGTGAGCCCACGCAGGACCAGCTCCATAAGTCTTTCGAATGTTGCTGGAGCATTGCACATTCCAAATGGCATAACAGTAAACTGATATAGTCCGTTTCCTGTTGAAAATGCTGTCTTTTCTTTGTCGTCTTCATGTCTTGCCAATATACGCTTTTCAGATCTAGGGTTGAGAACCAACGTAAACCTGCTAAAGTTGTTAATGTGTCGTCAATCCTTGGTAAAGGGTAGCTTCGTGACATCATTCAATTTCCAATAATCCACACAGAATCTCGTGGATCCATCCTTCTTAGAAACTAACACAACAGGTGCGGACCAAGGGCTCGATGATTCTTCAATAACACCATCTTTCATCATCTTGTCAACAAGCTATTCCACCTCTTGTTGTTTGACAAATGGAACTCTTTTTGGTGGTTGCCGAATCGGATGGGCTTGGCCAGTATCGATCCTGTGTTTGACCAGGTTAGTTCTTCCTGTTGTTGAATCGAAGATGTCGGTTTCACTTCTGATGAAATTTTTAGCAGCTCTTAATTCATTTGTCGAAAAGTGTTTAAATGATTTTTCAAGAACTGTCATAATACTCTTTGAGGCTTCCTTTCTTTCCTGGTGGTCACTTGAATCATAGTTTGCTACCCATGAAATAGGTTCACATATTCCAATGATATCGCCTTCTTTAGTTGTTATTTCTTCGAGATACACGTTTGCAACTCTTACAGGAATAGCATGATTTGTCTTTACTAGGGCTCGTGCGAGAACCAAATCGCTAGGTGATTCAACACATAACTGTACTATTCCAACGCAGCATACAGGGTCTCCGTCTAATGTAGAATAAAATCCTTTTCCGAAAATCCAGGGATTTTCACGGTTTTCACTAATTGCAGGTTCACAGAAATCGCCCTCTCTGTTGGAGTTGTGAGGACAAATTCTTCTCCTCCAAACTTCATGATCCTCTCTTCATTGTCAAACGAAAACCCGTAGTCACTGATCAAATCCATCCCATGTATAAATTTATCTTCTATATCCGCGACGTACACTTTATTTGTAATGGTGAGTTGCCCAAGAATAAGTGTAATCTCAGCTTCTCCTCGAATGGGTGCATTTTCTTCAGTGACTGTTCGAAGCACAAGGTTTGAAGAGTTAGGTTTCACGCTTTCTAGCCGAAGAATGTCACTGCGTACCAACGAAACTGCAGCACCGGTGTCTATGGTGCATACGACGTCTATTTCGTTCAGTTTTCCTGAAATGGTAAGGCTATCGGTTGTTCTTCTAAGCCTGGGGGCTTCATTATTGCTAGCCAGCATGCGCCCATATATGCTGGCTAATTCTAGTTTTCCTGCCGCCCACTTCAGGACTCGCTGGAAGATCTTGTCCTCATAGGTGATTGCGAACGTGGTGGCATTCTTACCCTAAAGTCTCTAATAAAATGGCCCAATTTTCCACATCTATAACACGCCCTGTTCTTCTGGGTGCTCATTCCACTTATCTACTTCCACTTATCGACTATTCATGTCGAGAAATCTTCAAAGAATTCAATATTCTGACCTTCACAGGTCTCTACATATTTGAAGTTTGTGTTTTTGTTTTCAAAAACAAGGACTTGTTCCTCATCAATACCGACTTCCACGTATACAATACCCATCGTAAGGATGACTTACGTTTACCCCTTTCCAAGAGGAAAATTTGCTATAAAGCTCCGACTCGAATTGGAGCAAAGATTTTTAATAATCTACACATCTCCATAAAAAAGTTGAAGCACGAGAATACCTTCAAAAAACAACTAAAAGAATATTTAGTTGAGAAATGTCTGTACTCTATGAATGAATATTATTAATTCAACCTTTTCAGTCCTTTTATTGAATATATGTGTTTTTCACATGTACCAGTCGTACCATAAAGCTAATATTCTTCTGAGTCGAAATTTGATCCGATTTTAGATTTGTTTACTTATCTGTATGTGCGTGGTTGATCACACATGTGTGTGTATTTGTTTATGTATATATATATATATATATATATATATATATATATATATATATATATATATATATATATATATATGTATTATGTGTATTTGTTCATTTTTTATATTCATCATCAATGTTTATGCATTTTTATGTAAATTCGATTACCTACCGTATTTTCTAACTGACTCTTTCTTATACAATGTATGTTGTCTCAAAGAAATAAAGTGATTTGATTTGATTTATCAAAGATTTAATCTCTTGCAGAACCTTCTCGAATGGACTAGTAGCTGCGCTTGATCGTTGTTCGGGTTCTTTTATTGATACCGCTCGTACTTTCGGCCTCGAGGTGTTGAAAGCCGCCTCCACTTCTGGAGAACGTACCAAGGCATCGCTACTCCTCTTGAAGTGTATCAATCGCAGAGTCCTATGGATTTCGGTGTCTCTAAGTCCATCTATAAATAACTGCACCGCTAACTGTTCTTTAAAATCTCTTGGTGCTTCTGGGTAAGCCTGCTGAATTAGGCGTCTCACATCTGATTCACATCTGCAGACTCTCTATTCGTTCAAATTCATCCTTTTGTTGTTCGAGAATTTTCTGAAGTGCTTTTTCTCGTTCATTTCTGTTCTTCGAGAATTTTTTGGAGTGCTTCTTCTCGTTCTTGTTTTACTCGTTCTTGTTTTTCATCTTCTCGTTCATTTCTCGGTTCGTCGAGAATTTTCTGAAGTACGTGTTCTCGTTCTTTCTTTTCATCCAAGCGACGTCTTTCTTCTCTTTGTTTTTCATTTCCTCCTTCTTGTTTTTCCTCCTGGCGCCGCTTTTCCTCTTCTTGTTTTTCCTTCTGGCGCCGCTTTTCTTCTTCTTGTTTTTCCTTCTGGCGCCTTCTTTCCAAATCCGCAAATTGATTTTGGATAAATTTCCAATGTCCTCCATCGTATCGTACGATGTACTCCTCGTATTCACCATAAATACTTTATACATAGTTTCTGTTTTTCACTATTATCCCGCTTCGGACACCACTGTTACGATTTACTCAATTATAATGCCGAGCACACTACTAAACTGTTTATTTTCTAACTTCACTAAAAACATACAACTACTCCACTGACTAATAAAACACTTAGATCTATTCAAAAATACAACAAACTAAATATTCCACACACTTCTGTCACTCCTTCATAATATTCTTAATCATAACTTCTCTTCATCTTAATCATCCCAGTGAAATCTCGCCTTTATATAGGTACTCAAGTGTAACCAGATGCTTCGCGAATCCGCTCCAGATTATTCACAACAGAATTCCACCCAAATAATCTTTTCTTGGAAGCGCTCCATTAACTAAATACCTGTGGCGTCAACTCATTTGTATGCGATCTGTTTTTATGGTTCAGTCAGCGGCGTTGATAGGGGAATTTTACCAATCTCGTAATAATATGAACTTTTACCTCCTCATAATAGTGTAATTTATCTATGTTTACCTCATTTGCAGAAAATTGTATGAAGAAGTTTTTAATTTCGGATGGTTCATTGAGAAAATCAGGTGGGGTTTTCATTTTTCCTTAATTCAAAATGTTCAATTGATTCACTTCTTTCTAGATACGTTTCGTATCTCGCTCAGCACGAAACTCGATGAATCTATTTTTAAAGTTTTGATAGAAAAATCAATTTTGGTTCTAATTTATATGTAATATTTCCAACGGTCAACATTCTTAGTTCTTTCAAACGTTTCGAATGCTGTCATCCATCTTCATCATTTTCTTTATCGTATCAGTCAGCTAGTGTATCAATAATATCATTTAACGAACTATATAAAGTGAGGGGCAAAATTATAGAATTAAGTGATTTTTTCGAAAATAGGCGAGTTTGGAGACAAATCCATAATAGGAAATGACAACCTCAAATTGTGCGTTGTTGTCAGTCAGTGCGAATGTCAGATTTTTGACCACTCATTTTTACTACTGTCACAAAACAGACAAAAATATTTATTTGACCAATAAAAATTGCTTTTCGCTCATATTTAAAGTTCAAATTACCATCCACCTGCCTATTCGCAGTAATTGAACCGACTACGACATCCTTCTTGAGCATTCTCGATCTTTTTTGTAAATTTCCAATATAATTCTATTTTTTAAATCCTGTAAATTTCGTAGTCTATCGATGTTAACTTTTGATTTTAAGTAAGCCTATAGAAAAAAATAATGTGGTGTAAGATCTGGAGATCTTAGGGGCTACTCCACTGTTCATCGTCTACAGCATTTGCAACATATTTCACGTGTCCAGTTTCTCCTAATTTCTTCTCAATTTTACTAACAACGGATTGTGTGTGATATTAAATAAATTACATACTTCTTTTTGTGTGTTCTGGTTCTATCTCCATATCAAACCATAATTATTACTTCTATTCTTTGTGTGAGAAATAAAACTTCTTTTATTTTTGTACCACTAGTATTTGTAACACTTGTGTTACTGCATTTTCGTCTTTTACAGACATTGCCAAACTACTATTCTAAACTAAGATTTGAAAACCCTTTAGTAGCCTTGAATCTGCCTCAGTCTGATCAACCCCTCATCCAATAACAGACGAAATACATTATTATTCTCTATCGTTACCTTTTTTGTTTCATGCTGCTTTGTTTACTTCAACAATGTGCAAACTTTTAATGAATCGAGACTAGTTATTTTTACTTTTATTAGATAGCAGTAGTTGTAGGATCAACGATGAAAAAACCTGAAAAACTTCCTAAAACATTGCATTTCCGGAATGAATTTACATTCATTGTTATACATACACATATGTTCCGGTTGAACTTGAATCGAATATTGATCACCTCAATTAATTTCCGAGTAAAATCAATCAATGGAAATCTGTAAGCTCACCAATTGTATATAGTCAGGCAAAAAGGATTAGTGTTGTTCAAAAATATATTATCATACCATGCGCGCATAGCAGAATAATACGATTCGTCCGCCATTGCCCATTATTGTACCGGTGGAAAATCCATTACAGTTAGATTCTAACTCAATGAAAATTCAATTAAAATTCATTCGGATACCCAATAGAGAGTGGACCGATATGAGCAGATATTAAATGTTTTGTTTTCGTTTCACTAATGTTCACAGAGAAGAGAAGCTTAAGATCTGGAAAAAAGTTTAGGGAGAACAACGTTTGATGTTGAATTGAAAACAGCCTGAGTGTTGAACAAAATAATCGTAGGTAAGATCCCAACACCATGACAAATAGTTGATTATTATTTTCTTCAAAATTCTATCGAGAGTACTTCGTATTTTTACAATGTGATGAGACCATATGAACATTAATAATCTGAATAACTCCCGAGAGCTTAAGCTCAAGGGAGCCAGTCATATATGGTCGAATTGAATTTTCTCAAAATACAAGTTACTCGAGATGAAATTATAGTTATTAACATTTCAAGGCCGATATGAAGCAAATAACGGACGAGGTCGAATATTGTAATCCGAGGCGCAGCCGAGGATTATAACAACCGAATTCGTTATTTGCGTATCGGCCGTGTGTCGTTCAAGACGTTTCGTAATCCGAATGAAAGATTACATTTTGATTTTGAGGAAAGAACAAACCACGTTCCCCGTAATTCTTCAGAAAAATTTCAATATCGTGTTAAAATATTTGAACAATTGATTTCTTAACGGCCGCCGGCCATTAAAAAATCTTGATGGACGGAGGCTGTTAACATTAACTTTTCAATTATCATCTGAATATCGTTAAATCAAAATAACACTATATGGGATTAAGAAAAAGAAAATAATGTTCTCAATTTGTCATGTTCGAGTGATAGATATATTATTTCACGAACAGCATACAAACATTCATATACTCGTTCATATTGGTATATTTCGTATTTCTTTGGTAGAAGATAACTCAAAAACGAGACATTTCAATTTTGAGTGTTTGAGTTATGTCAAACTTTGACACTTATTCAAACATATTCGCTCATATTTCTCTGCGATATCAAAAATTAAACAAAATACAGTAGCGAAAATGCACATGCTACAAATGCATGCCACTATAAGATATAGATTAAGGTTCTGTATAAACTTTTGCAAATGTAGCTAGCGTACTTTGGCACCTTGGATATGCCCATAATAGCAATACTATAGGTTTTCTTTGACGCACTCACTTCATACCAAAATAATATGTGATTTTGCAGAAGATCATCGTGATAATGAAGAAAGAACCTTTGATTGTATCTGTTGCATAGTGTTCTTGTTTCTTTGTTCATTTTGATTTGATCTCAAGTGGAACTCCTTATGAAATAAAGTTCACCCGTTAATTTATTTTTAGGAATTCAAAGATACCAGGTTCGATAGATAATAAATTTTGACAGATGCCGGAAGTGTATAATATAAATAGAATATTTTCGTCCAGGTACATCTGACAGATATACCTATGTGTATCGTCTAATGGGCTGAACGTTTTTGCTCGTAAAAATTCTCTTGTTTTAATATCAGTAAAAAACACATTTCTTTCTGGCAGTTGATTCCAGATAACAAAATTAGCTTACCGTTCCTACGGTGATATATCTTTCATTTCAGATTTCTTCCATGTGCGCTTTTAAAAACAAGCTGATGTTGACTACATGAATAAAAAACATAATCATATACCCGTTGCCGCCTGTTGTGGAGATTTGCTCTCATAAATCTCCATTCGATACGTAACGTGAAAGCTTTTACATGGCCATACATTTTTAATAAATAAAATCTGGGGCAAAATGTTTTTGTTCTGCCTATTTTAAAAGAGTTCCAAAACAATACGCATTTGGACATATGCGAATTTGCCAAATTCTGTTTCATACGGAGCCTTAGGGTACATAACATTCCTACTTGATTTTGAATAATAATGGGATGGTTTCCACATGTCAGCATAAAATGATTTAGAGAGCGAAAAGTTATGAACCATAAAGACGCAAATATTCGGACAACTCTGTTCCATTGATCATAAATACCTAATAGGTGATCACATTTTGAGAATTATGTGGAAGAAAATCAACACGAAATATACAATAATTTTGGTAGTCTGTCTCTACTTCACCAAAACACTTCATTGCACATAGTTAGCATCATCAAGATGATCCACTAAAAATGTTTCAAGAAACCGAAGGTTCCAAAATCCTTATCTTTCATAAACTATACATTAAAAAACAAACATTCAGCCCTATGCTGTATCACTTCCGTTGAAAATAACGACACCGTTATTCGCCATTTCCGTTATTTTGCTATCGCTTGGGCTCAACTCGATCTGATGGATAGTTTTCGTGATACAGGGTGATAAACATGCGGAGGCAGGGTTGTTACCTATAAAATCAATAATGAGGCGGTTAGTTTGTAACAGAGTTGAGAATATCGATTATTGTCCTGATATTTTCGAAACGAGTTGCAATGAGTGATTGTTTTTCTACTAGTCAATGTTGAGATTTTCATGTAATTCTTTGAACAAACTCATTGAAAAGTCAAAGCTCGTAGACCTGCAATTTAAGTCAATATATTTTAACATTGGGTGAACTAGGGTTACTATCATACAGGGTCACTCGAAATTATCTTTTTTATTTGTATTCATATTAGTTGTTTAGGAACATAAATAAAACGAAGTAGAAAACTGAATATAATATGTTCAAAATTTTGTGGCTCTTGCGTTGCATCTTGTACGGGTCCTGTGATTTGTAATTTTAATGAAAAGTTCTATAATATTTACATAGAGTGATTCATCTTTTACGAGCTGTTGCTGAGATTTGTATGTATTTAATTGTTTGTACAAAATGAGGTAGACTTGTGACGTACGTAGATATAAAAATCAAAAATAGAATAAAAAAACTTAACTTAATGGACAATATTTTGTGGTTGTGATCTGTTAGCTGCATCTTGAAAGAATCCCATAAATTGGGTTGAGGGACAGAATAGTTAGTGTTTTGTTGATGGTGTGCATACCCCAAAAACTATATTACACTAGCAATATGTGCGCAGATTCCAACAGTTGGGGCACCAGATTTACAGGTGCAGTAATAACCATCTATAGCTTTTTCTTCTACAATTATTATTCCTTATCACTTGTTGGTCGGAATGAAAACCACAGCAGATACTTAGCTGCATTTCTAAAATCTACAAAAAGATTTTGTAAGATAAGCTTGGGTAAGTGTGAATTTGGGGCAAGTGTGAGTTTGATCAATTCGCTATTTTTCAAATATGTTGTTATCATTGATAAAAACTAGAAAAAGCAGAGAGGCCCAGGTGTGAGTCTTGGGGTAGGTACTCCTGATGTAGCAGTGAAAGCTCTAGATTGATACCCATTTATATTTACTATTTGTGATTTGTTGAAGACATACCAAATTAACCAACATAGAAGTTTCCCATGTACACCTACTTGAGCGAGCTTCAGCAACAATGTACAGGGTCCTGCAACAGTGCGTCAGGCTTTGATAGCACTGATACCATACAAGTTACCGATTTTGTTTGAGTATAAACTCAAACTGTTGACAAAGGCACATTATAAGAAAATGTTTTCAGATGTACAACGGGTTTCAAAAGTGTTTGTGTTTTTCCATATTCAGAATCACCCCAATAACCTTAACTTATGACTGCATATTAGCACCAGTCTTTGGTAGGTTCGGATAGCAATTATTTAAAAAAAAAATGTTCTTCACCCCTGCCAATTCAAAAATTATGTTGTGTGAATTAACCATTTCACTGTAAATTGACTGATAATTCCATTTGGAATGGTTATAGGATGCTACCGTATCCTTTTTGAATGCTGGCATCATACAGGGTCTTCAGAATAAATGTTTGAACTTCGATAATTTGGAATCAAATTTTCTCAGATTTTGCAAATGGAACACTTTGTATATTTTTCGATGGATTGACGTAGAATTTAAATGCAAACATTTTTTTGTATTATGATATATTGCTCATTTCTAGCCGTTTTTAACCCTACGGAGGTGGCGCCCGCTTCCATGACACGGGAGGTGGCGCTAGGTCAGTGAGGCCCATATACAAAATACATACTTGAAATTATTTTTGTTTAAAACTGATTATTGGAGGTGAACATATAATTGTTTTATTGTTCAAAAATCAAAACGGGAAAAATTAAAATATAATAAAAAGCATAAATATTCGAAATATATGAAGTAGATACAAAAAAATGTAACACTTTTTGAAATATATGACAAACAATCAAAAATGATAAAGAGCTTTAACATTTTGGTGTAGATGTGTACTAAATGAACCAAGATTTTCATTTTACTAATTTATAGTGGAATTGGAACAATCAGAACACCAAGCTTTGAGGTGAGAGATACATATAAATTTCCTACACTTCTCACACGAAAAAAAAAATTTCTTCCCACATTCGAAGTAATCTTTTCTGTTCCCTTTCATAATCCATTTCTGAAAAACAATCCTACCATTGATAAGAAAAATATTTACTAAAATTCTTGATAACTAACCGAATAAATAAAAATACACAATATTACCACTTTCACAAAAAAACAACAGCAGAGGTGGCGCCGGGTATCTCAGACTTTTTACCTTATATCTCAAGAATGATGAAAGATACTCCGTCTACGCTTGTTACAGGGTTAATACTAACCAAAATAGGAAGGTACTGAGAATGACAGTTTCTTCGTATAATCACCTGAGAAATACCGAGCGAGAGAATAAGCATCGCGTCTGTCAGACTTGACGCCACTTCCAGGTTAAAATCATTATCTATTTCGAACTGGAAACTAAAGTAAATGTTCAAAATGTCTTCCACCCTGTCCTTTACACAATCAGATTCTTTTTCGGAAAGACATTTCAACTTCTGCCAACGTATCAGTTGTAATAGTGGCAAATACATTTTTTATTCTTTGTTTCATATTCATAGGAGTTGTTGGTGGATCATTGTAAAATGGTTGCTTCACATGTCCCCACAAGAAGAAATCGAGTTTGGTTAGATCAGATGATCTAGCCGGCCACCGGGTGGGTCCATTTCTTACAATCCATCTGTTGTGGAAAGTATCTTGGAGGTGATCCTGTACAGTCTGTGAAAAATGTGCTGGAGCTCCATCTTGCTGAAGCCACACTCTGTTTCTAGTATATTGGGGTAAATACCAGTAACTCAGGCAGTACAGTCCTTAGGAAATCCAGATACATAGGTCCATTGAGATGACCGTTGAAAAAATGTGGCCCTATTACAGTATTGCCAATTATTCCACCCCACACATTCAATGACCATTGGTGGATTTTCCGTAGAATACAAATGAAAATTGTGTCGATTCACACATCCACTACTATGAAAAGTTGCCTCATCATAAAATGAAACATAGTTGAAAAACATATGATCTTCCTGTATTTAATATCTTGCCCAACCGCAAAATTCAATGGGACGTTGAAAATCACTATCGTTGAGCGCTTGATGCAACTGAATGTGATAGGGGTGAAAACGATGTTTTTTCAGAATCTCTCGCTAATAACTTATTCCTTCACGATATTTTTTTGGCTGACATGAGGATTTTCAGTAACAGCCAGTAACAGCGCCAATTCGTTTTCCTCGTTGGTGACAGGCTTACTTCTTCTTTCCTTTTCATACATCACATTGCCAGTTTCAACAAATCTTTGAAGCAATCTCCTGAAGCTTCTTTCTTTCAGATGTCTTCTCTCAGGTTGAAGGGTAGCATACATTTTACTCGCTAGAAATCAATTTCTTCCACTATCCCCTAATACAGAAACCATATCAATAAGCTCATCTTCATCAAAATTCATTTTGGTAACTCCAAATTGAAATCAAACCGTACACTGACAACTTGTCAAATCCAGTGAACTGAAGAATACTTAACCCTTTGGAACCGAAATTATTTTTTTTAAATACACTTTATTGTACCAAATTAATTGTTGCTTGTGTTAAAAAAAAACACAAAAAATATTAAAAAGAAATTTTATTGCTTTGTTTTTGCAAAATTCAACTAAAGTATGTGGTTCCGTATTAGGACCACAAGGAAAATTAAACACAAAACTTGAAAAAATCAAATTGGAAAAATTAATCTTTTTGGTGGAATTTAAAAAAACAGTTATACTTTTCGGTCAAACAAAGCCCGACATTACAACTGGAGCAGTGCCATCTTGTTCGGTGGGGCTCCGAACGTGAACTACAATGTGCGCATCTGACTTTTGTACCATGGATAGGCATATGTGCACATTTGTTATACTTTATTTCAGGTGGAACCGATCTCTTATAGTTGTTTGAAACACTCTCCAATCTTTTTCTGCCCTTTTTAGGTATTGCTGGATCAGCACCAATAAGTCCTGCGGCTACAGCTAGTCTAAAATCTTTCAAATTTAGACTTTTTGTGCGTGTTCGGTCTCTAAATTTAATGAAGCTATTGACGATGCTCAAGCCTAAAAAATGCCAAAACAATCGGTGCCACCATTTTCTAGATTACCTATTTACTTTGTATAGAGAAAGGAACCTATCAGATTGATCCACGTGCCCCATATGAGCATTATAATCGTGCACGAGATGAAGACATGCAATATTTTGAGACGAACCATCTTTTTGTTTTCTGGAAACAGTTTGGACATCATTAGGACCATGAAAATTGCTTGAAAATAATACAGGTTTATTATTCATCCACTTTAGATAAAATATTCCTTCTTTACTTATCTTCCAAAGGCTAGTACCTCTAAGCATTTTATTTTTATTATTTGTTACGTCTTTGGGTTCTTCTTATCGATTTTTCCTGATTGTACCACAAGCATAAATTTTTTCCTTCAACAAATCATGTAACAAAGGGATAGTTGTAAAAAAGTTGTCAAAATATACCTTATGGTACTTGCCCACAAGTAGTCGGGTCAAATCTTTCACCACTCTTGAACCTAAGCTCTCTTGAACTCCATCAGATTTTCCGGTATAAACTTGAAACTGTGATACGTATTCCGATTGATCTGCCCGTATCCAGATTTTATATACTCTTTTGACCGGTTTCATAGGCATATACTGCCGGAACCCAACTCGACCTTTGAATTTCACCATTGACTCATCTATACTTTGGTGTTCATTAGGTTTATAACTCTCCAAATAAGTTTTTGAAGGAATATCAATCAACGGTCTGAGTTTATATAATTTATCAAAGCCGGCTTCACCTTTTTTTGGTTGAACTGTGTTGTCGTTCAAGTGTATATTGCTCAAGCGCCAGTCAAATCAATCACGAGACATGCACGAAGAAATATATGGGTCCCTCATCTGTATTGAAGAAGACCAATAATCTCTATAATTCGATTTCTTTGTTTCTTCTGCGTTTTTTGGAAGAAACCGTTCGCCGTATCGCTGAGTTTTATACAAATTTGTTTGAAATACCAGAATATCAATGAGAACGTGAACAAGCATAGTTACTTTATTCAGGTTCATGATTCAATCTGAAAAAAATTAATAGTGGTTCCTTTTGGGACCACATCGTTTTCTAACCTATATCACCCCCTAAATTGTTCACCCAAATGGGACCTTACATTATAATTTATGATACTAAGCAAACACAAAACTCACCTCAAAATAATTGACAAAGATCACATGCAGACGAAATGTTTTCAACGTGTTTGTTCACATAAGTATCGCGTGAACTTCCTAGCTATTCAAACGTATCTCACACTTACGGCGCCTCGAACAAACTAAAATCACATCAGCGACGACAGAGGGTTCTTATAACGTATAAACACCTGTGGTTCCAGCAAGCGCTTACTAGGCAAGCTGGAAAAATTCTTAGACTTGTGGCACTTTGACGGGACCGCCTGACGGCAAAGGGTTAAATTATGTGAATAACATTGACACTCTTGATGCATTTGAAATGCGAAAAGTCACAAATAACGAGAGGTCGTTCCATAGTACAATTAATTCATGTTGATACCTTAAATATCATATTTCGAACATTGATTTTCAGTTTATAATTAGTTATATTTCGATCTTTTCGATTTATTTCAAATAAATAATGATTCTGCGCCACCCAAATTTTTGTTTTCATAAATATCTTTAAAACGGCCAGAAATGTGCAATATATCATTATACCAAAAAAAATTTGTATTTCAAGTCTACGTCGATCGAAAAATATACAAAGGGTTCCATTTGCAAAATCTGAGAAAATTCGATTCAAAATTTTCCAAGTTCAAACATTTATTCTAAAGACCCTGTATGATGCCGACCTTCAAAAATGATACGGTAGCATCCTATAACCATCCCAAATGGAATTATCAGTCAATTTACATTGAAATGATTATTTCACAAAACATATGAATTGTTGAGTTGGGAGGTGTGAAGGACATTTTTTTTAAAAAGAAAATAATTTATGTCCGAACCTACCAAAGACTGGTGCTAATATTGCGGTCATAAGTTAAGGTCATTAGGATGATTCTGACTATAGAAAAAATCGGTAGGTAGCTTGTATGGTATGAGTGCGCTAAAGCCTGACGCACTGTTGCAGAACCCTGTATTGTATCTATTTTGTCAAACTCTTTGCTGAAGTTGGTATAAATGGAATCTAACGGGTTTATGTCACTAGATTCGTTTCCATGGCACGTTTCGTGAAGAATTCATGTTGTTCTTCGATAATTACTCCTTTCAAATTGTTAAACAGGATGTCATATACTACACATTCCAAAAATTCTCCCATTAAGAACATATGATAGAAAAAATAACTTTTGTCTAATTTCCACTTCTATACTTTTATTTCTTACGACCGTTAGCAGACCATTAAGCATACCATTAAGCATAGCTTAATTTCTAACTGAGTTTTTGAAAATTGTGATAAGAAATGAGGATTTCCAATAGGTTGGGAACTGACTTTCCTCTAGTGATAAATTAAATAGTTGTGATAAACGAGTACGTAAGCTCTTAGCACATCTCTTTATCAAAAGTGGAGGTATGCCGTTCGTGCCACCTCCTTTTCTTTTTCGTCAAGAGAAGTTTTTTCAATATTTCCTTTTTAGTGAAAGTAAAATTATTTATTATGTTAGTGTTTACGTATGTCGAAATACCCTTTTCTCCACCCAGTTCAATGAAGTGAAAAATATGAAGCAAATATCCGACGGAAAACAATCACTTCCATGGCTAAGACCACGACGTATATTGACCTAAATCTGACATCTACTTGTGCAACATTCCTCAAAGAGAACAGCATTGCAAGTGCATCATATTCATCAAACAGCCACTGAAAAATTAGGTTAACTTTCACGACCGGTAATTTCTGAATTTTCGGCGATTTTTCGGGTTTGTTTGTCGTGGTCTAGAGGTAATGTGTCCTCACTTTTTGTCTACATCTGCGGTGGACATATTCAAAGGCGGTGCGGTAACGGAAGAAGCGATCGTTTAAGCCTAACTGATTCAGTGACTACCGCAAATGTAGACGAAACGTCTGGGAAAATTTCCTGTATACCATGACTACAGACCCGAAAACCACCGAAAGTTCAAATGAGCTCCCTGTTCAATAAGATTTGTCTCGAGTGGAAGCCGCGATTTTCAATTAGTGCCGCAACGCTACTCATTAGCAAAAGTAAGAAGTACTTCTCGGAAGCACATGCTCCAGGACGAGTAAATGCAATAATTGGTGTGTCTATCAATAACAGACGAAATTAATTAATTCTACAAGATACATGTTTTGGCGAAGAAAAAATGCCATATTTTTTTTATGTTTATCTTGGTGAGCTCAGATAACTCGGTTGAAAGCGCCTTCCTGCTACATAAGAAAAACTTATTACAAAAATGTAGTTTAAATCGAAATATCATTAACATTTTCAAAGTATTTGAATTAGACTGGTCAAGAATAGTGGTATTCAACCTGAGAAAAAATGTATTGCAAATGTTGAAGCGGAAAGACAGACACACAGATAGAAGGACAGACCGACAGATAGACGAACAAAGCAAGTTCAATAAATAATAATAATAAAAAGAATGAGAGTCAACATTGTCATCAATTTTTGAATACCTACCACATAATTTTCGAGGAGATGGAAATCCTGTTCATTAATTATTTTTTACAGTTACGTGAAATTGAAAACAGTTTGTATTCGACGAAGATGATGGGTTAACATGAATCTTTTATTTTCAACCTGCCCCGCATAATTATCCATCGTGTGCTTTTTCACGCGAATTTATGGAATGCTGAACTGCAATAGAGGTACAAACTCCATCAGAGACTCAAAATGGGATTTTATTTCTCTAGAGACTCTCATATAATTTTTGCTTCCTTCAGTTCTTCGAAGTATTAGAAAGCGGGACATCGGGAATATTAGGCCAGAGTCTGATGAGCAAACATGATTAGCCTATTTGTCTTGGACATAAGAATATTAATTCCCATTTTTGCCGACGAAATAACCATTCTGTATATAGTTGCCATCGTTGTTTATATTGAAATTCGTCGTTACATTTTACTATGAAAAAAATTTAAAATTACTGAAACTTTCGTTACATACCAGGTTTTTCTTTTCCACGAAATTTACAATTTATTATAAAACTTGTAACGACAAAACTGTTTAATACCACTAGCTTCATCATGCAAAAAAATTAGGACACTAATAATAATAATCCCTCATAAACACTCGTTGAGTGTACCCAAAGGCATAGCCTGTGCGGGTAGAGGACGCTATTATTATTATTTGCCATGGCGCTCCGGGGCGACTTACTGATGTTTCAGGTGATGTATTCACTTTTCAGTTGTAGGAAAACCCGGAAAACCTACAGCACCACCTCGAGTGGTCGGTGTGCACTCCAAGCTAGCACTAGATGAGATTGGCATCTAGAAAACTCACAAAACACTTGCTTTTCAACAAGGCATGCGGTCGCCTATCGATCCGATATAAAGTAGTTCATCGGACTTCGAACCGACCATCGCTATGCTGGAGTTTCGAACGGCCTGTGCCTTGGACCGCTGATCCACCGACCACAACTGTTTCAAATGTCTACTGTGTTTGATGGAAAGTTGATGTATAGTCATAATAGTGATAAATGTTTTTATTGATAAGTTCATACTACTAGGTACCCAGTACATAAGTCTTATCAGAAGGCAGAATAAATTTTTCATCCATGTTAGAAACATGGACAAAACTTTCTCTTCCATCCAACCTTATTGTTAGGCATTTATGATATACATTTAGTAGTAGTAGTAAATATATTTATCGACATGTGTCGAATGGCCACCGACCTAGGTTCTTCCGCCGAAAGTGTTATTCTAGGCTTTATTACTAACTCCATACGCCAACTTAGGTGCAGCACCATTCATTTGAACTCAACAGTGAATGGTGGTCGACTCTTACTGGTTAGTAAATATAATTTTAAATTCTATTGTGTTGCCATGATGTACATTGTATATGAGCTTAGTCGATATGTATATGGGAAACTACTAGCAGTTTTTTCTGAATATTTGTATGCGGAAGTTTTCCTTGGAGTTCATATCAGGTGAAATATTCTCAATTGTCCAGGACTCCCACTTATACTAGAATTGGATCCCAACTTTTTTTTTGATGGAACAGCCTGTTTTTTATTGCGTTTTCAAAATCTACGATGAATTTTTATTTTTGGAAACACAGGGAGTCATGTTTAATATTGCCAGAATTTGCCTTAATAAGACCTGAAGCTACCTGAATCTTTGGCAACAACAAAATTATAGTGGGTGCTAGAAATTTGATGCCAAATTCGGCTATCTCGGTAATTATATAATTAATTTTTTGCAAATGACAAACCTATTTTTTCTCAAAGCCAGTGGATTTTATGTTGGCAAATAGGGGAAATTTATGCTTACAATCCTTTAGCTAGATTAAACAGTTTTTGTAGAAAATATTTGCTAATAATTTGCGTTTAGCTTAGTGATATTTTTTATCATGTTGTGAATAGAATTCAAAAATAAGCATTTTGTTCATCATTCATGAAGAATTTGACACGCTTATTGAAAGGGTCTGTGAAACATTACCTCCGCTATATCCGGACTGACTAAAGCACACTCATGACACCATGACGCTGATCATTTACGAATGTAAAATACACGGGCAGTTTATTGAAAAGGAAAACGGAAATAACCTGTTGTAGACAATGGATGCGGATCATCCACAATTGTAGAACACACACGGGAACAAACAAGAAATTGAACAAACTATAGTAAATGTTCGAAGTGGTGCCCCTAACTCCCAAACATTTACGAATTTTTCCTAAAACAGAGAACGAAATATCTTCTTTTGTTGTTAGCGACACAATATAGACAATATTTTTTATAGAACCACAAATAAATGAGTGATATCATCTGACGAACGAGGAGGCCATCGATGGGAGCCATTGTTCGCTATCCAACGATCTCTAGAAGGATTGTCTAAAAAGTTATTCACAGGTGCCATATTATGTGTGGCTCTGTCGTGTTGACACCACAGCTTTTTGTGATGGATGTAAATAATTTTCTGAAATTTTGCGATATCTCTGACCGAAAATATACCAAAAATTTTTTTCAATATTAAACTTCGATCTATAATAAGCTCATTATTTAAATTTTTATCATAAAAATGCGCCACAAGCAAACCGTTATTCTTCATTGCAGCAAAAATATTTAAACTATAGTAACCTTGAAACTGTCTTTCTCGAAATATCTGTGTATTAGTATCACTCCAGTAATGTGAGTTAGGGCAGTTGATCGTTCTATTTTTGTAAATTCTGCCTCATCTATCCAAATCAATTTTTGTAAAAATGTTCGTCATCCTGGATTTTGATCAATATTAATTAGCAAAATCAATGCTTCTGCGATCGTCATCTGCTCTTAAATTATGAACTGATGAGAATTAATATGGATGATAAGTACTTATGTTTTATTATAATCCTCTGAATAGTCATCACAGGTGTTAATTCCCACATCTCTTTCGCATTAATTAAGGAATTTTCTATAACTACATTCTTTTCATTATCTAGGACAGGTTTACGTTTTTCTTGCTTTTTCATAAACTGTCCGTGTGTTTTGCATTTGTGAATGAGTCGCGTCAGGTGTCAACAGGGGGAGTTGGTATGGTATATAAAGGCATCGCGAACGGAAGGTTTTACGGGCTCTTTTAACAACCGTTTCACAATCTCCCAAAATTATTAACAAATCGAAGTAATATTCGTTACTAAATCCTGAGTGTGACATGATGAATGCTTTCGATATAATTATGCTTCAACTTCAAATTATTAGCAAATATTGTTTGTTGACACGTCAGCATCTGTTTCTTGTCGATTCTTCAGAAAAAGCCTTCAGATACTAATTCATATATCTCTAATAACTACACGGAAATATAATTTTTCCAAGTTTCTTCAAAGTTCGTTTAATTTAAATATAAAATTATAAGCATAATAAAAAATAGGTTTCCGCTTGAAAAAAAGTTACACAATTTTCGAGATAGACGAAATCGGCTTCAATTTCTGAGCACACTGTATAATTTTTTGATTTTTTATTCAGATCTCATTCTTGGTCTTGTTGATTCAATTGATATCTTCCAGGAAGTTTTCGTGGTACTGGTCTCCTTGTGGAACACGCACGCTTGTAGGAAAAGTACTTTTTCTACAAGCGTGCGTGTTCCGCCCTATTCCCGCACGCAATTTAGTTTGAGAGGTGTCATATTCCCGCAATAGTGCGGGAAAAATTTTGAAGAGAGATTTTGAGAGAGAAGAAAGTTTGTGAGGGAGAGAGAGAGAAGAAAGTTCGTGAGAGAGAGAGGAAAGTTTGTGTGAGAGAGAGAGGAAAGTTTGTGAGAAAGAGAGAGAGGAAAGTTTGTGAGAGAGAGAGAGGAAAGTTTGTGAGAGAGAGAGAGAGGAAAGTTTGTGAGAGAGAGAGAGAGGAAAGTTTGTGAGAGAGAGAGAGGAAAGTTTATGTGAGAGAGAGAGGAAAGTTTGTGTGAGAGAGAGAGGAAAGTTTGTGAGAGAGAGAGAGAGGAAAGTTTGTGTGAGAGAGAGAGAGAGAGAGGAAAGTTTGTGTGTGTGAGAGAGAGAGAGAGAGATAGAGAGAGGAAAGTTAGTGTGTGTGTGAGAGAGAGGAAAGTTTGTGTGTGAGAGAGAGAGAGAGGAAAGTTTGTGTGTGAGAGAGAGAGAGAGGAAAGTTTGTGTGTGTGTGAGAGAGAGAGAGAGGAAAGTTTGTGTGAGTGTGTGTGTGAGTGTGTGTGTGTGAGAGATAGAGAGAGAGAGACATAGCGAGATAATATGTTTATTGTTTCTAAAAGAATTCTCTTTTCAACCATCAAAATTTTTTAGATTTTTGTTAATACATTTTTTCACAATATGCATTTAAAATGTCAGAATGAGTGCGGATCTGGCGGTCAGAATCCCTTTTCTTACCTGACCACGATAACTTTTGTTGGTTTGATGTGAAATAACGGGGCAGAATTTTTTTTATGAATGGAATGAAATTTAAAAAAATTTCAGATGATTGAAAAGAGAATTGAGTTATCTTTTCAACGATGTGACACATGACCCCCCATGCTATTTTTTTCATGTTTGTACGTCAAACCGCTCAAAAGGTAACAGGAGGGGACTATTGAAAGCCGCACTGTTGCCCAACAACTTTTCTTGATATTTCCCTATACCTATCTGTCACCGTTTTCGAAATAAAAATTAATTTCAATTTTTTTCTTCGAAAATCATGACTTCTAAAAATGCCGATATCTTTTAGTTAAGAAGTACTATAATATCGAAATTTGGTTTGGAGTTAGGTGATACTTGGACACTTCCCACACGTCAGCCTAATCTCCGTTACTTCAATACAGGGTGGTAAAAAAATACAGTTTTTTCGTTTGCTTGAAAAATTTGCTGAAATTTGATTATTTTAAATGGAACACCCTGTATATTATTGAAAATTCGGAAAGCTGCTGAAATTTGCTTTCTTTCTATGTATATCATACCTATACCTAACTAGTCAAGTTTCGGACTTATCAGCATTTATTTGTGAAAATGTCCCTTCAGAATGGTATTTCCATTCGGTATTTGGTAAGCAGGCCATGATTACTATTTGACAGTAGCGTTGTGACATTCTAATAATATCGACATTTTCGTCACTTCAGAAGTTGCAAATACCTTCAAAACGATGGAACAAAACTATTCAAACGAAGTTTCAGCAGAACATGTAGAAAGTTCAATGAAATGTATCCGAATCTACCGCCAATGAACCTCAAGAAATTTATACGAATTCAGAACAATTTCAATGCATTTGGATCAACTTTAAAAGCACCGAGAAACTTGCCCCGACCCGTAACTTCTGAAGACAACCAGATTAATGTCTTAGCATATTTTCACGCATTTCCCGAGTCATCGATAAGAAGTGCTGAAGAAGATTTGGGTATAAAATATTCATCGGTTCAAAGAATCTTGTGAAGACATAAAATGCATGATTATAAATTCACCAAAATTCAAGCAATGAAGCCTCAAGACCCTCAACAGAGAGTAGAATTTTGTGAAATGTTGTTGACACGCATTCAAGAAGACCCACTTTTTTTAAATAAAATTATTTGGACTGATGAATCGAAATTTTCGAGAAAAGGGATTTTCAATAGAAAAAATCGTCATTATTGGTCCAGTGAAAATCCTCACGTCACAAAAGAAGCCGGATTTCAAGAAAAATTTAGTTTTAATGTCTTCTGCATGTTGATGGACAACAAATTGAGGTACGTGATATACGAGGAGTCATTAACATCCAGAAGCTACCTGAATATTTTGGAGAATACTGTAGAGAGTTTCGTGGATAATCTGCCACTCGAAGAATATCGAAACTGTTGGTACCAACTAGACGGAGCTCCTGCACATTGCACAAGAGAAGTGAGCGCAGAACTGGAAAGACTTTTTGACGATCGGTGGATAAGGCGCTTGGGACCATGGAATTGGACAGCGAGATCACCCGATCTTAATCCATTAGATTTTTATTTGTGGGGAATGTTTAAGAAAAAGTTTACGAAATACCCGTGCGTTCGAGAGATGAATTGTTAGAAAGGATTGCCCAAACATTTGAAGATTTGGATCCCAATGAAATCAGATCTGCCACCACGAAAGCAGTCAACATCCGCATTTTAAAGTGCTTGGAAGTGAACGGCCAGCGATTCGAACATATTTTGAAATATTCCACATGATTGTTTTACTTTTTTATAATTATTCATATCAATATTTCCAATTTCAAGTTTCTTGGTGCTTTTTTAAAGTTTATCCAAACATATTGAAATTGTTCTGAATTCGTATAAATTTCTTGAGGTTCATTGGCGGTAGATTCGGATACATTTCATTGAAGTTTCTACATGTTTTGCTGATAATTTTGTCACACTGTCCAAAAATAATAAACAAATTCATAAGAACTTCGTTTGAATAGTTTTGTTCCATCGTTTTGAAGGTATTTGCAACTTCTGAAGTGACGAAAATGTCGATATTATTAGGAGAATGTCACAACGCTACTGTCAAATAGTAATCATGGCCTGCTTACCAAATACCGAATGGAAATACCATTCTGAAGGGACATTTTCACAAATAAATGCTCATAAGTCCGAAACTTGACTAGTTAGGTATAGGTATGATATACATAGAAAGAAAGCAAATTTCAGCAGCTTTCCGAATTTTCAATAATATACAGGGTGTTCCATTTAAAATAATAAAATTTCAGCAACTTTTTCAAGCAAACGAAAAAACTGTATTTTTTACCACCCTGTATTGAAGTAACGGAGAGTAGGCTGACATGTGGGAAGTGTCCAAGTATCACCTAACTACAAACCAAATTTCGCTATCATAGTACTTCTTAACTAAAAGATAACGGCATTTTTAGAAGTCATGATTTTCGAAGAAAAAAATTGAAATTAATTTTTATTTCGAAAACGGTAACAGATAGGTATAGGGAAATATCAAGAAAAGTTGTCGGGCAATTGTTGGAGATTCCAAAAATAATATTATATACAGAGTGTTCCATTTGAAAAATCAAAGTTGCGACTGCTTTCTAATAGAAGCGGCAACACCGCATTGTCGAAAATATGCCCTCCATTAAATTTTCAAAGTGATCCGTTGTCTGGTTCACCAGAAACGTCTAATGTGCCATCCACCGTGAATCAGCCTGTATGTATGATTTCTGTTCAATGTCATGTTAGATAAGTACCCAAATACTTACTAACATGAGATTAAATACTTTACAATTTTCAAAATATTACTTATTATAATTTTAGTCGTCTTGAGGAAGGCTGTAAACATATCCGAAAGCTTGGCGAATTTTAAAGAGTTTTCTTAAAATAGCCCGTCATCTGACTGCATTCCCATGGAAATTCAACTGCCAGTCACGAATACTTACCGCCATATTATATTCATATTCATATTCACATCATATTTATATTCATATATAAAATAACAATAACTCAATTTTAAAACTAAATCACAGTGCGCATACACATAGACAGATACAATACAAAGCATAGATTTGTGAGTAATCTGTGACTTGATTGCAA
Source organism: Chrysolina americana (assembly GCA_958502065.1). Lineage (NCBI taxonomy): Eukaryota > Metazoa > Arthropoda > Insecta > Coleoptera > Chrysomelidae > Chrysolina > Chrysolina americana. Next base: position 35,054,720 of record OY293421.1, on the reverse strand, counting down.
AATGATAAGTGAAATGAAATTAACTGTAGGAAAGTTGTATCACAGAGTGTGAATTAGAGTAGGCTCTATCACTTTTTTTTATGAATATTCTAATTGATGTCGTATTTTTTATATTTTCATGGAGTTTATTATATATCTTGATTCCGTTGTATACCAACGAATCCTTGACCAAGTTTGATATGGGAATAGGTATAGTCTCAGCTGGTTTGTCTGTCGTGTGGAGTATGGCATGGGTGAGCCTTCATGATCAGTTCTGTTTTTGTGTATTATGGATGCTGTTTCCATTATAAATATTGAGATAACAGTGCATATTCCATGTTCAATAAACATGGGTTTGCATGAATCCCACCAAGGATATCTTGAGACTTCTACAGTACAAAAACTCCTTAGTGCGTATATAGCAGCCTTTTGTAAATTTTTTGTTTGGATGCCTACTATAATTTTGATGTGTGTGTATTTTCTTTATCAATTCCTTCTAGGGAGAGATAGTACATTTGAATGCCAATACATGAGTTTTGCTTGTGTTGAGTTTCATATAGTTGGAGTCGCACCAAATTTTTTCTATTTTCATATCATTAGACATCCTTTATTGCAGCATGTCTATGTCGTGCCATTGTATCGTGGTATCGTCGAAGAGAGTGAATGTTCCTGAAATCAGGTGACATGAATCAATAATATATAGCAGAAACAAGATGGTGCCATTACAGAACCTTGGGTGACGCCACATCCTCACAAACTGGTTCCGGTCGATATAATCTAATATTGATTCTTCAAATAAAGCACTAAAGTGTTGATTTCATTCAGACAAGCAAGGCATTGACGCCTATGACATCAATATACCAAACCTTTCATACGGCGTATCCATACGTCCAAAAATCGCGCATTATTCAAATTGTTTTTGCCATAATACTGTAATTATTCAATATATGTACCCGTAAATCTCCTTTTAAAGTGTCTTTTGTTAGATTATATCTAACTTGGTTTGAAGTGAATTGTAGTGTAATACTGTGAGATTCACCCAGCGAATGTAATGTATCATGTTTAGTGGAATTTTCAGGTCATTCCTTTATAAACGTGATTCTTCATTGATGTTTATTTATGGGACTCATTCTATCTGTACCCTGGTCTAAATCGAAAGGTCCTGCTTCTTGTATGAGCGAGTATATTTTTTAATTTTATTCGTAAAGCTCTTTGGCGTACTTTTCGCCGTCCTCATCTCCATCTCGCAGCATTATGAATACGAAATCTCCAGGCTGTCGGCGACGTCTCGATCATAATAATACCGTGAAAAGAGCAGCAGCTTTCGGTCTTTTTCTCCGGGCAGTAATTGAATCGGTTTCGGAAAGCAGCAACTAACAAACAACCGACAGCTGCTTTGAGATGCTGCTCGGGATCGGTTCGGCTTGTCATTTCCGTTCTTTGCTTCGAAATACAAATTGTACGGATTACTTGTTATTGAATATTAATATGGAAAGAATTTGTGAACCCCGCATGCTGGTTTCGTATCGTATCGTCTCTTAGGCCAGGAGAAATTGTGGCTATTTAATTAATTAATTAACGAAAACAGATTGGAAATTGCGGCTCTCGGTCTAATTGGCCGAAATTGAATTATGTTGTAGTAGCATGGGTGGTTTAAGTTCAAGTGATTTTATTATGTCGTTTATCAGATATTAGCGGCAAGAGTTTGTAAAAACGTCGGAGTTGGGTGGGATTGACTATAAAAAAAACTGCTCAGTTGGTCGAAATAAGACAAATTCAGGATGAAAATATTTTCATCGGAACATGTCCAATTATAATTTTATCAATGATTGTACATAAGGTGCCATACAGGGCATGGTTAAAAAGATCGTACCTATATCGGAATTTTTTTAGCACTATTCCAAAACAAACAAGTCATATTTTGGTAAGATATCAAAGTTTTAGTCCATTCTAGTCGATTGAAATGTATTTTGTTTTCTCTCAATTCTCTTTGTTTGAAATAAGAATTTTTAAAAATTTTGAAAATACCTCTATAATGAAAAAAACTGGCAGATAATTTTTGGCTACAAAAAAAATCATTGGAACTATTGAATAATCAGAAGATAAAGTAACTTTGCGATTATTTCTGTTGTTCAATATAACCTTTCATTTAAATACAAGGGGTACGTTATTTTTTTTTTGGGGCCATTCTTAATGTTCTCATGGAATATCTCAAAAATGTTTTGGTTAATTTCCTCATTTCCATCACCTCAAGAGATTTTCCGAATTGTCTTATTATCGCTTTTGTTTACAGGGTGATCTCAAAAAATGAAGTATTTGGTTTTGCAGTCATAACTTTTTTCCTCGTCAATCGATTTTCAAAATCTCGAGCTCATTTTGAAGATGAAACTTTGGATAAGAAGAAATGAAGATCAGAATTGACTCAAGATAAAGATTGAAGATGAAGAGTTTCCTCAAAGGTGACCTAAATCTGAAACACCCTCAAAATTCGGTTGGGAGGAGATTTAAATGAAAATCAACTTGTTTTCGAAATGATCATTCATTCTGAAAACGTCCAGATCTTTCTTGCTCTCAATAGTAAAGAAATGTGCGTGGAAAAACCCAATTGTAACGGCAGAATTTTGAAAAAAAAATAATCAACACTTGTTCGCCTGAAATGCATGGCCCGTAACCAATGTTACAAGAATCACATTCAGTGACTGACAAGCCTGACCAGCTGAGTCTCATTCCACAATAGCGATTTTTTTCTGAATCGTGAAGCATTATTCATGTTAGCAAGAACAAGAAAACAAGTTTTATTGAGTTTTTATTGAACAAAAACAAAGAGAAAATAACTTGTATAACATTAGAATTCAAAAATATTTATGATATTCAGTATTTAGTGGATTCTTCTCCTTTGGCAATTACTTCATTGACCCTTTTCGGCATGCTGTCTATCAGACTATCAATGAACTCCTGTGGTACAGCTGTCCATTCTTGCTGTACCGCATTCACCAAGTCATCCAAATTTTCCATTCGCCCTTCCCTTTCTTTCAATTTTAATTTCATACGACTCCAGACATGTTCCATCGGATTCATATCCGGAGAGAAAGGCGGCCAGTTCATTCGCTCAATACCGTGATCCCTCAAAAACTCGTTGACAATGTGAGCCCTATGCGGTCTCGCATTGTCATCAACGAGAAGAAAGTTGTTGCCGATATTTGCGGCGTAAGGGACCACGATTTCTCTCATACACAAATCTCTATACCTCTCACCGTTCATACTCTCTCCTCTCAGAATCACCAATTCACTCCTCCCATTCATCCATATTCCACCCCACACAGTCACTCCTCCACCTCCAAAAGCCACCCTCGCCTCCATATTTTCTTCCAAACACCTTTCATTCCTCCCTCTCCAAACCAACACTCGACCATCCTTTCGAAACAAGTTGAACCTACTCTCATCCGTAAACATACACCTATTCCACTCTGCTATTCCCCAGTTTTGATGTTCTTCCCCCCACAATCGTCTTGCTGCTCGATGTACAGGTTTCAGTAAGGGGCAGGCAGCTCATCTCCTTGCGTCCAAGATCGTGGATCCAGCGTCGGATTGTCTGGCATGAAACCTGAATTCCCGTAGCATCAATCAATTCACGACGAATTTTGGGGGCGGTTGAAGTCCGGGTCCGCCGTACCAATCTTCCAATAAGGCAGTCTTGAGCGGGAGTTGTTCTTCTTCTTGTTCCCCTTCTTGGCCCCCGAAGTCGATACTGAATATCCCCAGCGTTAGCTCGGACGTGGGCCCTTTGGACGGATCTAACTGTCGTTCCAAGCAGATTGGCAATTTGAAGGGTAGATAATCCTTGTTCAGTCATTCGTGGAATCAGTTCCAGCTGTTCGCACGTTAGATGCGGCATCGATATGATAATTTTTTTTACAAACGAATCAAAATTGACTTCTAACCTGGCCTGTCAGTCACTGAATGTGATTCTTGTTACCTTGGTTACGGGCCATGCATTTCAGGAGAGCAATGGGTTGATTTATTTTTTTTTTCAAAATCCTGTCGTTAAAATTGGATTTTTTCACGTACAATTCTTGACTGCTGAAAGCATTAAAGATCTGGACGTATTTAGAATGGATGATCATTCCGAAAACAAGTTGATTTTCATTTAATTCTCCTCCCAACCGGATTTTCAGGGTGTTTCAGATTTAGGTCAACTTTGAGTAAACCCTTGATCTTCAATCTTCATCTTGAGTCCATTCCGATCTTCAAATCTCTTCATCTAAAGTTTCATCTTCAAAATGAGCTCGAGATTTTGAAAATCGATTGACGAGGAAAAAAGTTATGACTGCAAAACCAAAAAGTAAATTTTTTGATATCACCCTGTAAAAAAAAGAGATAATAAGACGATTCGAAAAATATCTTGAGGTACTGAGTTCATCTTCATGCCACTTTTGTCAAATTTGAAAAAAAAAAATTCTTCATTTGGGATCCTTTTAAAAAATTCAGAAATTTTGCACAGTTTCAGATAATACCCTGTAGCGATTTTATGCGAAAAACCTTATATTTTGAAGAATGACGAGATTATAGCTGAAAGACTGGGCTAGTGAACAGTGTGAACAGAATTCAAATTGTCCAATGCAGAAAAAAGTTATTCAGATTTTAATAGGGTCAAAATTTTGGTGTGTGACGAAATTAGTGTTGAGTAGTTTATATTAGCAACTGGTCGGTGGACCAGTGGATAAGGCGCCAAGTTATTATTTAGCAGTGGAACTTCTGGATCGCATCAGACAGACGTTCGATGCTCCAGTACGGAATCTTTTTTCTCAATTACTTCTCTTTAGGTGGTCACATGCCTTGTTGTGTAGCAAATGTGATGTGAGTTGCCTAGATGCCAATCCTGACGTATGGTGCTAGCTTGGTGCGCACCGACCACCCGGGTTTTCCTGCAGCTGGAAAGTGAATACACTACCAAAAATAATAATAATAGCCGTTTTCTACCCGCACAGGCTATGCTATTATTATTATTATTCTTACATGTCCTTCCGAATTCAATTATTTGATACAACAAAAATTACACTCAACAATAGAACTCTATTGTTTTTTATATTGTTGTAGATGACATTAACCAATTTTTTGGAACTGTAACAATAACAATATTATTAATTAGTTTTTACGTTTGAACTCATAATTTGTTTTCGAGTTTGCGTTCATTGTTGAGTTTAATCTTGTTGTTGAGTCTAGTTTGGGTTGTTTACAGTATCAAACAATTGATTTAGAAAAGTTATGACATATAATTAATTTCATTTATTGAAAGGTTCCCTGACGTTTTGTTTAATCGATAGTAACAACCCCACTTATCGTAATACTGTCAAATATGTAAAAAACATCATTGAATAATCCAAACTCGTTCAACCAAATGCATGAACATGAAGATATCTGCGCTTCAACATCTTCATTCTTAAATTGAAACATTTTGTAATCACAATTTGATACCTATTTAATTCTCCAAATTCATAGACACCAAAAATCACAATTACAGAAAGTAACAGCTTCAAATTCGCAAACTTGCACGGAAACATTGCATAATCTTATTGTGCTCCGACTCCCTGTATTGAAGTTGCTGGTATTATCAAGAACTCTCCGTTGCCCTTAGCGATACAAATAACTTTTTCATAATTTTGATGTATGAAACGGTTATAAGCGGTACAGTGACCAATCCAAAATGCAACATCATGAGATATCATATAGGTAGGTATTGAGAGAGGTTGAGATCACAATATATTTCAGTAATTTTAGCCTCTGATTATTCATTGAGAAGTCTTGAAGTCGATTCCAGAACATAATCAGAATCCATCACAAAGTTACTTTAGCTTCCATTTATTCAACAGTTTACTAATGAGTATTTTTTTGTGGTCAGAACGATCTGTCAATTGTTTTCATTATAGAGGTTTTTCCAAAATTAAAAAAAAAATCATATTTCAAAGTTATCAAGAAACAAAATACGTTTCAATCGACTAAAATAAACAGAAACTATAATTTCTTACCAAAATATGACTCGTTCGCTCTGGAAGAGTGCTAGAAAAAAATACGAAATGTTTATTTAACGAACAAGTGTATTAATAAGGGCGATTAACAATTGAGATATTTTAACGCGTGAGCGGAGCGAGCGCGTTAATGTTCGAAATCGTTAATAGCCATTTTAATTCACGAGTTCGTTACAAAACTTTTCCGTTGACAGTAATTTCCAAAAAAAAAAAATGGTACTACTTGGGGATTGAACCCTCGACCTAGCTATCACCTCAGGACTCAAACCAGCATTTTACCAGCCGGCTGCGTGACTATCTAGCTATTAATGCTACTGACAACTTTACTGATATATTGGATGTTTTCAGAATTTTTTTTTACAGAACTTCAGCACTATCCATCTTTTGATTTCAAAATAAACGTAGAATTTTAAGAAATTACAACAATGAAATAAGTAATGACAGATAGTACTAACACAGCTACTTGATTTCAAAATAAATGTTTTAGCGAGTAAGTATAAATAATATGTTTGGTTGCATACGCCACAGGTCACTATATAAATATAATATGTACCTATAGGAGCAATGTACGTTGGGTTGCATATAAGTAAATCGTTGATTAATAGAAAATCATTCATCAGCAGGGGTCATTAATCAACGATTTTGAGTGCCTTAAAATACATCGTAAATAAACGGTCGACGGAAAAACGATTTTTTTGGCTCCGTCTAGATCCTATAATGTACAATTATCAATGAGATTATACTTGGACATATTAAATACATTTTCATCCTCAGTTCATCTTATTTCGCAACAAATCAGTTTTTTTCTATATCAATCCCACCAACTCCGAAATTTTTACGAGCTTTGACCGCTTATATCTCAGAAAAGATACATATAAAATCATTTAATCTTGCACAATTTTCTTACCACCCATGCTACTACAACATAATACAATCAAAGCCAATCTGACCGAGAGCCAATTTCCTTCTCAATTTCTTTCCCAAATTATTTTCCATTCTTGAAGGAAATGAGTTAGTTATAAATATGGTATGTAAGGAAAGTTATTTAAAGTAGATGTCATATCATCAGTTTTTCGTAGTGACACCATATGGCATCAACGAGAACGTATGTTAATCAAAAGGAATTAAAATACACCATTTCACATAAATAGTCAAAAACTTTAATATCATCCATTCGAGGAACACGAGAGTACTTAACGAAAGCTGAAATGTAATCAAATCGAAAGAAGAAAACCAATTTTCCATGTTTGAAATTTAGATTTCATGGAATACTTTTGGCTAATTGATAAACATTTCTTCACTTATTCCTGATTTGGTACGTTCCTTTATCAAGAATCATATTTTATTATACCAAATGTCTTAATTTTTGTTTTTATTAGTATCAGTATACTATTTTTCACCTGCAAATATCGACTATCAGTATCAGAAATCCGGGAAGACTACAAGTGTCATGTGACATCAAAACTCACCTACATTGTGTACAAGAAATACTAACATTGAATATTTCTGACATTCAGGACTTATTCGTTTTGTCAGTAAACAAAATGTGGTTGAATTTCAATATTCACTTGAAAAGTTATCAATGCAGCCCAACTCAAGTGTCGCTAGTTCTTGGACTAGTGTACATTTTGGAAATGTGTCTATGGCAATCACTTGTCTCTTACAGGAAGCCTGATTTTTATTCCGCATGAAATGAACTATATCAGAAAAAGAATAGATAACGTTTCTTCAACTCAAATTACTATCTATCAGATAAATGCGATATGAGAATGACGCAACGAACCTACCAACAAAAAGTACTAAGTATAAAAAAAACTGTAAATAACAAACGACGTACAAAAAAGGACAATGATTTCGTTACATGAGAAAGTTTGAATGTTGCATTTCGAATTTAATAGCTACCTGTAGCCCATAAAAATTTTTAGAAGTATGTGGTTGGTTGGAAAATTTAGAATAAATTATAAGTGAATTGAGAAAAATCAAGACGACTCAAAAAAAGTTCCGGAAGGGGGCTTGGGGTAGCTAAATATAGTGTTTGAGGAGTGTTAGTGATTTTTTACGATATGCAGCTAAAATATGCATCCTTTTTTTCGAGGCAATATTTATATTTCGATTGTATACGAATTCAAATTTGGAAAACGCCTAATTTTCAATCGGAAAAGTTGGTTAACAAATTTTAAATTTTTTATCTTTTCTAGTACTCATTGTAAAAACCTCGACTTCAAGATGGTATGAAATGTCCGTATGAAAAATATCGTAAAAAATAAAAAAAATGCAAAAAACACAAGAAAACAACTTGTTTTTAACCGATTTTTCAGTAATCTTGAGAAATTCTTGATTTGTTATTGCAAACAAGCGTTGAAATTGACAAAAAAATCAATTTTCATGTAATATAATGTCATTTACTTTTAACGGGAGATGCCTGGTAATGTTTGCGCCTGGCTTCATCCCTAAGAACCTCCACCAACGCGTTACACCAGACAGTCGACATGCTAAGAATCGCATGTTAAAAGGTAAGACCTCTTTAATCCTTGGCTCGCACAAGTTTCGACTTCTGAGGGCTGTCGTTCATAGGGGGGTGACAGTTGGTTAACGGAAAAAAATGTTTTGAGGAAAAAACAGTTCCTCACCCCGCGCCTCAAAGATTTGTAGGCATTTATATTTATGAAGCATGTTAGTGAAGATCTTGTCAAATCTTAATTTACTGCTAATATATTATGGAGGGGACAGCGCTGGTCAAGTACAAATATCACTATCGTAGAATCGGTGTTTTTCACTGAAATTCCCGAATAAAAATAAACAAAATTCAATCATTTGCTGAATAAAAAAAAGAAAAAGAAAATCTTATACAAAACCTGTAGACGTAAAACCGATTCCCGTTTCACCAAGAATCTACCTCCAATTGAAAGAGCAGTTGTACAATTCTACAGATTTTACTTTCGGATTCTAAACTGACTTGATAACTAACTAACAGCTAAGGATTGGGGATGGGAATAACATGTTAACGGTATCATGCCTACATTCACAGAGAGAGAATCAATTCCCAAAAAAATGCTGAAAATCATCTGCTGTTAGTGGCTATCGCAAACACGGCTTGAGATTTACAAATTTGTTTTCTATGTTTTGGAAATCTGTTTAAATACCGAAAAACTGTTGTATGATAAAATTATTGATTCCGAGGATATAGAAGAAGAAGGCAGTACAGACTGTCTAATAAATTTAAATCATGATATTACTGATCTCGAAAATCTAGAACAAGAAATAAATCGTTCGTTCGTTCGAACATGAACCCGAAGAAAACGGAAGTTGCATTAGTTATGTTCATAAAAGCTAATTCGACATTGATTTTTAAAACTAATAATAAAAACACAATAATTTAATATTTCAAAATTTAAAAAGTGACGTATGACATTATTTATAGTTTATGTATAAAGAATGAAAAAAATATAGATAGCCTTTGTTTTTTGAAGTTTTTACGTACTCCAATTGTTTGAACAATGTTTTCGGTAATTTCAAAACTCTCATCAGCGAATAATTGAATTTAAATTACACTTTATTAAATGAAAATTATTCTTTTCGTCAACTTCAACCCTTATTTGCAATAAAAAATAAGAAATTCTCAAGATGATTGAAAAATCGATTATGAAAAAGTATAAGAATTTTATTTTTTTTTTAATTTTTAACGATATTTTTCCATACAAAAAAAATATTTTTTATACAACCGTGCGGTTTAACCCATTTTCCCGCACCATTGCGGGAGAAATCCTTTTCTCGCTATCTAATTATTGCGAGAATTTCCGGTATGAAAAACTATACTTCAAGATCCTTTGTTATATCTGAAGCTGTTTAAAGCTCTATAAAAAGTATGCAAATTTACGGCCCCCTACCACCACGAACCGACGTTTTTTTTTTATCAATTATAAAAAAGGCAAACTGCTCTGTTCAGTCCGTAGGCGTGAACACATTTGGTAAAATGCCTCGGCAACGCATAACGTTTATAGCAGATTCAGGCGATGGGATAACCAACATAGAACGTCTTGGAGGCTGGAAGTCAACTGCTGTTGCTGAAGATTATTTGAAGGACCCCGTAGAATAGAAGAAAACCATCTCGAATAAAATTCTTTCATGAACTGACAACTGCAACCGATGTCGTCATCTTCATGCACTTCGCAATGTACGAGTGTTTATTACTCTGGACCGGCTATTCAGGCTTATTTGTAAAATGCAACAATTGTTTTTAACATCAATATTAATAATAATTTCTGGATTTTCATTGAATGTTTTTTATACTGAATTAAATATAGTGTCTTTCAAAAGTATCGGAACGGTCTCATATTTCAGAAACAACCCAGTGAAAATTTATGAAAATTTCGACAAGGTGGTTTTTGATAATGCCTGATTCGATGGTGTTATCGACAATGTTGCCAAATCAACAGTTTTTCAGATATTGAGGATAACTCAATTTTGTCAAATGAAATACCCTATTTGTTTTCATTGCAATCAATTCAGCGATCACTTATGTCTCCAAATATCAGATTTTAACTCAATGCAGTTTTCGAAATATGACAATATGGCTTTCTCGTTCAAAAGTCTGGGAACGTTACAATATTTTCAATACGGTTAAAAAAAAATTGTGAAATTTCATACATGCTGATTTTTGATGATGCCTGATTCAATGATGATATCGGCAATGTTGCCAAATCAATAGTTTTTCAGATATTGAGGCTAACTCAATTTTTCATATGTAACACCCTATGTGTTTTCATTGAAATCAATTCAGCGATGCCCTCATTATTTATGTCTCCAAATATCAGATTTTAAATTATAGTAGTTTGAGCAACCC